>CM019149.1:192192509-192213898 GCA_009733165.1 Naja naja | reverse complement strand
TGTATCATGGTGGCCAGAATTGGATGCAGTATTCCAAGTGTGGCCTCACTAATACAATATAACTTCATTCAATAAAAACCTTGAACTAAGAGATTAATCATAGAAACTTATAGCAAAGAACATATAATGATATTACTGTAATTTATTTTTCCTACCTTTTATTTGAATTTATAATGCTTTTTCACCACATAAAGTATGTGTATGAGATTGTTTGGTCTAGTGATTAAGACACCAGGCTTGAAACCAGGAGACCATGAATTCTAGTCCCATCTTAGCCTTGAAAGCCAGCTGGGTGACTGACCAGTCTCTTTCAACCCAACTCATCTCACAGGGTTATTGTAGAAAAAATAGGAGATGGAAGGTGTGTTGGATATGTTTGCTGTCTTGGGTTATTTATAAAAATAATAAATAAATAAATTTAGTATCCTATCTTGAGCCATTATAGTCCTGATGTATGAAAAATTCTCCCAAAGTTCCATTAGCTATTCACCCAAATATTCACCCAAATGTTTTGAGGCCTGTATTACTTATAATAAACCATTTTGATATGATTTACCTGTACATAATATTTTTGACAGTATTTCACAATGAGTGATGGCTAGTGTATGGGCTAGAGCGATACCATATATTGTATTGATCTTAATTTAAACAAATAAAATGTCATTCTTTTTCCTTTTTCCTCCTTCTCAGATTACAAAGCATTTGAAGAGGCAGCTGAACACAGCCTTATGTCAGGTTCTTTGCCACATTTGACAAAGGGGTAAGGACACAAAGATTCCCATGCTGATCTGGTGATTGAGAAAGTGGTAGTCTTCAAGCTCTAGTTGCATTGTATGATTCTGATTATTTAGAACCATTTCAGTCAGCTAGAATAAGGTACCTTTTGGGTTGTTTTGGTAGATGGACTATGCCAGAAATTGAATTATGGTGAGGAGAAAGAACCTGACTATTCTGGTTCAACTGGACCTCTTGGCATATTTTGTATGTGTCTTTTTCTGTTCCCAGATTTTCATTGTTTTTGTGCAGTCATACTGACTTTGTCTGCTATCTTCTTCCTTCCCTCATTGGAATTATTTACAGCTGTTTTTAATATTTCTTTCTCTAGGAAGTCTACCCATTTCTTTTTTCGCTGAAACGCTCTTCCATGAAATACATCTTATTGCTAAGTTCATTAAAACTAAGGGGAGGGGAGCTTAACTTATAAGAGCCTTGGTGGTGCAGGCTGTTAAACACCTAGCACTTAATTCCAGCTGTCTGCAATTACTGTAGGCTCGAATCCCACCAGGCTCAAGGTTGACTCAGCCTTCCATCCTCTTGGGGTAGGTAAATTGAGGATCCAAGATTGTTGGGGGCAATAAGCTGACTTCAGTAAAAATGCTTGGGGGCAAAAAGCCCTAGTAATAAGCAGGCATATACAATGGAATGAAGGCTATTGCTGAGTGCATTGGGTTGTTCTCCAAAAATTGTAAGCTGCCCTGAGTCTTCGGAGAAGGGCAGCATATAAATATGAATTAAAAAAACTCCAAGGGTTATGTTTGACTATAACTTCAGCCATATATGATCACTGTGAGTTCTAGTTCCACCTTAGGCATGAAAGCTAGCTGGGCCAGTCATTCTCTTTCAGCCCAACCTATCTCATAGCATTTTTGTTGTGGAGAAAATTGAAGAAAAATATATTAGGTATGTTCACCACCAAGCTTATTTCATGCAGTTAGGCTGCTATTGTAGCATCATGCCTTTAGAAATACTATTTCTAGTGTCATAAAATATAAAGTTTCTTAACAAAATATATATAAAAACCTTGTGCTTGTTTGCTTATAAGATACAAATTATATGTTGAACATTATATGCTAGTGCAACTATATTTTTACTTTCTAACTTTCAAAACAGCTTTGTTGATGACATGGAGTTTAAACTGAAAAATCAGATGAAATACTTTTAACATTTGAAAAATATTCATATAATATTGATCCATAATATCAATAATCAATATTGTCAAGACAAGAAATAATGGATGAAAACTAAGCAAGGAGAGAATCAACCTAGAAATAAGGAGAAATTTCCTGTCAGTGACAACAATTATTCAGTGGAAGCCTTCAAAAGTTATGGTGTTCCATCACTGGAGGTTTTAAAGAAGAGATTGAACAGCCCTTCGTCTGAAGTGGTAGAGGGTCTCCTGTTTGAATAGAGAGTTGGCTCCTGTTTGACTAGAGGTCCCTTCCAACTCTGTTATGCCGTTTCATGATGTATCCTAAACATTTAAAATGTATTTTTCAGAAATAGAAATTACTATTGTAAGTCTACAATATACCATACTTTTCAACAAAATAAATTACAATAATTTATCAATGTAACATGTCCCATTTCTTATAGGTGGCCAAGAAATTGGGCCTAAAGCTAAATGAAGTGGATTTTTATGAACCATTTATGGATGATCCCATCCATGTTCCTGACAAGCCATATACTGAAGAAGAATTGGTTGAGTTTGTGAATGAACACAAAAGGTACAGAGAATGGCATATGGATCATTTCGCCTACATTTTTATCAATATCTATCTATCTATCTGTCTGTCTGTCTGCCTCTCTCTCTCTCTCTCTATCTATCTATTTATTTTATATAGCTGCCTACTCGCTCACAGCGACTCTAGTGGCTACAAGCAATAAAACACAATATAGAAAACCAATAACCCCTGATGACAACATAGTCAAATAAGTCATTTTATGGGCTCCATCCCGCTCTGGGTTCCCTAGGCCTGCTGGCAAAACCAAACCTTCACGGCCTTACGAAAGAGTGTCAAAGTGGAGGCCAGTCTAATTTCTGAAGAACGCTATTCCAAAGGGAGGGAGCCACCATGGGAAGGTACTTCTTCTGGGTCCCACCAGGTGTACCTCCTTAGAGGATGGAACCCGCAACATTCCTTGCCTGCCTGCTCTAGTGAGTTGGGTGGATGTAACTGGCACGACGTGGTCCTTCAGATAACCTGGTCTCAAGCCATGTAGGGCTTCAAAGGTGACAACCAGCACCTTGAATTGCACTTGGAAGCAAATCGGTAACCAATGCAGCTCCTGCAGGAGAGGCGACACGAGTTCACACCGAAGTCTGCACAAAACATGCATGTCAAATTCAAATGCCAATCATTGAAAAACAGTGAATTTATATTTTTCCCTCCTGAGCTTGGTAGTTGTTATATCTCTAATGGCTAGTGTTTTGTAAGCTTCATTTTGTCATGTTCTCCCTAAACCTGGAGAAAGTTAGCATACATTTGGTAACTGAAAAGGAGGATCTAATGGTTGGATGCTTTCAAGGTTTCTATTTATCTGTGAAAAGTACAAAACAGTGAAGGTCTATTAAGTGGTGGTGGGATTTGAATAACTTAATAACCAGTTCTCTGGCTGGGTAGGTGTGGCTGGTTGGTCATGTGACTGGGTGGATGCCATCACACATCACATCCAGCCCCACCTCCTGGCCACTTGCCTCAAAGGCATAAGTAGGGTCTTGGTGGTGCAGGCTGTTAAATGCCTAGCACTTAATTCCAGCTGCCTGTAATTATTGCAGGCTCGAATCCCACCAGGCTCAAGGTTGACTCAGCCTTCCATCCTCTCGGGGTAGGTAAACTGAGGACCCAAGATTGTTGGGGTCAATAAGCTGACTTTGTAAAAATGCCGCTTAGTAATAAGCAGGCATATACAATGGAATGAAGGCTATTGCTGAGCGCATTGGGTTGTTCTCCAAAATTGTAAGCTGCCCTGAGTTTCAGGAGAAGGCGGCATATAAATATGATTTTTAAAAGTAGAATTCAGCCAGTTGGGGTTAATCCCACCACTGGTGGCCCCTCCCCCCGCCAGTTTTTGGGCCATTTTCATGTGTTTTGGGCCATTTTCAGGCCGTTTTGGGCTGTTTTTGCCCAAAACTGGCAAAAAATGACCTGAAAATGGCCCTAAAATGGCCTGAAAACTATCTGAAAATGGCCCAAAATGGCCTGAAAATGGCCAAAATGGCCAAAAACTGCCCCAAAACAGGACATTTTGGGGCATTTTTGGGCATTTTCAGGCCATTTTCAGGCTGTTTTCAGGCCATTTTGCCTCCCAAAAGCCCAAAACGGCCTGGAAAACAGGTCGAAAAATGAGGGGGCAGGGCCAGCCACTGGTGGGATTTACCAGTTCCCTGAACTTGCAGAATTAACTACCGTTCACGCCAACCAGTGTGCACCAACAGCAGCCCACCTCTGCTATTAAGTAGTACAAAAGCCTTCCCTCACAACACTCTAATCCGTAGGGCTTTGTCTACATTCCCTACCCTATTCATTTTATTGTTTATTTGAATGTCCAGTTCACATAAAGATTTTGCTATTCAACTTTCCTCTCAGGAAAAGAATCTGTTCTACCTACATGGGTAACAAAGAAAATAAGGAGGGAAAAGGGTATAACATACCTTGAGCCTGACACACTGCTGTTGTTCACGTAAATACCATCTGTTGATGCTTTTCTCTGAACATCCTCCAGTCCTTGTGTTTTTGTTGAAGAGTGACTGTAATGTTTTATGGAACTGGTTTCTCATCTGCCAGTGATGCTTTCTGAATCTGTCTTCCCTATACATATGAATCGAAATAGAATTGAATGGAACTGAAAACCATTTGTTTCCCTTTCAGAGCCACATTGCGCAAGTTGCAGCCTGAAGACATGTTTGAGATCTGGGTAAGGGATGGAAATTGTAAACCTTATTTAATATTCATATGAAAAAGGCTCTGGTTTGGTTTGAAAAGCTAAAATAGGGTCCTGCAGGCCTTTGTAGGTTGGATGTGTGATTATTCATGTAATAGCCATTCATGCTCATCCAAACTGATGTTTCAACTGTTACAATGTCAACGTAGATAAGTAGTTTTGAAAATGATCAAGAAATTTCATTTGGCTCAAATAATGCCAACAAACAGTAAATGAGATCATATTATGCTAGTGCTTTGCCATTTCAAGGCAAAATTCGAAGCAATAGTCCAAGTCTATGAAGCCATAGGGAACCTGGTGCAGGATATCAAAAGGGAATCTGTTCCTACCTATCTTATCCTTGGATTGCTGAAATGGGCCATGAGAATAACATTAAGGAACAAGGATAAAGAGCTACAGCTAAAGCAAGGGTCAGACAGAGAAATCTGAGTCCAAAGGAGGATTGGAATTTGAGAAAGTGTCTCAGACTTGAGTGTTCCTAATTCTCTGCAGGATAAAGGCAGAAACAGGATTGCAAGATTCTGTTATTGTAGCAGTAACAGAATATTTTACTATCCATAACTTAGGTGTTCAAGTCTGTCTACCCTGAAAGGCTGACAGTTACTTTCTGAAGTCTTTCTCTGGCCAAATGAGTTAAGAAAGATGGCCAGAAAAGAAAGGGTCATTTCAGTTGGGCCACCTTGCTTCACCTGTTATTTTATATTTTTTATAGTTGGAAGGATTTTAAATCTAAAAACAGCTAAGGATGGCTTTTCATTTGTTATGATGTTGGTTATAATGCAATTAAAAGAGAACATAGAAAGCTATTCTGTATCCATATTCTTCCTGCCCTTCACTTCTCACCCCATTCAGGTGTTAGCAGTAAATGTCAGTCTGTTTGCCCAATTTGGAAAGATAGATTAAAATTTATTTATTTATGTACACAAGTAAGGAGAGGCACCCTACCCAAAAGGGGAGAAGATTTGGAATAGTTCTTTCATTTGTTAACATTATTGACACATCTCTGATGGAGCATGCATGCTCAGTTTAGTCTAGTATGTAATATGTAGCATTCCATAGGTCCCATTATATTCTTAGTATGATCTTGTTAATCATATTCTCATCTTCATATTCAGGAACATTATAATGTTCAAGCCAGCTGTGTCCTTGACAGGTTTAAACCAGTTTTCACATTAGGCAGTACATAGCTTCCTTTTCTCCTTCAAGAAGTAGAAACATTAATCAAAAACAAAATTAATCAAATCTTTAGTTACTAAACTAGTTACTAAAACATTAATCAAAGAGGTTTCTTCTGTCATCACAGATACAACTTTAGCAGTGGGATTTGAAGGAAGTGAGCTTTGGTGGCTCAGGCTGTAAATGCCTGCTCTTAAGATCCAGCTGTCTACAACTACTGTAGGCTCGAATCCCACCAGGCTCAAGGTTGACTCAGCCTTCCATCCTCGGGTAGGTAAATTGAGGACCGAGATTGTTGGGGCAATTAGCTGACCTTGTAAAATGCCGCTTAGTAATAAGCAGGCATATACAATGGAATGAAGGCTATTGCTGAGCACATTGGATTGTGTCTCAGAGCACCTGAGTCTTCGGAGAAGGCATATAAATGTAATTAAAAAAAAAAAAAGTAGGAAGAGTTCAGCAGTGCTAAACCTTTAAACACACTTCAGACCTGAGATAGAATAGAATAGAGCTGGAAAGATTCCTCCTTTTCCAAACCCAGCGTCTTTTGTCTCCTAAAAAACATGCTTTGCCTGTAGAAATTCCCAAGTCACCCCTTTATATCTCTAATTATAACTCTGTTTGAGATTTAAACCATTCTAACAGATAGCACTGAATCCAGGCCCTGATCTTCCGTGTCTCTTAGCTCCTAAAAGCTGAGGAGAGAAAAAAGCTGTTTCAAGCCCAAACAGGCTTTTAACCTATTCTTTGTGAGTCAGTTGTAGAGAGAGTCAGTCTGAGGCTCCAGCCACACATCTGATTTGTGCTGTTTAGGAACTGGCTCTGTGGTCTTGTGTTGTTCCTAGAATGCCAGGATCCTCATGATGATGATCGTTGCCATTTTGCATTTCTTCCCAAGCTCACATCTCCTTACTCTTGACTTTCTCTTAAGAGAATGTAGCTAGACTAGCGCCAGGCTTTGCCTATTCCTAAAATGCATTGTAACTTCTATATAAGGGATAAATATCTATGGAGATTCTGTTATCTAGGTCAGTTGCTAAAGGTGCTTTTTCAAGCAATTGGACTTTGTTTTTCTTTATATTTTGCTTCTCATCCAAGAAGCTTCTTTAGTTCTTGAGTCGGAACTGAAGAAGCATCTTGGATGAGAAGCAAACGTCTTAAAAGAAAAACAAAGTCTAGTTGCCTCTTGAAAAAACACCTTTGGGACAAGAGATAGATATAATTTCCATCTCTGCTTTATGATAGCTACAGAACTGCTTCCCTCCTCCATAATGGTCCCCCCACACACAGAATATTTCCATTTCCCGCAATAAATTAAATGTCCCTGGCTCCTCAGTTTTCTTCTGAGGAGTCAAGGCTCAGCAGTCCCTGTCTTTAACACATCAGATTTCTTAGAATTCCTTTTATGATGCTTTATTATCCCTCCTTCTTTGTCCCTCCTGTGGCTGATGCAAGCGTTCGCCTAAGCTGGTCAGTGAGGGAATATCAAAGACCTGTCCCTGAACCCTTGCTCTGCTGTGCTTGCATTGGGTTGAGGCAAAATTAAAAAATTAAAACATTGCAGGCTACTATCCAGAAATGTAGTATAAGGGCACCTGGGGCTCTGAGATGGCTTGTTAATTGTGAGGAAGGGAGGAAGAAATAGTACGTCCCACCAATAGGATAGTGTCTTGTCTACAAGCTCCAAGTTGCCCTGTGATCTTAGATCCAAAATTGAGAATTGGGACAATTTATCCAAAAGAGAATGAACTTGGAAACTCCAGCTGATTCTCTTCTGCATCGATGGAACAAAGGACTGCATGAAATGCCTTTGAACTATGATGCCTTGATAGTATTTTGCCAGACTTCTTAAACTAGACAAGGACTTGCTTTTTCTCCCACCTCCAGACTACCTAAAAAATGGACAGAAAGAAAGACATGGACTGAGCACTGGTTTCTTACCAGCTTTTATTCTTCCTCTGTTGGTTAAATCACTGGTTAGTTTATGGGGAATACTCCGCATTACTTCTGCAATGGGGAGGATATTACCAGGGGCTGTCTGGAGGGGTCTGGTACCTTCTGTTAATTGCATAGATGGAAGGTAGAAAATCCATGTTCAGAGGCCAAAACTTTCCCAATGGGAAAGAATAGCAGCACATTTTTTTCTTAACACAAAGAGCAGCTAGAAGTTTCATCCAAAATCATAGATAGAGATGGCTTAATTTACCCTCTCACTTGTATCTAGAAGAGAATGGAAGGAGGAGATGGATCTTAGGTTGTGAAGATTTCTGTTAATACCATTCACATAAGGTCAGGTGGGCTGGGCTTCAAAATGTAGCAACCAGTTCTCTGCCTGGTTGCTGGGTGGGTGTGGCCATGATGGGTGTGGCCCAGTCAGCCTCCTGCACCATTGTGGGGGGCGTTTTCACCCTCCCCAGCTCCAGAGGCTTTCCTCAAGCCTCTGGGAGGGTGAAAACGGTCTCCCCGAGCTCCGGAGGCCCTCTGAAGTCCGGCCTTCTGGAACTTCCGGGAGGCCCATTTTTTGCCCTCCCTGAGCTCCGGAGGCTTTCCTCGAGCCTCCAGGAGGGCAAAAACGGCCTCCCTGGGTTCTGGAGGCCCTCTGGAGACTGGAAACAGCCTTCTGGAGCCTCTGGGAGGCTCATTTTTCTCCCTGAGCCTCCGTGCAGGCCCTGCACTTACCTGGAATCCAAAACAGGCTGTGCGGGACTCCTGGGAGGGGAGGGGTGGGGTGGGCGGGCCAACCAGGGTGGGATTTGCCAGTTCGCCAACTGGCCATAAAATTAACAACTGCTTTGCCTGAAATGGGGAGAACCGTAGCAGCCCACCCCTGCATAAGGTATAATTTGAACTCACTGAAGATCTGAGGTGCAAACTTTACCACTTCCAGTTAAGCAATTTTGGCTTCATAGGACCTTTGCCTCAGAATATCTGGAACGGTTGTCAATCAGCATAGATCACATAGGGATTGGAATGGGTAGATTGACTCACTAAAACATCATTTCAAGTGCGAATGTGCATGTCAGTGTGGTAGATAGAATTTTGCTTTGTTGCCACTGAATTGAACAGCAGTCTATAGTTTCTGGTAAATAATTATATTCACTCTACAAAACCTGGAGAAAACTTCTTCCGCTGCACTGGAAAGAAGAGCTAGGTCTTTTTGTTTAATGAGTTATCAACTCTGGCATTGTGCTTGTGTTAAGACAGCTGGAGATTGAGTGGGGAGTATGGGGAAAACAAAAAAAGCACAGAAGGCCATACTACCTTGGACTACTTTTGCTCCAATTTCAGTCATAAATCTACTCTAAACATCCCTCTCAGACTCTGATTCCCCAGCTGAAGCCTTGATCTTACAATCTCTCCTACCCTTCCACCAATGTTTTCCACTTATTCTTTTAATTCTTCATTTTATGGGATTCTGTCACTTTTGGACTCAGAGGGAAAGACATTAGCATTTAGATGGATTTTTCCCTCTTGCATTAATACCAATTGAAATTGAAAGCTGGGATTGGGACACAAGGAACATGAGGGTTTTCCATGGTATAATTCCAAGATGACGTGTAGCAGGTGCACAATAAACATCCTCCTGCCAACTCCAGGAGCTTTTGCCAATATAATTTTCACAGAACCCAGCTGCCCAAGGTTTGGATGCTACTTTTGTGGAAGAAAATCTGTCCCAGACTTGATTTTTAATATCAATTTTTCACAAGTCGCCTTTATAAAATACAGAAAAGAGAATAGCAGAGTTATATAGAGGCTTTGGAGGTTGTGGAGGTTTTCTAGTCCAACCCCTGCTAAAGCAGGAGACCCTGTACCATTTAGACAGGCAGCTGACTAGTCTCTTGTTAAAAACCTCCAGGGATGGAGCATCCACCGTTAAACCATTCCATTGATTAATTCTTCTGACTGTCAGGAAACTTCTTCTTTCTTTTTATTATTATTATTTAACTCCAAATCTCTTACTTGACAAAATTATGTTTACTACAAAATAACTGAATATTAATCCAGAAGGTAAAAAAACTTCATTTGATTCCTGTAATCACCAGGTTTGCAATCATTTAAGTAATTTAAAATCATAGAATATCTAGGTTCAAAAGAACCTCCAGCTCTGTACACCACTTATATTCCCAAAGAAATGGCCATCTAGCCTCTGCTGAACCTCTGAGCCATGGTGGTGCAGTGATTAGAATGTAGTATTGCAGGCTAGTTCTGCCGACTGCCAGCAGTTCAATTCTGACTGGCTCAACTCAGCCTTTCATCCTTCCAAGGTTGGTAAAATCAGAACCCAGGTTGTTGGGGGCAATATGCTGACGCTGTAAACTGCTTAGGGAGGGCTGTAAAGCGTTGTGAAGCAGTATATAAGTCTAAATGTTATTGCTAAGTGTTATTGCTATTGTTTAAAAACCTCCAGTGAAGAGAATTCATCCGAGAAAATATACCATTGTTAAACAGCTCTCACTGCTGGGAATAATTTGTTAATGTCCAATTGAAATTGACTTCTGTGTAATTTAGATTAAATATCCATGGTTTCTTGCCCCATTGTAGGACATTGCTTAATGTCCGATAAGACAGCTCTTCTAATATTAAAATACTTCAGTAAGGCACTTGACAAAGTAGACTACCTTACCTAAATTTTGGTAAAATAGAATAATGTGGGATAGACAACATCACCACTACATGGATTCACAACTGGCAGACCAACTGCACTCAACATGTAGTCCTCTAAATGCAGGAAGCATACAGTGGGGTATCTCAAGGTTCTGTCTTAGGCCCAGTGCTCTTCAGCATTTTTATAAATGATTTAAATGAGGGGATAGAAGGGGAACTCACCAAATTTGCAGATGACACCAAGCTGGGGGTAATAGCCAACATTTTAGAAGATAGACTCAAGATCCAGAAGGAGCTTGACCGACTTCAACACTGGACCCTATCCAGCTAAATGCAATTCAGAGGAGAGAAAAGTAAGGTCTTTGGCAAGAAAAATCAAATGCACAGATGTAGAATATGTGGTACCTGGCTCAACAGCACTAACTGTGAGACAGATCTAAGAGTCCTAGTGGACAACCACTTAAGTATGAATGTGCTGTAGCTGCCAAAAAAGCCAATATAGTCTTAGGCTGCATCAACAGAGAGATAATATCAAGATCATGTGAAATGCTAGTACTGCCTTATATTGCACTGGTAAGATCACACTTGGTATACTGTGTCCAGTTTTGATCACCATGATACAAAAAAGATATTGAAATTATAGAAAAAGTGCAGAGAAAAGCAACAAAGATGATAAGGGACTGAAGATTAAAGTGTATGATGAACAATTGCAGGAAATTGGTATGTCTAGTTTAGCGAAGAGAAGGACTAGGAGTGACATGAAAGCAGTCTTCCAATACTTAAGAATTGGGGGTGGACTTATTCTCCAAGGCACCTGAGGGCACAGCAAGAAAAAACAAAAGTAAGTAATGGAAGATATTCAAGAGAGATCCAACCTAGAATTAAAAAGCAATTTCTTGACGGTGAAAACAATGGAATGGTTTGCTTCCAGGACTTACGTTGTGGTGTTCCTTCACTAGAGATATTTAAGAAGAGATTGAACAACCATTTACTGTATCTATTATGGTAAAGGGTCCCCTGCAGGGGTGTGCTTCAAATTTTTTAACAACAGGTTCTCTCCCCTAATGACTGGCTGGGTGGTCATGTGCCTGAGTGGGCCTGGCTGGGTGGGCGTGTGCCTGGGTGGGCGTGGCTAGGTGGTCATGTGCCTGGGTGGACGTGGCCAACTCGACATTGTTTCTTTGCCCTAATTTACCTAAAAAAATGTATGTACCAAAAAGTTGTTTATTATTTCTGACAGTGAGAACACTCAATCAGTGGAACAGCTTGCCTTCAGAAGTTGTGGGAGGTTCATCACTTGGGACTTTCAAGAAGAGATTGGACTGCCATTTATCAGAAATGGTGTAGGGTTTCCTGCTTGGGTGGGGGGTTGGACTAGATGACTTACAAGGTCCCTTCCAGTGGTGGTATTCAGCTGGTTCGCACCAGTTCAGGAGAACCAGTAGCAACAATTTGGCCCGGGTTGCCGAACTGGTAGCAACTTCTGGCTGGCCACGTCCCCGACCTGGTTGCCCAGTTGCTGCTCACTCGCTCACCCCTTCCAGTTGCTTGATGCTCGCCCCGCCCACCCCTACCCTATATATGTTGCCTTCACCATGTGACCCAGCTAATCACCTCGCCATTTGCCTTGCTGATGCCTGGTCAGCTCAGCTCACCAAAGGTAAGCAATGCATGTTTATTTATTTATATTTATAATTGGACTTGTATGCCGCCCCCTCTCTGAGAGGACTCAGGGCAGCTCACAATTAAAAGACAACAATAAATATTTTTAAAAAGAATTAAACCAAGCAAGCCCAATCACTAAAATTAATTTAAAATAAATTTAAACCCCCCCCCGAGTCCAGCCCGGCCTGTTCAAACAACCAGGTCTTCAAATCGCAGCAGAAAGAGTGAAGATCAGGAGCCAAACGGAGCTCCAAAGGGAGTTGGTTCCACAAGGCGGGAGCTGCAACAGAGTAGGCCCTTCCCCAAGGCACTGCCAGCTGACACTGTCTCGCAGATGGCACCCTGAGGAGTCCCCATCTCAAGACAGGGCAATCGGTATTCGATATTGGCAGGAGACACTCCCGCAAGTACCCCGGACCCAAGTCATGAAGGACTTTGAATGTTAATGCCAACACCTTGAATCTCACCCGGAAGGCAAAAGGTAACCAATGCAGCTTGCGCAGGAGGGGTGTAACATGGGAGTATCAGGAAACTCCCATCACAACCCGCGCAGCCGCATTCTGCACCAGCTAAAACCTCCGGATGGTATGCAAGGGCAGTCCTAAATAGAGAGCATTGCAGTAGTCAAGTCGGGACGTGACAAGTGCATGAGTGATCGTGAAGGGCATCTGGTCCAGATATGGGCAACTGGTGAACCAGTCGGACCTGGGCAAAGCCCCCTGGCCACGCCCCCACCTGCTCCTCCAAACTGAGCCGTGAGTCCAGGAGGACTCCCAGGTTCCGGGCCCTGTCCACAGGGGCAACACCTCTCCCCCATGACCAAAGGTGGAATCTGTTGACTGGTCCGAGATGCCTGTACACACAACCACTCAGTCTTGGCTGGGTTGAGCTGTAGCCCGTTCCTGCCCATCCAGAACTGTACCGCATCCAGACAACGGGTCATCACGGAGAGGGCATCACTGATTTGGCTTGGGGTGGAGATATACAACTGTGTATATCTCAGCGTACTGATGATACCTCACCCCAAAGCCATGGATACCTCACCCCAAAGCCATGGATGATCTCGCCCAGTGACTTCATATAGATGTTGAACAAGAGGGGCGAGAGGACCGACCCCTGAGGGACCCCACGTGAGTGCCCTCGGTGACCTCTGCCCCCCTGCCAACACACTGATTGTGAACGCCCCAAAGGTAGGAGAGACCCACTGCAGAACAGTGTCTCCCCTCCCAACCCCGAGGCGCAATAGGATACCATGGATGATGGTATCAAAAGCAGCTGAGAGATCTAATAGGACCAGGACAGAGGAAAATCCCTGTCCGTGCCCTCCAGAGATCATCCACCAGTGCAACCAATGTTGTCTCCATGCTGAACCCAGGCCAGAAGCCCGATTGATACGGATCTAGATAGTCCGCTTCCTCCAGAAAAGGAAACTGCTGAGCCACCACATTCTCAACAACCTTCGCCAAAAAGCAAAGGTTGAAGACTGGACGAAAGTTATTTAAAACGGCTGGATCCAGAGCAGGCTTCTTCAGGAGGGGTCTCACCACTGCCTCTTTCAAGGTGGTGGGGAAAGAACCCTCCTCAACAAGCGTTGACCACTGCCCGAGCCAGCCAAGACGTGACCTCCCTGGAGGCATATACCATCCAGGAAGGACACGGGTCCAATAAACATGTGGTGGAACTCAGTCGTCTCATAATCCTGTCCACTTCATCCTCAGAAACAGGATCAAACTCAGCCCAGATGACATCGCCAGACTCCCTGTACCTCCCTCCTCAGACCACTGCCAATTAGAGCTCAGCCTCTCCGGGATCCGAGCGACAGATATTGTCCAAATTCCTCAGTCTTACCCTGCAAAGGGTTCATCTCCCACCTCCCGATGTTGCCTGCTCACCCTTGCCTTGGGTCAAGGCCTGGGGCCGGGCCTAGGGATGCACTATTCTGGGGCCTGGAGCCACCACTCAGCTGGTCGAGAATGTGTGATTCCCGACTCTGGCCTTGCCCTGAGCTGCCGCCACTCACCACCTCTCTCCCTTAAGTCACGCGTCCCCGTTTCCCTCCTTCAGAGGCCCCAGCCCTTAATCTCGCTTCCTCCCTACAACTGCTTTCGGGTCCATGGCCACAACTTTACCTTCTTCACGGCTGGCTGCCAGGGAAGGCAAGCCAGGATTGAGCAGCTGGGTCCCCACCAGCCTGAATTTCATCCCCTTGTTGTGAGATGCCTGCAGCGCTGCCTCTTTTTTTGGTATGAGAAACCTCCCAGCTGATGCATCTTTGCCAGCTGGAACCAAGTCAGCTGGCTGCAGGCTTCTTGAGCCAAAACTACCAGCCCGCTTTTGAATGTGCCAAAAAAGAGCTTCAGTCCTGTCGCCATTGCTTCCCTGTTCTTCACATCAGCTGTGTACGTGCACCCCATTGCCTGCTGCGCTGGAGGGACTTGCCTGGGTGAGTACCTCTGCTCCGGCACAGCAGGCAATGGGGTGCACCCTGGCGCAAAGAACAGGGCGGTCAGTCCCAGCTGCTGCTGCTTTGCCATGTTGCAGCCTTTCTTTTTTAAAAAAACATCAATTTTTAAGAATGATTTAAGCATGGAATTTCAAGGAAGACAAAGCTGCCATTATGAGTGTAACATGAGCCTTTTCAAAGTATTTAAAAGCCCATTATGGTAGTGTTGGAAGTTAGCACCCACCCCTCTCCTAGAAAAATGAAATGTTTTAGGAAATATTATAAAGGCAGAATATTTCCCTTAAAACAGAAATATAACATGGAGGCAGAGCTGAGTTTCCCCTCATCTTTGTTAATGGGCCATCAAGGACAGAGCCAGCCTTTTGTTCTTGCAAAGCTACCATAATGGGCTATTAAATACTTTTGCAAAGGCCTATTTTACACTCAGAATAGCAGCTTTGTTCTGCATGGAATTCCAAGCTTAAACCATTTTAAAAAATGGATGGTGCAGGCATTCTGTAAGGGATCACTGAAATTAGTGCCAGGGAGCAACTTACTTTGCAGCTTATTCAAATCCAGACTTTTTCAATGTATTTTTCCTTAAGCCATCAATAAAACAACTTAAGTCAACAATTAAAGAAATAGAAAAATTAAAAGAAAATTCAAACTGATATCATAACTGTAGTTTCTGAAATCTATTTTGACTTGATGAAGGAATTTAAAAAACAACAACCCTGCCTGTTTTTAAAAAATTGCTTGATCAAGTCAAAATAGATTTCAAAAACTACAGTTATAATATCAGGTTTTTAAATTTTTTCTATTTTTTTAATTGTTGACTTAAGTTGCTTAATTGTTGGCTTAATGAAAAATTCATTAAAAAATCTGGATTTGAATAAGTTAGTTATTCCTAGAAATAAAAATAACAAGGCTGAACTGATCTTCACATACCTATAAGGAATCTAGCTGCTTCTCTCTTCTGAAACTGTGGCTGCCCAATGCAGCCGGAAACAGCAGGATGCTACTTCCGGAATCTGGCCTTTTTTTGCAGCTGTATGCCCAACCTCGTTTGGGGAAATGCGCAAGCTGCTCTCCGCCCCGAGCACAACTCAGCCGCCACCACTGCTGTTGCCAGTGGCTGTGAATAGCGGTCACTGTGTGGAGCTCGTATTGGGCTACACAAGATGCTGTGAGAGCTCTCGCAACATCTTGTGCAGCCCATGGAGGTGGCAACAGAAGCGGCGGACACAAGCGGCCAGGCTGGGCAGTGTCTCAGTTGCGTGTCTCCCCGAGTGACCAAGGCAAGCAAGTGCAGCACCAATGAGAACCGAAGGGAGCGCCTGGTCCCAGCAAGAAAGGAACTTCTCTCCGCTGCAGTCTGCAAATGAGGAAATGGTGCTGCCAGCAAGCTATGCTCCTGTTGCGTTCTCCACCCTGAGCCACTGGCCAAGTGCAGCAAGCCTGAAAGGTGGCCATTGGAGACTCTGCACCCTCCAATCCTCAGGCCTTGTGTGGCAAAAGCACACAGAACCCGAGAGTTGGGCCTGGCCAGTAAAGGTTGAAAGGCGGCTGATCCCCTGGGCCCTGGGCCTTGCAGCAGGTATGCAGAACCCAAGAGTTGTGCCTGGCCCATAAAGGCTGAAAGGTGGCTGATCACCCAGGCCTTGTGTGGCAGGTGTGCGTGTAACTCGAGAGTTGGACCTGGCCCGAAAGGCGGCCATCGGAGCCTCACCACCCCTTCACCCCACAGGCTGCATCAACTTACCTAAAACTAGGGAGCAAAGAAGCTGGAGAGTAGCAAGGGAACCAGAGCTGGGCCGCACAGGATCGAGCTGGCAAAGGCTGGCAAGTGAGCAAGGGAGCCAGACACGAGTGGCCAAAGGAGACGAGGCGAGGAGTAGGTGGATCTATGAGGTGGGGTGGAGTTGAGTGGGGCAGGGCAGGGCAGGGCAGGATTGGGCGGTCCTGGGTGGGGCCAGCCAGGGGTGGGATTTGCCAATTTGCTGAACTGGCCATAAAATTAACAACTGGTGTGCCTGAACTGGTGTGAACCGGCAGCAGTCCACTCCTGGTCCCCTGGTAGAAGACCTCAAAGGTTCCTTCCAACTCTCCCCATAGTTTTTCTCATTTTCAGGATAAACATAACCAATACTTCTACCTTGTCTTCCAAAGTTTATCTGTCTCTCTAGTAAAGTCAATTTGGAACCACATAATAGCAGTCAGTGATGTATGTATGTTTTGGTGGTATTATATACTTCATAATTAATGATGGACTCATCAGAATATGTTTCTTGCATGTAGGAAGATGATCTAGATGGAATTCACATTGTGGCATTTGCTGAAGAAGATGATCCAGGTACAAACACATAGGCTTGTTGCAGGTGTAAAGAACATTAAACATTGCTGTCAGGTGATGACATTCTGTCTGTCATCTGTCTATTACAAGAAAATGTCCTATGGCATCAAAATGTATGCTGATTATAGGTATTCACCACCATTAACTATGTTCCATTCTTCAGATGTAGGAGAAGTTAGCTTGAAAGAGAGACATATATCGTATACTCCCATTCTTTTAGAGAAGGAAAGGTGGCTGTATGTATTTTTGCATTTTTCCTTTATGCAAATAATTAGGGAATCAACTTTGAAATAAAAAACATGTATTTTAGCATTTCAACTTAATCTCTGAAATGTTTCATTGCAATAAAACTTTAATTGCTAATTCATTAGTATTCTCCTCCTGCTCTGTGTTTCATATGTAACTGGAACCATCTTCACTCTCATTCTGGGGACATTTACTCCCCTGTGATACAGTATGTGTAACATTAGAAATAGGCAAAAAAAGTTCTTCACCAGAAAGTCTTCCATTCCAGTTCTGAGTAGGCTGAACTCAGAGTTTAGTGTCTGCAAAAAGGACTTGGCAGGTACCATCCAAATTTAAAAGCAGACAGTGAACCACTAGGGAAATGGTGGGACTGAGAAATGGTACACTGAAATAATTTTCTCTCACATGATTGTAGTTGCTTGGAATATGCTATTCTTGTCTGATTACTATAAACACCCAAGTATTCTTCTGCAGAGCAATCCACAAGGTAATTGCTTAACTGTTATTATATTCTCAGATGGCTTCAATTCTGGAAATTGTCAAACAGGTTGCCAAAGACAACACTGATAATCCTGATCTAAGCATTGTTTGGATTGATCCTGATGATTTTCCTCTGGTAAGTAGCCCTATTTCCCAGTTGGTCCCTTCTCATTTTTTACACACTTACATTCATGTACATGTAGTACATAGACATTCCATGTATAGCAGAGAGCAAAGAATTGCAATCAATTGAATCTATTGTGTATTACCATCAAGAAAAAAATCCAAAATGAATTTAATATATGACTTTCAGACTTGTAAGTCTGGTATTCCTTTTTATATTGTATATAATTAGTAGTAAAGAGTTTTACACATGGAAAAGGTAAACATGAAATTATGTAATGTAAGATTATATAATGTAAGATGAAGAAAAGAAAAAAATATAAGAAACAATGCAGATAGAAAAAAGGAAAATATATAAAGAAGTGACTTCTGATCTTTACAGCAGTTACAAACTTATTATCTCTCCTTCCTCTTTAAAATTACATGATTCTCTTCTACCCATATTCATCCTTTTCTAATCAACTAATCCATAAATGACCAATTCATTCTTCCAGCCTTTCCTAAAAGTACTTATTGTCTTACTCCTGATCAAATAGATCATTTTTGCCATTTCCACAAGTTCTACCATCTTTGCAACCTACCCCTCCATTGTGTATATTACAGTATTTTTCCAATTTTGTGCATAATAGTCTTGCTACAGTTACCATATATAAAATCAACCTTCCATATGTCTTTTCTAAGTTGTTACCCATAAGTCCCAATTTAACAAATTCTGGTTTCATCCGAATATTGGCTTTTAAAATTGTTTGTATCATCATGTGATTTTGTATCCAATTGTTTTTGGTTTTTGCAGGTTCACCATAGCACTAGCAATAGCACTTAGACTTATGTACCACCTCACAGTGCTTTGCAGCACTCTAAGCTGCTTACAGAGTTAGGTACATTTATGTCACATGGTCCAATCCAATCACTGTCCCAACTTCAGCCAACCCAGAAAGTCCTCCTCAGGTGCTGGTGACCTTGACTCCAGTGGTGGGATTCAAAAATTTTTACTACTGGTTCTGTGGGCATGGCTTGGGTGGTGTTGCTTGCTGGGCATGGCTTGGTGGGCATGGTAGGGGAAGGATACTGTAAAATCTCCATTCCCACCCCACCCTACTAACCTGCTTTCCACTCCATTCTCCTGTACAGGGCAACAAAAGAAGACAAGCCAATCAGCTGGGACTTGGAAGGCAGAGAATAGATGGGGGCAGGGTCAATCAGAGGTGGTATTTCGAACTAGTCAAAATTTCCGCTACCGGTTCTCCGAGCTACTCAAAATTTCCACTCCCGGTTCTCCGAACTACTCAAAATTTCCGCTACAGAAATTTTGGAACCTGCTGAATACCACCTCTGCTTGATTCCCAAGGGAAAGAATGTTGTTATGATTCCACACCCCATACTATCTCTACCTCCCACTTCCCGTTCCCACAGCTTGCCCAGCCATTGCTGTTGCAGCCCTAAAGACTCCCATTAAAGATGGATCTAGGACTGACATGGTGAGGATTGAACTCCCGGCAGTGAGATGAAATAGCCTGCAATACTGCATTCCAACCACTGCGCCACCACTGCTCTTCCGTTTACCCATGTATGGTAAACTGTCCCTTCATGTTTTTCACATTTCCAGTATTGATTAGAAGTATCTTAGAAGTATACATCTTAGATAATTTCTCTGTTGTCATATACCAATGGCATATTATTCTATAAATGTTCTCACTTAAATTGTAATACAATGTGAATTTCAGTCCTTCTAACCACATTTTCTTCCATTGGCCCATGTTTATTTTTATTTATTTATTTATAATTTGTCAAACAAAAACACAAATAATATAAAAATAAAATGACAGGGATGATAAGCACATTAGTGCACATATGCACTAACCCCCTTTACAGACCTCTGAAATATGAAGTGAGGTCCACAGAAGTCAATTTGTGACTAAAACACTGAAAATTTGTAGCTGAGACAACTGAATCAGGTACAACATTCCAGACTTTCACAACTCTATTACAAACATCGTATTTTTTACAGTCAAATTTAGAACGGTTTACATTGAGTTTAAAATGGTTGTTTGTGTGCATATTATATGCATTAAAACAGAAAAGTCATTTACAGGTAAAACATTACTACTACAATTTTGTATGCACTACCTAATTCCAATTGCAAGTGATGCAGTTCCAGGTTATCCAAACCAAGAATTTCGAGCCTAGTAGCATAGAGAATTTGATTATGAACAGAAGAGTTCAAAACTTCCCTCATAAAGTACTTCTGAACCCACTTGTTTGTGCTAATATCAGATATATGGTAGGGATTCCAAACAATTGAACAGTACTCCAAGATAGGTCTAGCATAAGTTTTATAAGCTTTGGTTAGCAATATTATGTTTCCAGAAAAGAAACTTTGTAGAATTAAGTTAAAACTCTTAGTGCTTTTTAGCAATGCTGTTACAATGAACTTGGGAGCATAAATCGTCAGAGATGAATACACCTAGGTTCTTAACAAAGTGAGGGTCATCTGCTAGATCGATATCACCTAAACTTATAATTAACATTCTGATTACAATTACCAATATGTAAGACAGAACATTTATTATTAGAAATTTGAAGTTGCCAAATAGATGACTATTCAGACACATATCAAGATCACTTTGCAAAACAACAGAATTATCTGTAGTATTAAATAATGTTATGTCATCAGCAAAAAGGACAGAATTGCTTTTAAGTTGATCACATAAATCGTTGATATAGAGCAGGAAAAGCATGGGTCCTACAACGCTGCCTGTGGAACACCACTGTTGACTGATGCAGGATTAGACAGCAAGTTACCTATTTTGACTTTCTGCAGTCTGTTACACAAGAAGAAGCAATCCACTGCAAAAATCCAGAAATGCCATAAGAATTTTCAACAGCAGTTTATCATGTACTATTGTATCAAAAGCCTTACAAAAATCTATGTAAATTACATCTACAGCTTTATCTTGACCGAGACATGTAGTCCAAATAGTGCAAAAGTTGTAAATTACAGGACAAATTTTTCCTAAAGCCAAACTGTTTATCAGATAGCAAGTTATTTGTCTCTAAATGATGAATAATGGATTGGTTTATAATTGATCCCATAACTGTGCATGTAACACAACACAAAGAAATTGGTCTATAATTTTCAACTAAACTAGGGTTGTCCTTTTTAAAGATTGGTATAACTATAGGTAAGACCATAAATCAGGCAGAGAGCTAGTTTGAAACAATACTTCAAAAATTGTACACAAAGGGTCACTAGGACAGTAGCAAGCTTTTTAAAGAAAAAAGCACATAATCCATCTGGACCAGTGGATAGCAGTGGCTTTAGATTACATAATGCTAGTTCAACATTATCTACTGTAAATTTAATATTTAGCAATTTGCTACAATTATTTGTGGTACAACGAAGACTGCAACCATTGCTATCAACAAAAAGTGAACTAAAATGTATTGAAAAGATTAGCCTGACCAGCATTATCATTACAATCAACCCCATTTAGCCCTTTAAGGGTGGAATCACTTGTGAGTCTTAAGTTTGAATTAACAAAATTATAAAAGGCTCATGTTGAGTTTGAGTTTAAC
>CM019149.1:191823623-192191509 GCA_009733165.1 Naja naja | reverse complement strand
TTTAGTTCTGAGTCGGAACTGAAGAAGCATCTGGATGAGAAGCAAAACGCCTAAAAGAAAAACAAAGTCTAGTTGCCTCTTGAAAAACACCCTTGGGACAAGAGATAGATATAATTTCCATCTCTGCTTTATGATAGCTACAGAACTGCTTCCCTCCTCCATAATGGTCCCCACACACAGAATATTTCCATTTCCTGCACAATTAAATGTCCTTGGCTCCTCAGTTTCTTCTGAGGAGGCTCAGCAGTCCCTGTCTTTAACACATCAGATTTCTTAGAATCTTTTATGATGCTTTATTATCCCTCCTTCTTTGTCCCTCCTGTGGCTGATGCAAGCTTGCTGGCCTGGCAGTGAGGGAATATCAAAGACCTGTCCCTGAACCCTTGCTCTGCTGTGCTTGCATTGGGTTGAGGCAAAATTAAAAAATTAAAACATTGCAGGCTACTATCCAGAAATGTAGTATAAGGGCACCTGGGGCTCTGAGATGGCTTGTTAATTGTGAGGAAGGGAGGAAGAAATAGTACGTCCCACCAATAGGATAGTGTCTTGTCTACAAGCTCCAAGTTGCCCTGTGATCTTAGATCCAAAATTGAGAATTGGGACAATTTATCCAAAAGAGAATGAACTTGGAAACTCCAGCTGATTCTCTTCTGCATCGATGGAACAAAGGACTGCATGAAATGCCTTTGAACTATGATGCCTTGATAGTTGCCAGACTTCTTAAACTAGACAAGGACTTGCTTTTTCTCCCACCTCCAGACTATCTAAAAATGGACAGAAAGAAAGACATGGACTGAGCACTGGTTTCTTACCAGCTTTTATTCTTCCTCTGTTGGTTAAATCACTGGTTAGTTTATGGGGAATACTCCGCATTACTTCTGCAATGGGAGGATATTACCAGGGGCTGTCTGGAGGGGTCTGGTACCTTCTGTTAATTGCATAGATGGAAGGTAGAAAATCCATGTTCAGAGGCCAAAACTTTCCCAATGGGAAAGAATAGCAGCACATTTTTTTCTTAACACAAAGAGCAGCTAGAAGTTTCATCCAAAATCATAGATAGAGATGGCTTAATTTACCCTCTCACTTGTATCTAGAAGAGAATGGAAGGAGGAGATGGATCTTAGGTTGTGAAGATTTCTGTTAATACCATTCACATAAGGTCAGGGGTGGGCTGGGCAAAAATGTAGCAACCAGTTCTCTGCCTGGTTGCTGGGTGGGTGTGGCCATGATGGGTGTGGCCCAGTCAGCCTCCTGCACATTGTGGGGCTTTCACCTCTCCCAGCTCCAGAGGCTTTCCTCAAGCCTCTGGGAGTGGAAAACGGTCCCCGAGCTCCGGAGGCCCCTGAAGTCCGCCTTCTGGAACTTCCGGGAGGCCCATTTTTGCCCTCCCTGGGCTCCCGGAGGCTTTCCTCGAGCCTCCAGGAGGGCAAAACGGCCTCCCTGGGTTCTGGAGGCCCTCTGGAGACTCAGCCTTCTGGAGCCTCTGGGAGGCTCATTTTTCGCTTCTCCCTGAGCCTCCGTGCAGGCCCTGCACTTACCTGGAATCCAAAACAGGCTGTGTGGGGACTCCTGGGAGGGGAGGGGTGGGGTGGGCGGCCAACCAGGTGGGATTTGCCAGTTCGAACTGGCCATAAAATTAACAACTGCTTTGCCTGAAATGGGGAGAACCGTAGCAGCCCACCCCTGCATAAGGTATAATTTGAACTCACTGAAGATCTGAGGTGCAAACTTTACCACTTCCAGTTAAGCAATTTTGGCTTCATAGGACCTTTGCCTCAGAATATCTGGAATGTTGTCAATCAGCATAGATCACATAGGATTGGAATGGGTAGATTGACTCACTAAACATCATTTCAAGTGCGAATGTGCATGTCAGTGTGGTAGATAGAATTTTGCTTTGTTGCCACTGAATTGAACAGCAGTCTATAGTTTCTGGTAAATTATATTCACTCACAAAAACCTGGAGAAAAACTTCGCTGCACTGGAAAGAAGAGCTAGGTCTTTTGTTTAATGAGTTATCAACTCTGGCATTGTGCTTGTGTTAAGACAGCTGGAGATTGAGTGGGGGAGTATGGGGAAAACAAAAAAAGCACAGAAGGCCATACTACCTTGGACTACTTTTGCTCCAATTTCAGTCATAAATCTACTCTAAACATCCCTCTCAGACTCTGATTCCCCAGCTGAAGCCTTGATCTTACAATCTCTCTCCTACCCTTCCACCAATGTTTTCCACTTATTCTTTTAATTCTTCATTTTATGGGATTCTGTCACTTTTGGACTCAGAGGGAAAGACATTAGCATTTAGATGGATTTTTCCCCTCTTGCATTAATACCAATTGAAATTGAAAGCTGGGATTGGTGGGACACAAGGAACATGAGGGTTTTCCATGGTATAATTCCAAGATGACGGTGTAGCAGGTGCACAATAAACATCCTCCTGCCAACTCCAGGAGCTTTTGCCAATATAATTTTCACAGAACCCAGCTGCCCAAGGTTTGGATGCTACTTTGTGGAAGAAAATCTGTCCCAGACTTGATTTTTAATATCATTTTTCACAAGTCGCCTTTATAAAATACAGAAAAGAGAATAGCAGAGTTATATAGAGGCTTTGGAGGTTGTGGAGGTTTTCTAGTCCAACCCCTGCTAAAGCAGGAGACCCTGTACCATTTAGACAGGCAGCTGACTAGTCTCTTGTTAAAAACCTCCAGGGATGGAGCATCCACCGTTAAACCATTCCATTGATTAATTCTTCTGACTGTCAGGAAACTTCTTCTTCTTTTTTTATTATTATTTAACTCCAAATCTCTTACTTGACAAAATTATGTTTACTACAAAATAACTGAATATTAATCCAGAAGGTAAAAAACTTCATTTGATTCCTGTAATCACCAGGTTTGCAATCATTTAAGAAATTTAAAATCATAGAATATCTAGGTTCAAAAGAACCTCCAGCTCTGTACACCACTTATATTCCCAAAGAAATGGCCATCTAGCCTCTGCTGAACCTCTGAGCCATGGTGGTGCAGTGATTAGAATGCAGTATTGCAGGCTAGTTCTGCGCACTGCCAGCAGTTCAATTCTGACTGGCTCAACTCAGCCTTCCATCCTTCCAAGGTTGCTAAAATCAGAACCCAGGTTGTTGGGGCAATATGCTGACTCTGTAAACTGCTTAGGAGGGCTGTAAAGCATTGTGAAGCAGTATATAAGTCTAAATGTTGTAAGTGTTATTGCTATTGTTTAAAACCTCCAGTGAAGAGAATTCATCCCAGAAAATATACCATTGTTAAACAGCTCTCACTGCTGGGAATAATTTTTAATGTCCAATTGAAATTGACTTCTGTAATTTAGATTAAATATCCATGGTTTCTTGCCCCATTGTAGGACATTGCTTAATGTCCGATAAGACAGCTCTTCTAATATTAAAATACTTCAGTAAGGCACTTGACAAAGTAGACTACCTTACCTAAATTTTGGTAAAATAGAATTATGTGGGATAGACAACATCACCACTACATGGATTCACAACTGGCAGACCAACTGCACTCAACATGTAGTCCTCTAGATGCAGGGAAGCATACAGTGGGGTATCTCAAGGTTCTGTCTTAGGCCCAGTGCTCTTCAGCATTTTTATAAATGATTTAAATGAGGGGATAGAAGGGGAACTCACCAAATTTGCAGATGACACCAAGCTGGGGGTAATAGCCAACATTTTAGAAGATAGACTCAAGATCCAGAAGGAGCTTGACCGACTTCAACACTGGACCCTATCCAGCTAAATGCAATTCAGAGGAGAGAAAAGTAATTTGGCAAGAAAAATCAAATGCACAGATGTAGAATATGTGGTACCTGGCTCAACAGCACTAACTGTGAGACAGATCTAAGAGTCCTAGTGGACAACCACTTAAGATGAATGTGCTGTCGCTGCCAAAAAAGCCAATATAGTCTTAGGCTGCATCAACAGAGAGATAATATCAAGATCATGTGAAATGCTAGTACTGCTTTATATTGCACTGGTAAGATCACACTTGGTATACTGTGTCCAGTTTTGATCACCATGATACAAAAAAGATATTGAAATTATAGAAAAAGTACAGAGAAAAGCAACAAAGATGATAAGGGACTGAAGATTAAAGTGTATTATTTATTTATTATTTATTTATTTAGATTAGAGCCTTCTCCCAAAGGACTCAGGGCGGCGAACATACTAAAAAGAACATATATATAAAAATAATTGAATAAAAACAAGTCTAAATTACAAAGAACAGCTAAAATGATAAAATTACAGTGATAAGCAAACTATAAAACTACCCGCCCCATGGTCAATCCAGGCCCCACCTGCCTCCCAACTGAGCCGTGAGTCCAGGAGGACTCCCAGGTTCCGGGTCCTGTCCACAGGGGCAACACCTTCCCCCTATGACCAAAGGTGGAATCTGTTGACTGGTCCGAGATGCCTGTACACAACCACTCAGTCTTGGCTGGGTTGAGCTGTAGCCTGCCTCTGCCCATCCAGAACTGTACCGCATCCAGACAACGGATCATCACGGAGAGGGCATTACTGATTTGGCTTGGGGTGGAGATATAACTGGGTATCAACAGCACTGATGATACCTCACCCAAAGCCATGGATGATCTCGCCCAGGTATTTCATATATGTTGAACAAGAGGGGCTTAGAGGACTGACCCCTGAGGGACCCCACAAGTGAGTGCCCTTGGGGTCGCACTCTGCCCCCTGCCAACACTGATTGTGAACCCCAAAGGTAGGAGGAGACCCACTGCAGAACAGTGTCTCCCACTCCCAACCCCTGGAGGCTGCATAGGATACCATGGTTGATGGTATCAAAAGCCTGAGAGATCTAATAGGACCAGGACAGAGGAAAACCCTGTCCCGTGCCCTCCAGAGATCATCCACCAGTGCGACCAATGGTTCTTATGCTGAACCCAGGCCGGAAGCCCCATTGATAGTCAGCTTCAGTCAGCTTAGACAGTCCGCTTCTCCAGGAAAGGAAACTGCTGCTGAGCCACCACATATCTCAAATAAACCCAAAAGCGGTTGAAGACTGAATGAAAGTTATTTAAATGGCTGGGTCCAGAGCAGGCTTCTTCAGGAGGTCTCACCACCACCTCTTTCAAGGTGGTGGGGAAAGAACCTCCTCACTGAAGCGTTGACCACTGCCCAGAGTTGTCACACGTCCTCCTGAGGCATATACCATCCAGGAAGGACACGGGTCCAATAAACATGTGGTGGAACTCAGTCGCTCCATAATCCTGTCCACTTCATCCTCAGAAACAGGATCAACCCCTCAGCCCAGATGACATCGGCCAGACTCCCTGTACCTCCCTCCTCAGACCACTGCCATTAGAGCTCAGCCCCTCCCGGATCCCGAAGCGACAGATATTGTCCAAATTCTCAGTCTTACCCTGCAAAGGGTCCATCCCACCTCCGATGTTGCCTTCTCACTCCTTTGCCTTGGGTCAAGGCCTGGGGCCCGGGCCTAGGGATGCACTATTCCGGGCCCTGAGCTACCACCCACCTTGGCGGGTCAGATGTGTGATTCCCGACTCTGGCCTTGCCCTGGAGCTGCCGCCCACTCACCACCCCTCTCTCCCTTAAGCACGACGCGCCACCCCCGTTTCTCCTCCTTTCAGAGGCCCCAGCCCTTAATCTCCTCGCTTCCTCCCCACAACTGCCTCTTTCTGCCTGTCCATGGCCACACAACCTTACTCTTCTCACGGCTGGCTGCCAGGGAAGGCAAGCCAGGATTGAGAGCCCCTGGGGTCCCCACCAGCCTGAATTCATCCCCTTGTTGTGAGATGCCTGCAGCCAGGCCTCTTTTTTGTATGACAAACCTCCCAGCTGATGCATCTTTGCCAGCTGGAACCAAGTCAGCTGGCTGCAGGCTTCTTGAGCCGAAAACTACCAGCCTGCTGAATGTGCCAAAAGAGCTTCAGTCCTGTCGCCATTCTTCCCTGTTCTTCACATCAACTGCACGTGCACCCGCTGTTGGTTGGGCTGGAGGGACCTGTTTGCAGAGTAGTCTTGCTCCCGCACACAGGCAATGGGGTGCACCTCAAAGAACAGGGTGGTCAGTCCCAGCTGCTGCTGCTTTGCATGTTGCAGCCTTTCTTTAAAAAACATCAATTTTAAGAATGATTTAAGCATGGAATTTCAAGGAAGACAAAGCTGCCATTATGAGGTAACATGAGCCTTTTCAAAGTATTTAAAAGCCCATTATGGTAGTGGAAGTTAGCACCCACCCTCTCCTAGAAAACAGAAACATAACAGGGAGGAGCTGAGTTTTCCTCATCTTTGTAGTGGGCCACAAGGACAGAGCCAGCCTTTTGTTCTTGCAAAGTTACCATAATGGGCTTTTAAATACTTTTGCAAGGCCTATTTTACACTCAGAATAGCAGCTTTGTCCTGCATGGAATTCCAAGCTTAAACCATTTTAAAAAATGGATGGTGCAGGCATTCTGTAAGGGATCACTGAAATTAGTGCCAGAGCAACTTTTTTAGTTTATTCAAATCCAGACTTTTAATGTTTCCTTAAGCCATCAATAAAACAACTTAAGTCAACAATTAAAGAAATAGAAAAATTAAAAGAAAATTCAAACTGATATCATAACTTTAGTTTCTGAAATCTATTTTGACTTGATGAAGGAATTTAAAAAACAACAACCCTGCCTGTTTTTTAAAAATTGCTTGATCAAGTCAAAATAGATTTCAAAACTGTTATAATATCAGGTTTTTTAAATTTTTTAATTTTTAATGTTGACTGTTTAATTGTTGTAATGAAAATCATTTAAAAAATCTGATTTGAATAAGTTAGGTATTCTAGAAATAAAATAACAAGGCTGAACTGATCTTCACATACCTATAAGGAATCTGGCTGGCTCTTCTGAAACTGTGGCTGCCCAACGCAGCGGAAACAGCAGGATGCTACTCCCGAATCTGGCCCCAGCTGTATGCCCAACCTTGTTTGGGAAATGCTAAGTTGCTTCCTCCTACAATAACTCAGCCGCCACCACTGTTGTTGCCAGTGGCTGTGAATAGCGGTCACTGGTTACACAAGATGCTGCAAGAGCTCTCAACATTGTGCAGCCCATGGAGGTGGCAACAGAAGCGGCGGACACAAGCAGCCAGGTGGGCAGTGTCTCAGCTGCATGTCTCCTGAGGCCATCAAGGCAACCAATGAGAACCTAAGGAAGCACCTGGTCCCAGCAAGAAAGGAACTTCTCCGCTGCAGTCTGCAAAGGAAATGGTGCTGCCAGCAAGGTAGCATGCCTGTTACGTTCTCCACCCTGAGCCACTGGCCAAATGCAGCAAGCCTGAAAGGTCGTTGGAGACTCTGCACTTTCCAACTGGCCTTGTGTGGCAAAGCACACAGAACCCGAGAGTTGGGCCTGGCCAGTAAGGTTGAAGGCTGATCCCCTGGCCCTGGGCCTTTGCAGCAGCAGGTGCAGAATTGGACCTGGCCCAAAAGGCCTAAAGGCGGCCATCGGAGCCTCACCACCCCTTCACCCCACAGGCTGCATCAACTTACCTAAAACTAGGGAGCAAAGAAGCTGGAGAGTAGCAAGGGAACCAGAGCTGGGCCGACAGGATCAAGCTGGCAAAGGCTGGCAAGTGAGCAAGGGAGCCAGACACGAGTGGCAAAGGAGACGAGGCAAGGAGTGGGTGGATATTAGGTGAGGGTGGAGTTGGTGGGGCAGGGCAGGCAGGGCAGGATTGGGCGGTCCTGGGTGGGGCCAGCCAGGGGTGGGATTTGCCAATTTGCTGAAATGGCCATAAAATTAACAACTGGTGTGCCTGAACTGGTGTGAACCGGGCAGCAGTCCACTCCTGGTCCCCTGGTAGAAGAACTCAAAGGTTCCTTCCAACTCTCCCCATAGTTTTTCTCATTTTCAGGATAAACATAACCAATACTTCTACCTTGTCTTCCAAAGTTTATCTGTCTCTCTAGTAAAGTCAATTTGGAACCACATAATAGCAGTCAGTGATGTATGTATGTTTGGTGGTATTATATACTTCAAATTAATGATGGACTCATCAGAATATGTTTTTGCATGTAGGAAGATGATCTAGATGGAATTCACATTGTGGCATTTGCTGAAGAAGATGATCCAGGTACAAACACATAGGCTTGTTGCAGGTGTAAAGAACATTAAACATTGCTGTCAGGTGATGACATTCTGTCTGTCATCTGTCTATTACAAGAAAATGTCCTATGGCATCAAAATGTATGATTATAGGTATTCACACCATTAACTATGTTCCATTCTTCAGATGTAGGAGAAGTTAGCTTGAAAGAGAGATATATAGTATACTCCCATTCTTTTAGAGAAGGAAAGGTGGCTGTATGTATTTTTGCATTTTTCCTTTATGCAAATAATTAGGGAATCAACTTTGAAAATAAAAACATGTATTTTAGCATTTCAACTTAATCTCTGAAATGTTTCATTGCAATAAAACTTAATTGCTAATTCATTAGTATTCTCCTCCTGCTCTATGTTTCATATGTAACTGGAACCATCTTCACTCTCATTCTGGGACATTTACTCCCCTGTGATACAGTATGTGTAACATTAGAAAATAGGCAAAAAAAGTTCTTCACCAGAAAGTCTTCCATTCCAGTTCTGAGTAGGCTGAACTCAGAGTTTAGTGTCTGCAAAAAGGACTTGGAGGTACCATCCAAATTTAAAAGCAGACAGTGAACCACTAGTGAAATGGTGGGACTGGAAATGGTACACTGAAATAATTTTCTCTCACATGATTGTAGTTGCTTGGAATATGCTATTCTTGTCTGATTACTATAAACACCCAAGTATTCTGCAGAGCAATCCACAAGGTAATTGCTTAACTGTTATTATATTCTCAGATGGCTTCGAATTCTGGAAATTGTCAAACAGGTTGCCAAAGACAACACTGATAATCTGATCTAAGCATTGTTTGGATTGATCCTGATGATTTTCCTCTGGTAAGTAGCCCTATTTCCAGTTGGTCCCTTCTCATTTTTACACACTTACATTCATGTACATGTAGTACATAGACATTCCATGTATAGCAGAGAGCAAAGAATTGCAATCAATTGAATCTATTGTGTATTACCATCAAGAAAAAAATCCAAAATGAATTTAATATAGACTTTCAGACTTGTAAGTCTGGTATTCCTTTTTATATTGTATATAATTAGTAGTAAGAGTTTTACACATGGAAAAGGTAAACATGAAATTATGTAATGTAAGATTATATAATGTAAGATTAAGAAAAAAAAAATATAAGAAACAATGCAGATAGAAAAGGAAAATATATAAAGAAGTGACTTCTGATCTTTACAGCAGTTACAAACTTATTATCTCTCCTTCCTCTTTAAAATTACATGATTCTCTTCTACCCATATTCATCCTTTTCTAATCAACTAATCCATAAATGACCAATTCATTCTTCCAGCCTTTCCTAAAAGTATTATTGTCTTACTCTGATCAAAATAGATCATTTTTCCATTTCCACAAGTTCTACCATCTGTGCAACCTACCCCTCCATTGTGATATTACAGTATTTTTCCAATTTTGTGCATAATTTATATTTTATTTATTTATATTTGAACTTGTATGCCGCCCCATCTCCGAAGACTCGGGCGGCTCACAGCTAAAAACACAGAACAATAAATATTTAAAAAGACATTAAACTAACAAGCCCAAATATAAGACAACAATACAATAAAATATATTAAAAAAACCCATCCCTCCCCAAAGGAGGGTCACAGCCCGGGTTGGTCAAACAACCAAGTTTTAATTCGCGGCGGAAGGTAGGAGATCAGGGGCCAGGACGGAGCTCCAGAGGCAGTTGATTCCAGAGGTCGGGGGCGCAACAGAGAAGGCTCGTCGTCGGGGAAGTACCAACGGCATTGGACCGCCGATGGAACCCCGAGGAGTCCTTGCCTATGAGCCCGCACAGGGCGGCGGAGCTAGCTATTGGAAGAAGACGCTCCCTCAGATATTGGGGACCCATGCCGTGTAGGACTTTGAATGTTAAAACTAAAACCTTGAATCTCACCGGAGCGCAATCGGCAACCAATGCAGGCCACGCAGGAGGGGGGTAACATGGGAGAACGGGTAACTCCCATCACCACCGCGGCGCCGCATTCTGCACCAACTGCAATCTCCGGATGGTATGCAAGGGCAGTCCTAGATAGAGAGCGTTGCAGTAGTCGAGTCTCGAGGTGACAAGGGCATGAGTAACCGTGCGTAGGGCGTCTCGATCCAGAAAAGGGCGAAGTTGTCGAACAAGACGGAGCTGGGCAAAGGCCCCCCTGGCGACGGCCCCCACCTGCTCCTCCAACCAGAGCCGTACATCCAGGAGGACCCCCAGATTCCGTGCCCTATCCACAGGGGGTAACACCTCCCCCCCTATGGCCAAGGATAAACAATCCTGGCTGGGCCGAGACGCCGACACGCAAAGCCACTCAGTCTTGGCCGGGTTGAGTCGGAGCATGTTCCTACTCATCCAGGTCCGTACCGCATCCAAGCACCGGGACATCAGGGAGAGGGCATCGCTGATCTGGCCAGGGGTGGAAAAGTACAGCTGAGTGTCATCAGCGTACTGATGGAATTTCACCCCAAAGCCACGGATGATCTCACCCAGCGGTTTCATGTAGATATTAAATAAGAGAGGGGAAAGGACCGACCCCTGCGGGACCCCACAAGAGAGAGCCCTCGGGGTCGACCGAACCCCTCCCACTAACACCGATTGCGATCGCCCCGAGAGGTAGGAGGAGAACCACTGAAGAACAGTGCCCCCACTCCCAACCCCCGGAGGCGACGCAAAAGGATACCATGGTCGATGGTATCGAAAGCCGCCGAGAGGTCCAATAGGACCAGGACAGAGGAAAAACCCCTGTCCCGGGCCCTCCAAAGATCATCCATCAGCGCGACCAATGCCGTCTCCGTGCTGTAACCGGGTCGGAAGCCCGATTGGTACGGATCCAGGTAGTCCGCTTCATCCAGGAAAAGCGGAACCTGCTGAGCCACCACACTCTCAACAACCTTCGCCAAAAAGCGAAGGTTGGAGACCGGACGAAAGTTGTCTAACACGGTCGGGTCCAAGGCAGGCTTCTTCAGGAGGGGCCTCACCACCGCCTCCTTCAAGGCGGAGGAAAGACACCCTCCCTCAATGAAGCGTTGACAACTGCCCGGAGCCAACCGCAGGTGGCCTCCCTGGCGGCATAAGTCAGCCAGGAGGGACACGGGTCCAACAAACATGTGGTGGAACTCAGTCGCCGCATAATCCTGTCCACTTCATCCTCGGAGACAGGATCAAACTCATCCCAGATAACAATGGCCAGACTACCCACAACTCGTTCCTCCGACCACTGCAAATCAGAGGACAACCCGTCCCGAATGCGAGCGATCTTATCCGCCAGATATTGACCAAACTCCTCAGCCCTGCCCCGCAGTGGGTCCGGCCCCCCTCAAGCCGAAGGAGGGAACGGGTAACCCGAAACAGGGCGGCTGGGCGGTTATCTGCGGACGCTATGAGAGTGGAGAGATAAGACCTTCTCGCCTCTCCCATAGCTACCAGGTAAGTCCTAATGTAGGCTCTTAGCTGGGCACGATCGGATTGAGAACGGGTAGACCTCCACCTGCTCTCTAAACCCCTACGACGACGTTTCATCTCCCGGAGCTCCTCAGTATACCAGGGAGCAAACCGGGATCCACGACGTGTAAGGGGACGCATGGGGACAACCCTGTCGAGGGCCTCCGACGCAGCCCGTTGCCAGGCCACTGCCAGATCCTCGGCAGAGTCGTGAGCAAGGGAAGAGGGAAAAAACCCCAGTTCTGCCTGGAACCTTTCAGGGTCCATCAGGCGCCTGGGGCGGAACCACCTAAGTGGCTCCTCCTCCCAGCAGTGGGGGCGGCCTGTTGGAAGACCAGCCGTAGGAGATAGTGATCAGACCATGGAACGGGCAAGGCTGTCAAAGTAGCCTGCCCTCTGTCACTCCGCCACCGCTCAGAGACAAAAACTAGGTCAAGAGTATTCCCCTCATGAGTCGGGCCTTGAATCAACTGGGTCAGGCCCATAGCCTCCATAGAAGCCATGAACTCCTGGGCCAAACCCGACGCTCCCCCCAGGGAAGGCAGATTAAAGTCCCCAGAACCATAAGATCCGGGAGCTCCACTGCCACCCCAGAGAGGAGGTCGAGAAGCCCAGGTAGGGCCACTGCCACACAGCTGGGGGAAAGGTATGTAAGCAGCAGGCCCACCTGACCACTAGGCCCCCACCTCACAAGGAGGGTCTCACTCCCCCTATCTCTGCAACAGTGACCTCCCTTGGAAACAGGGTCTCCCTAATAACCACGGCCACCCCACCACCCCTACCCTGAGCCCGTGGTCGGTGCAAAACCCAAAAACCTGGAGGGCATAAATCAACCAGAGGGACACCTCCTCCGGCCCAACCAGGTCTCGTGATACAAGCCAGGTCGAGCCTCCTCCTCAATGATCTCGGAGGAGGGAAGATTTATTAGCAACGGACCTGGCATTAAAATACACCAACCTAAGGCCAGGGATCCCAATTCCGATGCTCCCTAGGGAGGAGGCCACAGGGTCGGAGCGGGCCACCGCACAAAGATGGCGGGTGCGTGCTCCCAACACATAATAGTCTTGCTACAGTTACCATATATAAAATCAACCTTCCATAGGTCTTTTCTAAGTTGTTACCCATAAGTCCCAATTTAACAAATTCTGGTTTCATCCGAATATTGGCTTTTAAAATTGTTTGTATCATCATGTGATTTTGTATCCAATTGTTTTTGGTTTTTGCAGGTTCACCATAGCACTAGCAATAGCACTTAGACTTATGTACCACCTCACAGTGCTTTGCAGCACTCTCTAAGCGGTTTACAGAGTTAGGGTACATTTATGTCACATGGTCCAATCCAATCACTGTCCCAACTTCAGCCAACTTCCAGAAAGTCCTCCTCAGGTGCTGGTGACCTTGACTCCAGTGGTGGGATTCAAAAATTTTACTACTGGTTCTGTGGGCATGGCTTGGTGGGCGTGGTGTTGCTTGCTGGGCATGGCTTGGTGGGCATGGTAGGGGAAGGATACTGTAAAATCTCCATTCCCACCCCACCCTACTAACCTGCTTTCCACTCCATTCTCCTGTACAGGGCAACAAAAGAAGACAAGCCAATCAGCTGGGACTTGGAAGGCAGAGAATAGATGGGGGCAGGGTCAATCAGAGGTGGTATTTCAACTAGTCAAAATTTCGCCACCGGTTCTCCGAGCTACTCAAAATTTCCACTCGGTTCTCCGAACACTCAAAATTTCCGCTACGGAAATTTCGGAACCTGCTGAATACCACCTCTGCTTGATTCCCAAGGGAAAGAATGTTGTTATGATTCCACACCCCATACTATCTCTACCTCCCACTTCCCGTCCCACAGCTTGCCCAGCCATTGCTGTTGCAGCCCTAAAGACTCCCATTAAAGATGGATCTAGGACTGACATGGTGAGGATTGAACTCCCGGCAGTGAGATGAAATAGCCTGCAATACTACATTCCAACCACTGCGCCACCACTGCTCTTCCGTTTACCCATGTATGGTAAACTGTCCCTTCATGTTTTTCACATTTCCAGTATTGATTAGAAGTATCTTTATACATCTTAGATAATTTCTCTGTTGTCATTTACCAATGGCATATTATTCTATAAATGTTCTCACTTAAATTGTAATACAATGCGAATTTCAGTCCTTCTAACCACATTTTCTTCCATTGGCCCATGTTTATTTTTATTTATTTATTTATAATTTGTCAAACAAAAACACAAATAATATAAAAATAAAATGACAGGGATGATAAGCACATTAGTGCACATATGCACTAACCCCCTTTACAGACCTCTGAAATATGAAGTGAGGTCCACAGAAGTCAATTTGTGACTAAAACACTGAAAATTTGTAGCTGAGACAACTGAATCAGGTACAACATTCCAGACTTTCACAACTCTATTACAAACATCGTATTTTTTACAGTCAAATTTAGAACGGTTTACATTGAGTTTAAAATGGTTGTTTGTGTGCATATTATTGCGATTAAAACAGAAAAAGTCATTTACAGGTAAAACATTACTACGTACAATTTTGTATGCACTACCTAATTCCAATTGCAAGTGATGCAGTTCCAGGTTATCCAAACCAAGAATTTCGAGCCTAGTAGCATAGAGAATTTGATTATGAACAGAAGAGTTCAAAACTTCCCTCATAAAGTACTTCTGAACCCACTTGTTTGTGCTAATATCAGATATATGGTAGGGATTCCAAACAATTGAACAGTACTCCAAGATTGGTCTAGCATAAGTTTTATAAGCTTTGGTTAGCAATATTATGTTTCCAGAAAAGAAACTTTGTAGAATTAAGTTAAAAACTCTTAGTGCTTTTTAGCAATGCTGTTACAATGAACTTGGGAGCATAAATCGTCAGAGATGAGTACACCTAGGTTCTTAACAAAGTGAGGGTCATCTGCTAGATCGATATCACCTAAACTTATAATTAACATTCTGATTACAATTACCAATATGTAAGACAGAACATTTATTATTAGAAATTTGAAGTTGCCAAATAGATGACTATTCAGACACATATCAAGATCACTTTGCAAAACAACAGAATTATCTGTAGTATTAAATAATGTTATGTCATCAGCAAAAAGGACAGAATTGCTTTTAAGTTGATCACATAAATCGTTGATATAGAGCAGGAAAAGCATGGGTCCTACAACGCTGCCTTGTGGAACACCACTGTTGACTGATGCAGGATTAGACAGCAAGTTACCTATTTTGACTTTCTGCAGTCTGTTACACAAGAAGGCAGCAATCCATGTGCAAAAATCCAGAAATGCCATAAGAATTTATTTTCAACAGCAGTTTATCATGTACTATTGTATCAAAAGCCTTACAAAAATCTATGTAAATTACATCTACAGCTTTATCTTGACCGAGACATGTAGTCCAAATAGTGCAAAAGTTGTAAATTACAGGACAAATTTTTCCTAAAGCCAAACTGTTTATCAGATAGCAAGTTATTTGTCTCTAAATGATGAATAATGGATTGGTTTATAATTGATCCCATAACTGTGCATGTAACACAACACAAAGAAATTGGTCTATAATTTTCAACTAAACTAGGGTTGCCCTTTTTAAAGATTGGTATAACTATAGGTAAGACCATAAATCAGGCAGAGAGCTAGTTTGAAACAATACTTCAAAAATTGTACACAAAGGGTCAGCTAGGACAGTAGCAAGCTTTTTAAAGAAAAAAGCACATAATCCATCTGGACCAGTGGATAGCAGTGGCTTTAGATTACATAATGCTAGTTCAACATTATCTACTGTAAATTTAATATTTAGCAATTTGCTACAATTATTTGTGGTACAACTTGTGAATGAAGACTGCAACCATTGCTATCAACAAAAAGTGAACTAAAAATGTATTGAAAAGATTAGCCTGACCAGCATTATCATTACAATCAACCCCATTTAGCCCTTTTAAGGGTGGAATCACTTGTGAGTCTTTAAGTTTTGAATTAACAAAATTATAAAAGGCTCATGTTGAGTTTGAGTTTAACAGCTTTTCCTCCTGTTTACAAAAATAATTAGTACATTCATCTTTAATTTGACAACATAAGGCTTTATAGTGGCTTCTGAAGTTGGCAACATAGCCTGTCTTGTTGTTCCACCATATTTTTTTTCTTAACTTGTAACTTTCTTATTGCCTTGGGTAATTTATTTTTTGTAACTTTTTTTTATTTTTCTTGGTACATATAAATTAATAGCTCAATTAATTTCAAGCAAAAAAATGTTATAAAAATCTACATTTTTGCAACCTGAAAATGGTGTCAATTTAGAGATGCTAGATCAGCAGCTATTAAATCATAGTTTGCTTTTTTTAATTATAATTCAAACAACAGTCATTAAGATCCAATTCAGGAAGACACAAATTAATACAAAAGTCAATCATATTATGATTGCTGTTGTACCTCTGAACCCACTCAATTGTTGTATAGCCCATTGGTCTACATTATAACCCAAATTCCTAACCTATTTTATCATGCACTTAATGCTTTTAACTATGACATTAAATTCAAACAACCTTTATCCCTATGAAGGGATGCATTATTTATTAAATTAATCCAAAAGTACTTTAGAATAAACAATATTAATTTCAGCTCTTCCCTTAATCTGTTTTAAACTTTCTTACTTCAAGTTCTTGGTAAGCTTTTTTGCTTTTAATCATTTTTAAATCCTTATAGTTATTTCTTTACTTTTTATATTAAGCCAGGTCAAAGGATAGTCACCATGTGGTTTAATTGCTCTGCTGCTTTAAGTCTGTAATTCATATCTTTGCAAGTTTTAAAATGTAATCCAAACATGCATTATTAGAAAGTATAGCTTTGGATGAGTTCCTTAAAAACAGGCCTGCATGAGGCGATACACTTGATATTTTTTCCCCTTTGGTTCCTGGCACAAGTCATCAATAGGAGCCCTCTCAATCCTGCAGGTTTCCTCACAAGGAGCTGCCCTCTGAAGCACAAGTTGGCTGTCTCCTAGCTTCTCCTTGTCCAAGAAGCTCTGCTGGCTAGGGTTTGCCTTCTGGTCACCAGTCTCCACTACTGCAGAGTCTTTGCTATTTGATGTGTTAATCCTCCTTTTTCTCCATCCAGAAGTCCCCAATATTCTGTAACTTCTTACAATTTAAGAAACATATGTAAAACATTTTTCCTTAGTGTTTTTCAATACCAGGTTTCTGAATTTCACAAAAGGAATACAAGGGTCAGTTGATTTTATATAATTCTCTTTTATAATCTGTAGAAATCTGTGGTTTTGAAAACTTTTGATAACTGTTCTGTGAGTGAGGAAAGGAAGCCCCACTTCTTCCTTTTCTTTTTTTCCTGCAGTGGTTAAAGTTGCTTTATTTTATTTATTTATTTAATTTGTTAATTTTTTTTGCCACCCGTCTCACTACTTTAGGCAGGATTTATAAGGCATTCATAAAGCATATTTATAAGTCAGCCCAACTCAAACAGTGTGGTTCTAGGCTGGATCTATTTCTTTATTTTAAAGCAAACTGCTGCAAATATTGAATAAGATTGCCATTGCTTTAGCAATGTCAGCTATAATTATATTTTAAAAATTAAGGGCAGTTTTACTGTATATATTCACAACCAGTTTTCTGAGTCATATATTAAAATTCAAATAGGATTAAACTTTCAATCATTTATGCAGTAGCTTTCTTTCTTTGGTCAACACATCGTCCTATTTGGAAATATTCAAATAACTCAATCTAGAAACATTTTCTTATGTGTTCCACATGAGAGCACATAATTTTTTAAAATTCCATTTGAATTTTTCTCAATGTATCTTGAAATTTAATGAAATAGAAAGGAAGATGAATATATTATTAAAATACATACATTGAAATATTTGATATATAACACAATTTATTAGAGTTGTTATATAAATATTTAATATTTAAATGCTATTCAATATTTAGAAGGTAAGAGTCTGTCGCAAAATGGTTGCGGCCAGAAGAGTTTTTTTAACCAGTCTTAAACTGCCATGAGCATGGGAGAGAAGTATCTTAAAAGTGCATTGCCAATATATCCTGAATGTGCTTTTAGTATGAGATTGCATAAAATGTTAAGTCTGATTTTGTTTTTATCCAAAGAGTGTGGAACAAGCTATCAGTACTGCTAAATCACAATTGCTGGCACACAAAGGTTCAGCATTTATGTGTGCACCAAGACATAATCTTGCACAGCATAAACCACAGCATGGTGCTGCAGCAGCTAAGTCTTTTCACCAGGAAATGGCCCTAGATGTCTGCTATCCAGCATTCGCCTGCCCTGAAAGCCTTACTCCCTTCCTTTGTCACTGTTGAAATGGAGCCCCTGTACAGTGATGGACAATCAGGCTAAACAGAACCATATCCCAGAGGAAACCTGCTGCATTGTCTCTTGCCTCTGTCTCTTAGCTTCTTGTTGCTTGCATCAGGAGACAATTCAGAACTTTATCTCCCACCAAGATTGATTCTGTTCCTACCATGATGTTTTTAGCTTCCAGCTCTTACTGTTTCTTGTATAGTTCAAAATGCCCCCAACTAAATTTTCTCCACACATCCTTCAAATCACAGGTAACTGAAAATTGTGTTGGAGGGAAACTTTAAATTGAAAACGGACTGGTCTGCCCCTATATCTTGGCTGCAAATGGGTAGTTGACCATTAGGTAGAAATGAAGTCCTAATCTCAAACTTTGTGACCCAAAGGTGCGTTTTGAAGAGGCAGCTAGACTTTTTTGGTTTTTCTTTGAAGAAGTTTCGCTTCTCACCCAAGAAGCTTCTTCAACTCTGACTGGATGGTGGGGAATGGAAGGATTTTTACTCCTTGCAGACAGCTGGTCATTTGCATTCTGTGGTGGGTTTTCTGTAAATCTTAATGTTAAGGCTTCTGTCCTCCTTAATATGTATTTGGCTCAGTATTTGTAAACAGCAATGGCTCATGCCCAGTATTTCCTAGTCGAACCACAGACAACTACAATGATATAATACATATCGATTTTACAGAAGACAATGTTGAAAAAGCACTACACAATCTAAAACCATCTCTATCTACTGGACCGGATGGAATATGTGCCTACTTCTTTAAAAGGCCTCTGCTGCCATAGCTGAACCTCTAAGCATAATCTTTGAAAAATCTTTCAGGACCAGCTCCTTGCCAAACCTATGGTCACCAGCCAAGGTCATCCCCATCTTCAAAAAGGGAGACCCAGTCTAGTTGAAAATTACAGACCAATCTCTTTATGCTGCGTCACCTGTAAAGTCATGGAATCAATTATTAACCAATCCATTATCCTCCACTTAGAGACAAACAACCTCTAACAAACAATATGGTTTCAGAAAAAAACTATCCTGTAATCTGCAACTAATACACTGCAAAAACATATGGACTACACAACTCGATCAGGGCAAAGCAATAGACGCAACCTACATAGACTTCTGTAAAGTCTTTGATTCAGTGGAACACGACAAACTACTACTAAAACTAAAATCTTATGGTATCTCTGGACAACTGCATAACTAGATAGAAGCATTCCTGTCAAACAGACAACAAATGGTCAAAATTGGGAGCGTCTTATCAAATTCTGTACCTGTCAACAGTGGTGTACCCCAAGGCAGTGTTCTAGGACCAACTCTCTTCATACTCTACATAAATGACCTCTGTGATCATATTAAGAGCAACTGCATTCTCTTCGCTGATTATGTAAAGCTATTCAACACCACAGACAATACTGCTACCCTTCAAAAAGACTTTGACTATGTATCAGAATGGTCAAACAAATGGCAACTTCAAATCTCAACAAATAAATGCTTTGTCTTACATATTGGCAAAAAAATCAGAAAATAAAATACAAGCTGAATAGTCAAGACCTTGTTGATGTTCCAAACTCCATCAAGGACCTTGGAATACTCATCTCTAATGATCTAAGTGCTAGAGCCCACTGTAACTACATAGCCAAAAAGGCATTAAGAGTTGTTAACCTAATCCTACGTAGCTTTTTCTCTGGTAATGTCACACTACTAACTAGGGCATACAAAACATTTGCTAGACCAATACTCGAATACAGCTCATCAGTCTGGAACCCACATCACGTATCTGATATTAACACAGTTGAGAAAGTCCAGAAATATTTCACAAGAAGAGTTCTGCACTCCTCTACTCATTGCAGAATACCTTATGCCACCAGTCTTGAAATTCTAGACCTAGAAACCTAGAACTACGCCGCCTTCAGTCTGATCTAAGTATAGTATATAAAATCATACATTGCAATGTCCTTCTGGTCAATCAATACTTCAGCTTCAACCATAACAATACAAGAGCACACAATGGATGCAAACTCAAAAGTTAACCACACCAAACTTGATTGCAGGAAATACGACTTCAGCAACAGAGTGGTCAATGTCTGGAATACTCTACCTGGTTTCTTCCCCAAACCCCGAAAACTTTAATTCTAGACTGTCTACTATTGTCCTCACCCCTTTCCTAAGAGGTCTGTAGGGGGTGTGCATAAGTGCACTAACGTGCCTGTCGTCCCTGTCCTATTGTTTCTTTTATTTTTCTTATATGTGTTCATTTCATGTAATTCACAGCTATGTTTATCCTTGTAAGCGATTGACAAAATAAAAAAAAATGTACTGCACAGAAAGGCTAGACTATTTTCCTTAACATTTTCCCATGTGAATTTGTCCACAGAGCTGATATGTTTGGTGAATGCTTCCAATTCCCGTATTTTGATCTTGACCCAAGTATCGTCCACATACCTATACCATGAGTGAGTGAAATTCCTGTGAAAGAATCTAGGGCTTTGGTTTCTGCCTCTTCTATGTAGAAATTCACCACAATGGGGGACACAGATGAATCCATGGTGCAGCCATGGTTTTGTCTGTAGAAATCTTCATTGTATTTAAAATAGGTAGTGGTCAGGCAGAGGTCCAGGATGGCACATATGTGGTCTGGGCTGAGGTTGGTTCTGTCACCTAAAGTGCTGTCTTGTAGCAGTCATTTTTTCACTACCATGACAGCTTCAGTAGTTGGAATGCAGGTGAAGAGGGAAGTCACATCATAGGAAACCATGGTTTCATCGAGGTCTGGTTTTAATTTCCAAACTCTTCTAGTGAAGTCCTGTGAATTGTTGATATGATGGATGGTGTTGCAAACTAGAGGAGCTAATAAGGTGTTTAGATATTTGCAATGTTGTAGGTGACACAGTTGATGCTGCTGACAATTGGTCTGAGTGGAGTTCCCTCTTTGTCAATTTTGGGGAGTCCATATATGCATGAGGAAGCCTCCCCAGGGTAAAGAAAGAGGGGTCAAAGAGGCCATCTATGTTAAAATTGAAAGCCCTCTCTCAACAGAGGGAGAGGGATATGACATCATCTATCTCCAGTCTACAACACAGTCCTTTCAATTGTTCCAAGAAGCCTCCACACCCATTTGCACCATTCAGGTGACTTGATGATACAGATAAACCTCCAGATGACATTAACAACTCTCTAAAAGAATGCAAATGATTGACTTCCAGTTGGGCTCCGCATCGCTACGGACCGAGGAGTGGATCACTGCTCCGAAGGATCCGGTTTTCCATCAGCTGGAGGCTCCCTGAAGCGCGTTGGACCCTGGAGGGGTAGACGTTCAGAAAGGGGAAGACCTGACGATTCCGGGACGGTGCTGCGAGCCCGGAGATGACAAGGCAACCCCAAGAATCCAGCGGTGGAAGAAGTAGATCGTCAAGATTGGAACCTAGATGTGGCAGCCTGACAGATAGAGAACAAGGAAGACTAAAATACAGAACATCAGTTTGAGCTTTGGAAAGGCAAAATTAAAGGAAACTTCTGGATGTAAATAAAAAGAATCTTGGAACTTCAGAGGCTTGAAATTTGCAAAGCGGCAGAACGATCAGCACTCTCGGAGAAGGAGAATGACATTCGATATATTGTTGATTAATGGAAGGCGGACATTGAAGCAGAAGGGTGAGACAGCAACTTTATTCTTATTGTGGGAGACTGCGAGTGGCATTTCATAGTGAAATAGTGAATTTTGTGGATATTTTCTCTCAGCTTCCCCCTTGTTGATACATTCTTATTGATACATTGACTTTTGTTGCTATACTAGATTAAGAACTAAAGAAGGAACTTTGACTTTCTAGAACACTACGTGACTTTGCAGATATAGAGAAACCATTTTGAACTGGACTTAAAATATAAAATAGAAAAGACTCAAACTGCAAAAAGGAGACGTACTAAAGACATCTATAGGAGTAAAAAGTTAACATTTTATGAGTAAAAAGAAGAAGTATAATTGGTGATATTTATATACTGATTAATACTTAGTGAATATTGATCCAAGACTGAATAACTGAAGAATACTATGTAAATATATAAGGTATGAATAATTTTGTTGTTAACAATATACACTGATATCCTATAATAGACTAAGAAAAAGATTAAGAAAAATAGTTAGATACTTATAGTTAGCCTACTTAAACTTAAAATTTATTAACAACATAAATATTTAATTGAAACGGTTAATGTTTAATATTCATTGAAGCCTAATTAAGGGAGAATTTAATGAAATAGATAGAAATAAGGTTAAGATATTGTTGAATTGAGGTTTGATAAGGAAATAAGAAATAAGGGGTTTAGAAGAGTTCATTAGAATTGTGTAATTAATAAGGAACTTTAATAGATGTAATAGATATATAACAGAATTGTGAAGGAGAGGAAAATAGTACTCTATTGTTCAGTGGATGGTGGGTTGGAAAAGACTGTTGGATAAAGTGAAAATGACAACAACTACAATTACAAGTACAAAGGCAGGGGAAAAAACTACTACAATGGCTTCACCAGGGGGGCAGAGATCTTTAGATGCAATGTTACTAGCTGAAAAGACCACATCAACTCAGAGCCTCCAGACAGTCCAGACAACTCTAAACATGATGCAAGAGATGATGGTTAAGACACATGAATTGATAGCTAGAAACCATGATGACATGAAGACAGAGATGAGAACAGAAATAGGCAAAGTAAAAGATGAAATACAAACTTTGAATAATAAAATTGGAACGATGCAGGAAAAGGTACTAAAAATGAGCAAAAAATAAATCTGGTAGAAGCCAGAACAGAGGAGGTAGAGAGGAAACCAGAGGATAACTAACAGAACTGGAAAGAACTTTATAATGACTTATACGAATCATTGACCCACATGGAATTAGAAAAGGCATCCTTCCACGTTAGGTTTCAAAATGTGGAAGATAAAAAAGAAGATATACGTACGATAATGATAGATTTGATAGCGACAGCTTTGCAAAAGCCAAAAGTAGAAATTGAAAAGGAGGTTGACGAGATGTACAGGGTATATATGCACTATGCAAGGAAACATAGATTGCCAAGGGAAGTGCATGTTCGTTTTGCAAGGAAGTTAACGCGAGACCTTCTATACACCAAAACTAGGGATGACCCTATTATTTATAAAGATCATGAAGTGATTACTTTAAAACAAGTCCCTAGAAGAGTTAGGGAACAGAGGAGGGATTATCAATTTTTATCTACACATCTTATCAGAAACTCTGTTCCGTTCAGATGGCTTATACCAGAAGGCTTATTGGTCTCATGGCAAGATAAAAAATATAAAATAGATTCAGTAGAAAAGGCAAGAGAATTCTATGACAGACATATAGAACTAGAAGAAAAAACTGACAATAGAGACATCTTAAATAGGAAAAGTGAGTTAGAACAACTCTCCGAAAAACAATTGGATGCACCTACCAGTCCTTAAACCTAGTCTAGAAAAAGAAGAGAATAAGTCGAGGAGAAGGGACCTTAGAACTAGAAATGAAACAAAGCACGCCCTCCACAATTAACGATATAGATAAAGAAATTAACTTAATTTCAGTCAATGTTAATGGGTTAAACTCGCCTTCAAAAAGAAAACAAACCTTTGAGAAATTAAAAAAACAAGATGTTGATATTATTTGTTTGCAAGAAGTCCATATTCTTGATTCCCAAGCAGATTTATTAAGAAATATGGGTTTGGGGGAAATGTATTCGGCACTGACAAAAAAAAAGGGGGCATTGTGGTATATATAAAAGATTGGCTTCAGCATAAACAACTATACAAAGATCAAGAGGGAAGAATGTTATTTATGGAAGTATTTATGCATCAGAAAAAAACACTATTAGCTACAATATATGCCCCAAATACTAACCATAGAGATTTTTATTATAAGCTTCATCAAAAGATAATAGAATTTGGCTATGATAATGTATGTATTATAGGGGATTTTAATGTAATTTCGGATAAAAATAAAGACTATAAAAGTGAAGGGAGGAAAAAAAAAGAAAGAAACATCTTCCCTATGACATTTCAAAAGATGGTAAGGGAGCTAAATCTTAAAGACGTGTGGAGAGAGATAAACCCAAACAAAAAACAATATACCTTCTTTTCAAACTCTCAAAAATCATGGTCCAGAATAGATCAAGTATGGATGGATTCTGGTCTAATGGAAAATATTGCAAAAGTGGAAATTGGGATAAATATATGGGCAGACCATAATCGAATACAAATCCAATGGAAGGGGGAAATTAGGAAGATGGACCTTAATAATGCGATTTTAAGGGATAAAACATATATTGAAATGATGAAGAAGGAACTAAACATATTTTTTGAGATAAATAAAAAAGAACAGACCTCCCTGCAAAATTTGTGGGATACAACTAAGGCCTATCTGAGAGGCCTAACCATAGCATATAATATAAGAAAGAACAAAGAAAGGAGACACCAACGAAGTCTATGGAGGGAGAAATTAAAAGATTTAGAAACAATCGGACAAGAAGACCTGAATAATTTGAGGATTAGAAAAGAAATTGATATTTTAAAACATAAAATAAATTTAAGTACTCAGGAAGATCTAGCCCGGAAAATTAGATTGACTGAACAAAATTATTTCAAAAACGCAAATAAGCCTGGGAGATGGCTAGCCCATAAAATTAAAAAAGAGCAGGGAAAGAGAACAATTACAACCCTACAAGATCAAGAAGGGAACTTGCATGTTCAACCCCCCAAAAAGAAGGAAATAGCAAGAGAATTCTTTACCAAATTATATAAACAGGAGGAAATACTGGAGAGTAGTATTGACCAATATCTAGCTGAGAAGAATCTATTAGAAATCCTAGATGAAGAAACTCAACATCTAAACAATAAAATAACTATAGAGGAGGTTAGAAATGCAATCGGAATGCAAAAGACAAATAAGACCCCGGACCAGATGGAATTCCTTCAGAATTTTATAAGGAATTCCAAGAATTGCTAGAGGAGGTACTGGTCGAGATTTACAATGAGGCCCTGGAAATCGCTAAGATACCTAAAACGTGGATGGAAGCCTATATTACACTCATACACAAGGAACAAACAGATCCACAAAAAATACAAAACTATCGGCCAATATCCCTACTAAATGTTGATTACAAAATAATGGCCACAATTATGGCAGAAAGACTAAAAAGGATACTAAGTAGAATAATACACACGGATCAGAATGGCTTCCTACCACACAGGCAGATAAAAACAAACACAAGAATAATAATTGATATATTAGAATACTATGAAGTACATACGACTCGACCGGTGGCATTGATGTTTGTTGATGCCCAGAAAGCTTTTGATAACTTAAATTGGAACTTTCTCATAAAACAATTAATAGGTATGAAATGTGGAAAAATTTTTATAGGATTTATTAAACAAATATACAATATCCAAACAGCGAAGGTATTAATAAATGGGGAAACCACAGAAGATATAACCATAAATAAAGGGGTCAGGCAAGGATGCCCTTTAGCACCATTATTGTACATATTGGCAGAAGAAATATTGTTAACACAAATAAGACAGAATCAGGAAATCAAAGGGCTAAAAATCAAAAAAGAGGAATACAAGCTCCAGGCTTTCGCTGACGATATAGTGTTCATATTGGAAGAACCAATACAGGCCGGCCCCAAACTACTACAGGAAATAGAAGAATATGGAAAGGTTGCATGATTAAAAGTGAATAAGGACAAGACAAAAATCTTGACAAAAAACTGTACAAAGCATCTTAAGGAAGAATTGTCAAATGTATTAGGTATTCAGATAACTAATAAAGTAAAATATCTAGCGATTTCGCTAACTGCCAGGTGTTCATCAATAAGGAAAGACAATTATGACAAGCTAATAGCACAGATAGTTAAAGATTTAGGTAACTGGTCAAAATTGTCATTGTTGGGGTATCTCAACAATAAAAATGAACATCCTACTGAAATTGCTGTTTCTATTTCAAACTGTGCCAGTCAGGCTGGAAAAATTTTTTTGCAGACTTAAACAAACACATTCTCAAATTTATATGGCAAAAGAAAAAGCCCAGAATCAAACTTAAAATACTGCAAGATGCCAGGAAGAAAGGAGGGTTTGGCCTCCCAGATTTCGAACTCTACTATGAGGCAGCAATAGCGAACTGGCTCAGAGACTGGGCCAAATTAGAAAAAAGGAGAATATTAAACCTAGAGGGCTTCGATCTCCAGCTTGACTGGCACACATTCATCTGGGATGAAAAGTATAAGAACCACTCATACTTTAGAAGGCATCATGTGAGAAATGTGTTAGTTAGTGTTTGGGAAAAGATGAAAAGGAACTACTATTTAAAAGTTCCGCTTTGGATATCCACCTTGGAAGCAGTAACCCACCCAAATGTGATGGAATATGATAATATACTTAGATATGAAGATTTACTATTGGAAACGGGAGAGCTTAAGAACAAAAATCAAATAATAATACAAGGGAAAGAGATTTCCTGGTGGCCATTCTTACAATTCCAAACACATTACAAAAAAGACCAACAGCAATTCGGCTTTAACATGACTACCCAAGAATTTGATAAAATATGGCTGGGGGAAGAAAAGAAATCAATCAGTAGAATATATAGATTTTTTTAAAATTACAAACTAAAAGAAGAAACAATGATGGCTACGAAGATAAAATGGACTAAAAACATGTCCCACAATATCAAAGTAGATGAATGGGAACACAATTGGCAAATGAATTATAAATTGACCTTATCAACAGCATAAGTAGTAATAAGCAGGCATATACAATGGAAAGAAAGCTATTGCTGAGTGCATTGGATTGTATCCCAAAATTGTAAGCAGCCTGAGTCTCGAGAAGGGCGGATATAAATATGAATATATATATATATATATATATATATATATATATATATATATATGTAGGTCTTGGTGTATTCGGGTCTTGTCCCGTGTAACATTGAGAATACCTTGGCAACGTTTCACGAAATCTCATCCGTCATCTTCAGGCTGGTGTCTTCAGCTTCGTTCTCCTGGGAGAAGTGTGTGATTGTGGCTGTTTTCCCTTTTAAACTCTAGAGTTGGCTGTGTTGTTACTTTTGATTGGTTTGTGGAGTTGATGTATGCAGATTGGATGGCTTTTCCTGAGACCCTGTGTGGCTGAGGTGCTGGCTGTGTGTCTCTCAGCCTTTTGTGTTGTAACGACCTGGGTAATGGGCTGTGTGATGACCTTCTGAGTTCTATTGTTGTGATGTCCTGGGTGTGGTGCTGTAATCTCCTGGGTCGTTGTCTGTGCTGCAACCTCCTGATGTTTTGTGTTGTGATCTCCTGAGTTCTGTGATGTAGTATCCTGGGTGGAAGGCTGTGATGTGGCATTCTGGGCCTTGGTTTGGCTCCGAGTTTGAGGTCTGGCTATGTGTTTATAGCGTGTGTCAGTTTGCTTAGTTTGGGGGTTGGAGGGGTGTAGCAGCTGGTGTTGCAGCCATGGTCTGGTTTCTGGATGGTGGTTGCCTTTCATCTGTATGGGCTTGGGTTTGAGTCTGGTGAAGGAGATTGGTGGTGGCATCATGTGTTATTTTGGGTCCGGTGTTGGTTTTGTGGCTGGGACTCGTTTGTTGATTAGGGCTAGTTTCCAGATGTCTGGTAGGCGGGAAGTATCATCCCGTTTATTCATGTTATGGGGTGTTTCTCTATTTCATGGCTTCCTAATTATTCTCTTGTTGAAGTGTTCAGTATTGGAGATAAGTTTGGATCCCTCAAAATCAATTTCATGTCCTGTGGCTTTAAGGTGCTGGAAAAGGGAGGAAGTTTTTTCTTCTTTTCTGACTGCATTCTTGTGTTCTGCGATGCATGCATTTATTCTCCTGTTGGTTTGTCCAATGTATGTGGCTGGGCAAATTTTGCATGGTATTTTATAAACTCCTTGGTTTTCTAGCTGGATCTTGTCTTTGGGGTTTCTTAAGATGTTGGCTATTTTTTGATCAGTGCCAAAGGCTGTCCTGATATTGTGTTTGTGGAGAATTTTGCTGATTTTATCTGTGGTGCCTTTGATGTAAGGGAGGAGGCGATGCCATTGTCCTGTTCTGTGTCTTGGTTTTTGGGGAGTCTCCCTTCGGATTAGGTTGGTGATTGTGCTTCTTTGGAATCCATTGGACATTAATACGTTAGTGAGGGTGTGTAATTCTCTCAAGTGGTCTTTGTCAGCTAGGCATCATTGGCATCTAAAGGTTGGCAAATATATATCTATCTATATATATTTTCATATGTGGTGGACATGTCCACTTGCTAAGAAATATTGGTGAAAAGTAAAAAACTGGATACTAGACATGACAAAACAAAATTTAAAACTTGATCCTGAGGTATTTCTTTTAGGGATGATTAATTTAAAAATGGAAAAGAAATATTACTACTTAATTCTACGTATTATAACTGTGGCTAGAATAGCCTATGCACAGAATTGGAAATCACGGTTACTCCCTCCGGATGACATTGTAATCAAAAAGATTCATGAATGTGCTGAAATGGACAGTTTAACCAACAAAATAAAAAACAAACAAGACAGTGAATACTGCGAAGTATGGGATATATGGTATAAATGGATAAAGGAAAAATAATACATGATATTTAGAAGAGATACAGAAGAGATAGACGTGTAATTGATGGTAAAGATATAGAGAAACTAGCACTTTGAAAGAACGGAGGAGCTACTTTGACAAGGTAGATCATGTTATATATTATGTGATGAAGAAAATAACCATTGCTCAAACAAGTTGTGAAATGTATATATGTATATATATAATTTTGTAGTTTTGTATTTGTATTTTTAAATCTTTTTTGTTAAATAAAACTCTTTAAAAATAAATAAAAAAAAGAATGCAAATGACCATCTGGTCAGAGCTGAAGAAGCTTTTTGGATGAGAAGCAAAACATCTTCGAAGAAAAACCAGAACGTGCAGTTGCTTCTTGAAAAAGTACCTTTGGGACAGCCATGACCTGGATGACTGAGAATCTCCATAGACATCAGACTTTTTGAGTTCACTATATGAATACAAGTATAAGTAAGTTTTTCTTTTCTTTTGCTTCTACAGCTGATCACATACTGGGAAAAGACATTCAAGATTGACCTGTTCAAGCCTCAGATTGGTGTGGTGAATGTCACCGATGTGAGTATCAGCTGACTCAGTTTCAGTGGCCTTAGCATCAAGGCTACTGGATCTGGTTTGTGCGTCATTATAACTTTGAAAGATACCTAAATGAAAGGTTGTTAAGTCAAGGACTACCTGTATTTTGCTATCACAGTCAGCTCCTTAGTGATGGATGCCTGTCAAGGACATGTCTATTTCTGTAAACATGGAGAGGCAATTGGTGCTCCTTGGCTTAATTGTAAAAGCCCTATCTGTTGTGAAACTTCTGGGAAGATTATCTCTGTGTAGTGTTCTGGGGAAAAAGTTAAGATAATAAAAGTGAGAAACAAAAAGAGAGTGCAGGGAAAGGCAAAGGATATCTCCAAGAGCAGATGGGCAACTTATCCTCTATTCTTGTTCCAGTTAGTATTTATCAAAAATTGTGATTATCCCAAATTTCTGGAATAATTCAAAGGAATTTTATTTTAGCATGTGTATCTTAACAATATGATAATTTTAAAAATGATTGTTTGCCATTTTTATTTGTTAACATATATCATATGGTCATGTAGTATTACTACTTACATTTGAAAGCTTTTGTATTCAGTTTATAGGGAGGAAATGTAGGATGGAATCCACAAATGATTTTTCCTTTATTTCCAGTTTCCTAAACTCCCATTTTATAAGTAATTGGAGAAGATTTCAGATTTAAACATATTTTGCTCCAAAACTCCCAGTATTCTGTGAAGAAAATGTTCACCCTTCCTTTCAGGCTGACAGTGTCTGGATGGACATCAGGGATGATGATGAACTCCCTACAGTTGAGGAATTAGAAGATTGGATAGAAGATGTGCTTTCTGGCAAAATAAACACAGAAGATGATGATGTTGATGATGATGACGATGATGATGATGACGACGACGATGATGATTAGGGTATAGCACATTGAATACTGGACACCAAAATCTGTGTGCCTCAAAATACTATGCCTTACAGTATTTCTCTTCTAAAGGGAAAATACTGTTCTTTTTGACTTCTAAGGGTCATTGAAAATTCATAGTCTTGATCCCTTTTATTTGTCCCTCATGCCAAATACCATCTTCTCCCTTCTGGCTTCCACAATATGTACTCTATACCTACAGTAAGTCAGAAATTATTATTTTTTAATTGTGCAAGCTCAGCATTTATGCTCCCTGCCAGAAACTTTAAATCTATGAATATGTTTGTTCATAAGAATAAGAGAAAATAAAGAATTATATAATAGTTCATGAGTTACCAAGGACATTTCTACCCTACACTACCCAACAGAATGGCTTTTCAAGGTGTAGAAAATGGAAATAGTGGAGAGCAATAGGCATTTTCTCCCTGTTCTTCTGTCTCTTGGGATTATGGGCTCATATTTTCTCCATGTGCCATTTGTGTAGGACATGTTCTCTATAATGGAATTTCAGTCCTTGAGTCAAACTGCTGCTGAAGTTCATGGTTTTCCTGTTTCCTGCTACTTGCTTTCCTTACAGCAGCAGAAGAGATGACCCCCTCAACTTTAATGGCCTCATTCTGAGATTCAGTAAGATGAACCCTGTGTGGTAGCACTTTCCCAAGTGGCATACTTTCTTCCCATCTTGGAGACCAGAGGAAAACAAATGGCAGGGGATGTGGGGTAGAGTCCATTTGGCTTTCTTTTGGAATAACTTGCATTTATTCTCCAAATGGGTCTAGGACAATTTGCCACAGCCAGCTCACCATGGCCATCTTGCCATGGCCATCCATGCAATTTCATATTTGACATTACTTCCATTGACAAAAATGGAAATAATATTGGAGAAACTGTGGTGGATAACATTTATTGTGTTGAGTTATCCCACATGGAATTTTCCATGGTGAATAGTCTCACAGCAAGTTGGTCATGATGAGATGGCCAGGGTGAATTATCCCGTTCTGCTCCAAACACCAGAAAGAAAAAATTGGGGAATCACCAGTAGTGACTGATTTTTTTTTTTGCTTGATTCAAAAATATGTATTTCCTATACTTTGTAATGCTTATGTTCTATTCTTGGAACCTGTCCAATTGAAATGTAAAAAGAAATTCTGATTGGACTGATGCAGGATTTCATTTCATCTTACCTCGTTTCTGTGCTTATCAATACGCAGTCTGCAATAAAGCTATCTGGGCCATCCAACACTGGCCTGCTTTCTAGAGGCTGATATCCAAGTTTCCTCCTCCACAATCAAAATACGATTAGCCAATATGAGAATACTCTGTGTAGATGATTGATCAGGATTCCCATTTCCATTAAAACTCCATATGCACATATAACTTTTTTATTTATTTAATTAAACATAGACTACAAGCTTGGAAGGGGCATTGGAGGTCTTCCTAGTCCAACCAGGTGCTTGAGAAGGAGACCTTATACCATTCCAGACAAATGGTTGTCCAATCTCTTCTTGAAAACTTTCAGTGATGGAAAACCCATAATTTCTGGTTTATATCACCACAAATCATGTTTCAAATTATGTGCAGCTGATATGTTATTATCTGAAGGTCTTTCCATTTTTGCACCTACCAACTTTACAAAAATTGATCTTGCAACATTGTTTTCTGCCACATTTCCATGATGTTGCCTTTGTCTTATCCTGAAAATTTCTCATGAGTGAAAGATGCTTGGCATCTTTGCTCTACCAGTGATAGCGTTTCTCCATTTATTCTGTCCAAGGAAAACGTTGTGATGTGCTATGATTGATAGCAAATTTCATGTTGGGTAGATGAGTTAATGCTTTAATTCAGCAATGAGGAAAGCCCCAAATATAGAGTCACAGAATATATTTCTTATAAACTTTTCATCACTCTCACTGGTACATTGAAATTATTAGTTGAGATGAACTGGAAAAAAAACTATTTTTCAAAATGAAGTTATTTATTCACCTGACTTCCTGATTTCAGTCTAAACATCTCATACTTATTTTCAAATGTCCTGGGGTTTTGCTTCAAAATGTTTTATGACATAGCCCTATTCTAGTTTCTCCAAAAGGGGAAGTGAGGAAGGATTGTATTGTAAACTTGGTCTGTAATGCTGTCCATGCTGTCATTATTATTTTATTCATGTATTGTATGTTTAGAAAAGTTCACCTTTCTTAATGCAACTTTATTGCTTTGCTATGTGATTGGATCTCCAATTGTGCAGCGATTTCAATTGCATTAAACATCTGCATCTGATAGATGGATGGGGAATCTGAGTTTGATCCAGCTCCCCCACCCACAAATTTTATGGTAGTCACCAAATGGGACACCACCATATCCAATTTTATGTCTTATTAAGCAAACACTGCAGTTGTTAAATGAACACTGCAGTCATTAAGCAGACCTGGCAGTTGTTAAGCAAACCTGTTTTCACCAATGGGCAATTTTGCTGGAGATTGTAAGTAAACCAGAAACCTGCAAAATCTGCCAAAAATTGCAGTTATGTGATCACAAAATACTGCAAACAGCTGAAAGTGTGAGCTGATTGCTAAACACCCAAAATGTGATCCAGTGACTGTGATGGGTGACACAGGTCATAACTTTGAAAATGGGTTATAAATAGCTCTGTGAAGGTCTGTCATAACTTTGAATGATTGCTAAGTGACTGGTCATTAAGTGAAGACTACTTGCATTAGTATTATTCTTGGAACATTACCCTGAAACTGTTAATTCCATAGAGTCAGCATCTGAGGCAGCTCATGGCTTAGGATTTTTAAGCTTCAGCCTCTTTTTTTTCATACCATGAACTATGTTGAATCTGGACCTGTGAATGAGATCCCAGTTCAGTGCTTTCTTTTACCAGCAGTCATTAATCGAGAACACTACTGCCTAGCCAATATTGGACATTGTGCCCACAGGTCTTCAAAAGGATAGAAGTTATGACTGTTCAGAAGAAGGAGAAGTAATGCCTGTGTGTCCTGTTCCCTTGCTTAAATTGGTTTGATATTGCCTGTGAATAAGTTCCACCGAGGTCCTACTTTTGTTTGGTTCTTCTACAAGTGATATCAAAAGCACCTGGGCAGTGAGGATAGAAGAGTGATGCTATTCTTGCTCTCAGCTCCATCCATGTAACACTGTCCTATTGTCCCAGACAAATGTCAAGTAATTTTGATGCCCAAACATTAACAATAAGCAAGAACTTCATTTAATGCCATTGTATTGGGTTTTGGTTTGTGAGGCACTGAGCATTGTTCATATTATCAACTCTGAATGTCATTTACTTGGGCACAAATACACTTCTGTTGAGAGTTACACACTGTGCTAAGCCATAAAAAGATTGCAATTTTATGGATTAGGGAACATCTGAGTCCAGTTGTGGCTTATGTAGGGTTAAGCAAACCATATGTCTTTGTGCTATGTCACCATTCTCCCACAAGTATTTTTTCTTAACATAATGCTGCTAATAAGAAATATGAATCTGAATTTCATATATGGATATATGATTGTCAAATATCTGAAGTATTATAATTTCACACATTGCAATGAAGATCTAAAAGAAGAAAATATGTTTGATGCTTTATGACAAAGGAAGTAGTTGTAATCAGGAATTTTCCCATTGAACTTTGCAGTTTTGTTTACCCTAGCTAATTCTTCTTGCTCTCATTTTTCTTAGATATGATTAGAAAGTATGAAGTATGTCACTCATCTCAAGTGACTTTTGGTTGCTGAAGAGGGTACACTTCTAAGAATAATGCATATGCAGCTAACACAGACATTTCATTGTTTCATTATTTGACAGTTATTTTTAACATAATAGGCCAATATAGTGTGAAATACATCCAAATAGGAAATAATATTACATATAAGAAGGAAAAATTTCTGGATACTGCTAGGAAGTGGCCATGAAGATACTAAATCTTGTTTAATGCTCTTCCTAAGAGGAACATAATTATTTTCAAACAGTTTTATATTTGTATTTGTCAACTTAACCCCTAAGTATTTCACCTTTTTCTCGACCTTAAAGCCCAACTTGCAACTTTCAAAAGGACAAGATTCACACTTTTTCTTGATGGACACTAACAAGGTTGAGAAATCCTTGAGAAAAAGAGGTTTATAACTACTTGATACACCTTCCAGAGAAGAAAAAGATTTTACTTCATGAAGATAAGCTGGAAGGAGTGGCTTAAAAATGAGTCAATTGGCATTAGGGTGGATTTTTATCAGTCTAATATTTGTAATTGAAAGAAAGTTTTAATGTAAAGTGGGTTTGAAAATGCATTTTCCCTTTATTTAGTGTTTAAGTAATTCTTAAAGTTTTTAAAATATTACTGACAGTATATTTGAAAGTCTCTTAAGAGGAAGTTAAAGAAAAAGATGTATCAGCTTAAAAGTTTAGAGTTTTAAAAATGATGTATACAAGAAGAGGAAGTTAAATTTAAAAAGATGTATTTAAAAGTTTAGACAGTTTTAAAGAAAAGCTTAGTGTCTTAAAATAGATAAAAATATATTTTCTCTTTAAGGTTAAAGAATCTGAAAGAATATAGCAAAATTTTAAAATATAAATGGTGATAGTTTATAAAGATTAAGTGCAAACAGATATAAGTATTTTCAGAGAGAGGAAGAAAAAGCAGAAATAGTTAAATTGATTGCTTTATTCAAAGAGAAGAATATATTTAAGTTTTTCATTTGGAAATAACTTCTGGATTTTATGCTTATGATGAAAAAAAACCAAAACTTATACTTTGGTTTTGCCAATTAGATAGATTTAATGTTATAGAAATGATTAGTTATATACTAACATGTAAAAGTAAAAAGCTGAGGCTGTAATATTATCTTTTACTGTGCTAAAAGAGTCTGAAGTCAGTGCTTTTTTTCTTTTTTCCCTTGTGCTCCATATTTTCTCCCCCCCTCTCTTTTTCCTTCCCCTAATTTCCTATTTCTATTTTGTTTTTTTCTGCCTGCTTTTCTCACCACTGAATTCCATCTTATTGGATAGGACCCAATGCTCAAGTCTGTCAAGATACTTTTGGATCTTAAGTCTATCTTCCAAAGAGTTAACAATTTCTCTCAGCTTGGTGTCATCTGCAAGGTTGATGAGTTCCCCTTCTATCCCCTGATCTAAATCACTTATGAAGATGTTGGAGAACACTGGGCCCAAGACAGAACCCTGAAGTATCAGCCTTAGCATCATACTATGATGCTTCCTAGAAAAGACTGAGTTATCTAATGTCCAGTTTGAGGACAACAACATTGTACAGAGCTGTGCATGATAGGCGATTAGAACCAGTTGTTACGATTCTGCACAGTTCGGAGAACCGGCAAATCATGCCCCTGGCTGGCCCCGCCCTCTCCACCCACCCCTCCCCTCCCCTCCCAGTCAGTCCTTATCACACATGCATGACATCACACGCAAGCATGACATCACTGACTGCATTTTCCCCTGCCCGCCCGGCCCCACCCAGCCCCACCCAGTCGCTCCTTACGGTATTTCTTTTTTTCCTCCCAACGATCAGCTGTTCTGATGATCAGTTGTGCAGGGATCCCTCTCACGGTCTTACTGCTTCACCCAGGAGGCTTCCCTGAGGCCCAGGAGGCAAAAAGGGGCACACCAGGGGGGGCGGTCCTATGCACCCCCCCTGTGCTTTGTTTTTTGCCTCCTGGGCCTCAGGGAAGCCTCCTGGGAGCAAAAATGAGGCCCAGAAGGCAAAAAAAGGGAGCGTAAGGGGATGCTGCCAAAAAAGAAGAAGCCATGCACACTCAGTCAGATGACCATGCCCACCTAGCCATGCCCACAGAACAGGTAGTAAAAATATTTGCATCCCACCCCTGCTTGAACCTATAATCCAGGAATAAAGATGGTGTATAATAAATATATTGTAAAATGACTTTCTACCGAATCTGTCCGAACCAGTAGAATCTCACCCCTGGGTTCAAGTGACATTGGAACTCCTCAAAGAACTACATCTAGCTGTTTCAAGGCCCTGCTTTTGATAATTAAAGATACTTAAATGAACAGTCTGGGTCCTGGCCTTGGGGAAGACTACTTGCTTCTGTTTGTGTTGTTTCTGAGAACTCATCTCTGGGTGCTAAAAGTAAACTTGCTGTCTTCCCAGCTTGCTGTTTTATTGGTAACACACCTTTATCGTGAGTTTTCCAAATACTGATCTAGTGAGGAGTAAAAGGCAGGAAAAAATTGCATGATGGGTTTCTGAAAGTAGAGAGGACTCTTTTATTGTATTGAACAGCTAACACATTTAGCTGCTCCCCATGATTAATGTTAGGATATGCTCAAAGCATGAAATCCTTCACATATAACTATTGCTAGTGCTTAACAACCTGCTGTAATTTGATATTTTCCTAGGAGCAAATACCAGATTTAAATGCTATTAGTTGCATATTAGTAATAATTCAATCACTAGGTGGAATATAATTGATATATTGTACATACTTGTGAATAAGCTGAGGATTTTGGGGTCCAAATTATACCGCAAAACGTGGGTTTGGCTTATCCTTCAATCAGTTTATGTATGGGCATATTCAGTAATACTTTTTTGAAGTATCCGTATATACTTAAGGATAAGCCCATCCATGGATATACTGATCCTCAAAATTTTCACAGCTGGCTTATCAGCAGTTGGCACATTTTTCATGGAATTTTAGTGAGAAAGTTGAGTGTTGGTTTATCCACAAGTTTATACAGTATTTGTAATAATTTTATCAAATAGACAGACACAGACACTCCATAAAAGAAAGGGAATATTGCAGTATCATGTGAAACCAACATATAAAATTATCAAAAATGAGGAGGCTATTATACATGATAGTAATTTCAAGAACATGCAGTGGCTGCATGCACAGACGTTCATCTGTGTAAGTGGAAACTTCCATGTAAGTACTGCCCCAAGTTCTATGACAACAGTGTAGTGTTTTGAAGAAGAAATGGAAACCATTGCTTTAGCTTATATAGCATGGCAAGGACAAGGAAGAGGAAAAAATGTAGGCTTTGCACAGAAAATCCAACTTTACTTATGCTGTAATTGCTTGACTTTAATAAAAGTGAACCTTTCACTTCCAAAATGGAGTCAAGGGTCCTTCTTTCCTAAATGCTCACCCGGGACAAGCCTGAAAAAATGTTAATAATATAAGTATGCTCCATTCTATCCTTCCTGCAATCTACACTTCCATTTATTCATGCAAACTGTTGTATGTCAGAAATACAAAATACTGCATCCATATTATTATTTTTCACAAAGTGCAAATTCTTAGTGTCAACTTTGTTTTTATAGAATAAGGCTGGTTATACCTAGATGCATATGTGAAGATGGATTTTTTCTGTTTTGTAATGATTGCTAATTCAATCACATGACTATTATGGGCAATATAAAACCCTTTGGCCACCATCCACTCTCCACAGATGTCAATCAGTTCCAATCACTGCCTCTATTAGTCAGTTGTCTCCTGGTCAAGGATTGTAACATAGAATGGTGGCATTTGTACTACAGACTGAATTTTCTTAAAAATTACACCTGCTGAAATAAATTATTAACAATTCTATATAAGGCATTTTGTGAGTGCTGTGTCAAAAACAATTGGCTGGAAACTGCCAAGACAAATGAAAATGTCAAATATATATAGTGTAAATAAACACGGGTAAAATAATCCTCATTTTACTTTAAGATGATGAGGCTCAAATGTCTCCACTGCTCAACTATCGTATCTAGAAAAAAAGATCAAATGGTGTATACCTACATTGATTGCTAATGGGGCTACTTCAAGAAGGTTCATCCAAAGGAAGAATTAAAGCCAATCCCCACACCATTGTCACACAATTTCTACATGATAGAATAAAAACTCACAACAGTAACATAATGAATGATCATTAAATTAATCATTCCCAAATATTTTACAATGACAATATTGCTAAGCTTCTGGAATTTTCCTACAAAGTTCATATCCATAAGAAACAATAAGGCAGTGACCAAGAGGAAACTGAGTGATGGGATGATGCCTCTGTCAAGGATCACCTGGGAGCAGACTCCACCAGTTGGATGGATGTGAACCTGGGAGACTCACTGAAACCCAGGTGGTCCATCGGCATTGGGAAGAAGGATGACTGGGAAGGGAGAACCAAAGGAGTTGCCCTCACCCAAGACAGTCCCCAGTGTGGATGGAAGGAAGAACTGGAAGCGCTTGAAGATGATGAGGAATAGAGATGAACCCGACCCTGCTGACATTCTCATGAAGCAAGTCATGTGTTCTATGATGGAAATGTTCCAGAACTTGAAGGCACAGGAGACTCTGGCCAGAATGTCCAGTGGTCACCAAACCCGATTTGAAGATGAAGAAGGGAAAACATCATTGCTTGACACCATGGCGGCAGTATCTGCCACCTCAGCAGAAGCTACTGCAGCTGTGGAACCCCCATAGAGAGAGACAACTGGAGCCAGTGTCCTGAGACTGGGCAACACTGTGGAGTCTCAAAGACAGAAGGCATCCCCTGGCATGAAATTCAATGAGGACTCCCAGCAACTGGGATTCTTCCTGGCCCACATCCTCACTTACATGCAGGAATACGACCATGAGATTCCCATGGAGGGAGTTAAGGTAAGAGTGATCATGCTGGCATTAGAAAGGGCTGCAGGCCGATGGATTGTGACCCTCCACAATGCAAATGCCTCTGAATTGAGGAACTCCAACCGGTTCATGACAGCACTTCAGTGGCAATTTGAAGAGCTGTTGGCCAATCAAAAGACCAGGAATCACACAAAAACTGTGCGGCAAGAGCACAGGGCATGGCAGAATACATGGAGGAATTCTGTGACTTGGCGTGCCATCTCAACTGGCTGGCAGACATTGTAAACTGCTTCAAAGATGGGCTGAATGACGACCTGTATACCACTTGTGTTGCAGGAGGGGCTCTCTGGCCCACCTTCATGACTAGTGCCACTTATATCTAGGGCCGCTCCTCCCTTTGTTGATGGGACATGTACCAACATATGCAGACTTTTCGGGCAGTTGAATTGTGGGCTCTGAGGAATTCTCCCCTCTCTTGGGTTTGGCCCACTGGTTTATCATCAGCCTATCTTGAGGACGGATTCTGGAATCCGGAGAGATGGCATGACGCAGGAAAGGGTAGGGGCCGGGGCTTGGGGAGGGATAAGGAAAAAGGACCCAGGGCTTCTCTGTTAAAATTTTTATTTCGGTTTCTTAGGGGTGGGAGGGGTGGGGGTCTTATTACAGGAGTTCAGTGCAGCCTGAAACAGGGCCGTGGTTGGAGGGTGCATGACGGGGCCTGTGGGACTCTGGGTGGAATAGTGGGGGCCATGATCCCCAGGGTGGATGGAATGGGTAGGAGCCGACAAGGCGGGGGGCCATATCATGTTAGGGGAGCGCGCCCCTGCTATGTCCAAGCTGTGGCTCTGACCCCTTAGCCTCTTCTCATCCCCTGGGGGTTTTGGGATCCAGGACCCCTGGGCTCAGACTGGTGTACTTTAATGCCAGGTCCGTGGTTAATAAGGCACCACTCCTCCGTGATGTGATTGAGGAGGAGGCCGTGGACCTGGCTTGTATCACCGAGACCTGGTTGGGGCCGGAGGGTGGAGTCCCTCTGGTTGACATCTGCCCCCAGGTTTTGGGTGCTGCACCAGTCACGACCCCAGGGAAGGGGGTGGGGTGGCTATTGTCATTGGGAGACCCTGTTTCCAAGGGAGGTCCCTGCCCGGAGATAGGCGGGTGTGAATCCCTCCTCCTGAGGTGTGGGCCTGCAGGTCAGATGGGCATGCTGCTTACATACCTGTCCCCAGCTGTGTCTCAGCTGCCCTGCCTGGGCTTCTTGATGCCTCGGGGGTGGTGGAGTTTCCAGAGCTTATAGTTCTGGGTGACTTCAACCTGCCTTCCTTGGGACTGGCGTCGGGTTTGGCCCAGGAGTTCATGGCCTCCATGGAGGCCATGGGCCTGACCCAGATAATTGATGGCCTGACTCATGAGGGGGTAACATGCTCGACCTGGTTTTTGTCTCGAGCAGTGGCGGAGTGGTCTGGGGGTGGTGACATAGTTACCCACCCGTTTCATGGTCAGACCACTATCTCCTGCGGCTGGTCTTCCATCAAGCTGCCCCACACCGCTGGGATGAGGAGCCACTTAGATGGTTCGCCTCCAGGTGCCTGATGGACCCTGAGAGGTTCCAGGCAGAGCTGGCATCCCTTACCCACAGCCCTGCCGCTGTGGCTACCTGGCAACAGTGGCTGCGGGGCTCTCGACAGGGTTGTCCCCATGCGTCCCTTACTGCGCAGATCCCGGTCAGCCCCTGGTATACCGAGGGGCTCGGAGATGAAGCGTCAGGAGGGACTAGAGAGCAGGTGGAGGACGACCTGTTCTGGATCTGACCGAGCCCAGCTAAGAGCCCATATTAGGACTTACCTGGTGGTGAGGGTGAGAAGATCTTATTTCTCCGCCCTCATAGCATCCTGCAGATAACCGCCCGGCTGCCCTGTTTGGGGTGGTCGCTCCCTCCTCCAGCTGGGGGTGGGGACCCTTTGCAGGGCAGAGCTGAGGAATTTGGCCAGTATCTGCAGGATAAAATTGCTCAGATCCGGGAAGGGTTGCGCTCGGACTTGCAGTGGCCTGAGGATGGGGATGCAGTGGTTTGGCCAATGTTATCTGGACTGAGTTGATCCTGTTTCTGAGGATGAAGTGGACAGGATTATGCAGTGGCTGAGCTCCACCACATGTTTATTGGACCCGTACCCTTCCTGGTTGGTTTATGCCTCCAGGGAGGTCACGTGCGGCTGGCTCGGGCAGTGGTCAACGTCTAAGGAGGGCTGCCCTGCCGCTTGAAAGAGGCGGTGGTGAGGCCCCTTCTGAAGAAGCCTGCCCTTGACCCAGCCGCTGAACAACTGCCTGTCTCCAACCTTCGCTTTTAGCGAAGGTTGTTGAGAGTGTGGTGGCCCAGCAATTGCCACTTTTCCTGGAGAAAGCGGACTACCTGGATCCGTACCAATGGGCTTCCGCCCGGTACAGCACGGAGACAGCATTGGTCGCGCTGATTGATGATCTCTAGGCTCGGGACAGGGGTTTTCCTCTGTCCTGGTCCTGTTAGATCTCTCAGCTTTCGATACCATCGACCATGGTATCCTGTTGCAGCGCTCAGGGGTTGGGAGTGGGAGGCACTGTTTTACAGTGGTTCTCCTCCTTCCTCTCGGGACGCTCGCAAACAGTGTTGGCAGGGGGCAGAGGACTCCAAGGTATCTCACTTGGGGTGCCCCAGGGCTCGGCCCTCGCCCTCCTGTTCAACATTTATATGAAGCCGCTGGGTGAGATCATCCATGGCTTTGTGAGTTATCATCAGTATGCTGATGATACGCAGTTATACATCTCCACCCCAGGCCACATCAGTGATGCTCTCTCCGTGATGTCCCGTTGTCTGGAGGCGGTACGGATCTGGATGGACAGGAACATGCTTCACTCAATCCAGCCAAGACAGAGTGGCTGTGCATACCGACATCTCGTCCAGTTTGGATGTTCCATCTTTGGTCATGGGGAGGAGGTGTTGCCCCCGTGGACAGGGCACGGAACCTGGGGGTCCTCCTGGACTCACGGCTCAAATTGGAGGAGCAGGTGGGGGCCGTGGCCAGGGGCCTTTGCCCAGATCCGCTGGTTCGCCAGTTATGCCCATTCCTGGACCGAGATGCCCTGCGCACAGTCACTCAGGCGCTTGTTATTTCCTGACTCGACTACTGTAACGCTCTCTACCTAGGACTGCCCTTGCGTACTCACTCGGAGGCTTCAGCTGGTGCAGAATGCGCTGGTAGTGATGGGAGCTTCCGATACTCCCATGTTACACCCTCCCGCGACCTGCATTGGCTTCCGTTGCCCTCCGGTGAGATTCAAGGTTCTGGTATTAACATTCAAAGTCCAGCATGGCATGCGTCCAGGTTATTTACGAGAACGGCTCCTCCCAACATCTTGGAATCCCGAGAGGTGGCATGCTGCGACCAAGGGTTTAAATTTTAAATTAGGATTTAAGGGGGGCTTTTAAAAAATTTTAATTCGATGTTTTAATGGGAGGTAGGGTCGGGGGTCCCTTTGCAGCCTGGGATGCTGCGGAGGGGGCGGGCCGCGGGCCCGGTCTGAGGTGGGGGCCGATTCCCAGGTGGTCGGGATCGGGAGGGGACGAGGCATAGGGCCAAATCAGGTGACAGGAGCTGCATCGATATTTCAGACCGGTCGGCGCTGACCCTATGGCCTCCTCCCTAGGGGGCAGCAGAACTGGGACCCCTGGGCTTAGGCTGGTGTATTTTAATGCCAGGTCTGTGGCTAATAAGTCCTCCCTTCCCCGGAAATTATCGAGGAGGAGGCGCGACCTGGCTTGTATCACCGAGACCTGGCTGGGCCCGAGGGAGGTGTCCCTCTGGTCGAACTGTGCCCACCAGGTTTCCAGGTTTTGCACCGACCTCGGGCCTAGGGTAGGGGTGGTGGGGTGGCCGTGGTTATTCGGGAGACCCTGTTTCCAAGGGAGGTCTCCGTTACAGAGATAGGCAAGAGTGAGACCCTCCTCATGAGGTGGGGGCCTAATGGTCGGGTGGGTTTGCTGCTTACATACCTTTCCCCCAGCTGTGTGGCAGTGGCCCTAGTTCCCGGACCTTATGGTCTTGGGGGACTTCAATCTGCCTTCCCTGGGGGGGGGGGTGTCGAGGTTGGCCCAGGATTTCATGGCTTCTATGGAGGCCATGGGCCTGACCCAGTTGATTCAAGGCCTGACTCATGAGGGGGGAAATACTCTTGACCTAGTTTTTATCTCTGAACGGTGGCGGAGTGACAGAGGGCAAGCTACTTTTACAGCCTTGCCCGTTCCATGGTCTGATCACTATCTCTGGTCTTCCAACAGGCCGCCCCCCACTGCTGGGATGAGGAGCCACTTAGGTGGTTCCGCCCCAGGCGCCTGATGGACCCTGAAAGGTTCCAGGCAGAACTGGGGTTTCTTCCCTCTTCCCTTGCCCACAGCTCTGCCAAGGATCTGGCAATGGCCTGGCAACGGGCTGCGTCGGAAGCCCTCGACAGGGTTGTCCCCATGCGTCCCCTTACACGTTGTGGATCCTTGGTATACTGAGGAGCTCTGGGAGATGAAACGTCGTCGTAGGGGCTTAGAGAGCAGGTGGAGGTCGACCCGTTCCCAATCCAACCGTGCCCAGCTAAGAGCCTATATTAGGACTTACCTGGTGGCTATGGGAGAGGCGAGGAGGTCTTATCTCTCCACTCTCATAGCATCCGCAGATAACCGCCCAGCCGCCCTGTTTCGGGTTACCCGCTCCCTCCTTCGTCTCGAGGGAGGGCCAGACCCGTTGCGGGGTAGGGCTGAGGAGTTTGGTCAATATCTGTCGGATAAGATCGCTCGCATTCGGGACGGGTTGTCCTCCGATTTGCAGGAGTCCGAGGAACGAGTGGCAGGTAGTCTGGCCACCATTATTTGGGATGAGTTCGATCCTGTTTCCGAGGATGAAGTGGACAGGATTATGTGGTGGTTGAGTTCCACCACATGTTTGTTGGACCCGTGTCCCTCCTGGCTGACTTATGCCGCCAGAGAGGCCACCTGCGGTTGGCTCTGGGCAGTTGTCAATGCTTCACTGAGGGAGGGTGTCTTCCCCTCCACCTTGAAAGAGGCGGTGGTGAGACCCCTCCTGAAGAAGCCTTGGACCCAACCATGTTAGACAACTTTCGTCCGGTCTCCAACCTTCGCTTTTTGGCGAAGGTTGTTGAGAGTGTGGTGGCTCAGCAGGTCCCACTCTTCCTGGATGAAGCGGACTACCTGGATCCGTATCAATCGGGCTTCCGACCCAGTCATAGCACAGAGATGGCATTGGTCGCGCTGATGGATGATCTCTGGAGGGCCCGGGACAGGGGTTTTTCCTCTGTCCTGGTCCTATTAGACCTCTCAGCGGCTTCCGATACCATCGACCATGGTATCCTTTTGCACCGCCTTGGGGGGCTGGGAGTGGGGGGCACTGTGCTTCAGTGGTTCTCCTCCTACCTCTCGGGGCGGTCGCAATCGGTGTTGGTGGAGGGGGTTGGGTCGACCCCAAGGGCTCTCTTGTGGGGTCCCACAGGGGTCGGTCCTTTCCCCTCTTATTTAACATCTACATGAAACCGCTGGGTGAGATCATCCGTGGTTTTGGGGTGCGATTCCATCAATACGCTGATGATACTCAGCTGTACATCTCCACCCCAGGCCAGATCAGCGATGCTCTCCCTGATGTCCCGTGTTTGGATGCGGTATGGATCTGGATGAGTAGGAACATGCTTGACTCAACCCGCCAAGACTGAGTGGCTGTGCGTATCGGCATCTCGCCCAGTCTAGATTGTCCATCTTGGCCATAGGGGAGAGGTGTTGCCCCTGTGGATAGGGCACGGAATCTGGGGGTCCTCCTGGATGTACGGCTCCGATTGGAGGAGCAGGTGGGGCGTCGCCAGGGGGCCTTTGCCCAGCTCCGTCTAGTTCGACAACTCCACCCTTTTCTGGACCGGGATGCCCTGCGACAGTTACTCATGCCTTTGTCACCTCTAGACTCGACTACTGCAACGCTCTCTATTTAGGACTGCCCTTGCATACCATCCGAGATTGCAGCTGGTGCAGAATGCGCCGCGGATGGTGATGGGAGTTACCCGTTCTCCCATGTTACCCCTCCTGCGCTGCCTGCATTGGCTGCCGGTTGCGCCCAGGTGAGATTCAAGGTTTTAGTTTTGACATTCAAAATCCTACATGGCATGGGTCCTCAATATTTGAGGGAGCGCCTCCTTCCGATATCGAGTACCGGCCGCCCTGTGCGAGCTCATAGGCAAGGACTCCTCAGGGTCCCGTCGGCGGGTCAGTGCCGGCTGGTGACTCCCCGACGACGAGCTTTTCTGTCGCTGCCCCTGACCTCTGGAATCAACTGCCTCTGGAGCTCCGCCTGGCCCCTGATCTCCGCACCTTCCACCGTGAATTAAAGACCTGGTTATTTGACCAACATGGGCTGTGACCCCTCCCTAGGGGAGGGAGGGTTTTAATGTTTATTGTTTTTATGTCTTATATTTGGGCTTATCTTTTGTTTAATTATTTTTTTAATATTTATTGTCTGTGTTTTAGCTGTGAGCCACCCCAGTCTTCGGAGATGGGGCTGCATACAAGTTCAAGTATAAATAAATAAATAAATAAATACTAACCGCCCTGTACGGGCTCACAGATGGGGTCTCCTCAGGGTGCCGTCTGCGACTCAATGTCGCTTGGCGGCACGGGAGGGCCTACTCTGTATGCTCCCACTCTGTGGAATCTTCTTCTGCTGGAGCTCCGCCTGGCCCCCCGCACCTTCGCCACAATTTGAAGACTTGGCTCTTTTACAATCTGAGCTGTGCTGATTCTCTGGGGTTGGTCCTATTTTAACTATGGGTTTTAATTTTCAATTCGGCTTAACTTGTTTAATATACTTTTAATTAATTTATTTATCGTTGTATTTTAGCTGTGAGCCCAGTCCTTTTGGAGAGGGGCGCATATAAGTCCAATTAATAAATAAATAATAAATAAATAAATAGTGCATGCTGGCCAAGGAAGTGGAGATTGACCAAGCCTGATACAAGTACCACACAGCTAAAGTCTAGAAAAAGTCACCTCCAGAAAGGAAGAGGGACAAGGCCAGTACTCAAGCCCTGCAAGCATGATCCATTGCCTGCTTCAAATGTGGCAAGCAAGGCTATTGAACCATGGAATGCAGAACCAGCCATCCAGTCAAGAAAATAGATCAAGATTCCCCTGGGGAAACCCCAAGTTGCAACCTGACATGAGAAAGATGACACTGAAAGGAGTGGAGGTCGTGGACCTGCCAAACAGAATAAGAGATCCGGACCATAAGACAGAGAACACAGGTCACTGACTGAATACATCCGAGAGTTCTGAGGCCTGCTGGGAAAGCTGAGAGGGTGGCCACAGCAATTGCTGGTCTACCAATTCTGAGATGGGCTGCATTGGAAACTGTACCAAAATTGCCAGCCCTGAGGAATCCTGGATGAGCTCCATGCATGGTACCAGCTGGTGACTACAGTAGAGTTAGACCTGATGGAATACAAACGGCTGCCAAGTATGAACAGCTTCTGACTCATCTGAACATTTATCGCTATTCAACCTGCCAATTAACTAGGGGGAGGGAATGGTGGAAAAGAATGCAGACAATCCAAGAATAGACCTTGTGAGCCAAGAATCCACCAAGGTCACTACAACAGGTGTCTCACAAAAAATGAACTCTTCTCAAAACAAAAGACTGATTCTTAATTAAACAGTGTGACTTCAATGGGTGGGAAAGATGGAAAACTAACATTTAACTATGTAGCATTGCACAGGGAAGTCCTCAGAGCTGGTTTTAATTTATTTTTATCTTATTTTATTTGTCAAGCAAGTATTAGATAACAGGTATAAGCATGGTTATGAATACATGAAATGGATACGAATAAAAAAGAAACAACAGGACAGGGACGGTAGGCACATTTGTGCACTTATGCACACCCCCTACAGACCTCTTAGGAAAAGGGTGAGGTCAATAGTAGACACTCTAAGGTTAAAGTTAATTCTTCAGTACCGAATTGGTGTATCCAATAAAGTTTTACTTTTGGGATGTTAAAATGCCTGAGAGTGCCTACTTTTCTTGGGCTCACTAGTTGGACGGTTGACAGTAAACCAACTCCTTTCTGCAACCCTCAGCACAGCCTACTCAGTTACCTCTGAGGGTGCTGCGAAGGGAAAGTTGGAATGATGTCTGGTGTGGAGCGGAAAGCGGAGATGGTGATGAAGGCTGGAGCGGCTCCAGTGAAGGAGGCACTGGTGGGGTCCCCACAGCCTCTGGGATGCAAGTGATCATGGCCCGTTCCAAAGAGTGAGCAGAGAAAGTGGAGCTGCTGCGGACATGGGAGGAGGGAGATGTAGCCGAACCCCTCCTCAGCCTGAAGGAGCCATGGCATGGCAAGGTGAGAAAGCCTGCTGAAATGGAATTCCCCTGATTCCTCCAAAGGTGGCCTTGAAATGCAGAGAGAAATGGAAAGTCAAGAAGTTCCTGACAGCATGCTGGAGTCCACCAGTGGAGCAAGTGAGAAACAAGTTCATGGGCATGGAAGTGCAGAATGCAATATCCATGCACTCAGCTGTCCTGGGACCAGGAGTGAGTGCCAGTCAATCATGAGCCACTGCAGGACCTTCGTCTTCCTGAACCCAAACCACAATGATGAGACCATGATTCAAGGTGCGGGGAGTTCCTAAGAGATGACCATTCCTCCCAGCTGGCCTCAGGGTGATCCCAAGTGCCCCCAGGGTAGAGAGGGCATGCAGGCACAGGCTATCCCACATGTGCTGGGTTGCTACCAGGCTATGTACTGGTCCAAGGCAATCAAGAGCCTTGTTCTGAACCAGCCTTAGCAGAAGAAACAGACTCGTCATGAAAACCCCCTCTTTATTTACCTCTTGTATTGATTGCATTCATCCACCAAAAAGTCCAGACAATAGTCCTTCAAAGAGTTAACCGCAGTAACAGACCGTATCAGTTCCTTGTGATAATTGCCAAGGCCCTGAGCTCCCAGCCGAAAGGCTGAAATTAAGTTCTCGCAAGCAGTCTCTGTGGCATGAAATACATTGAGCAAAATCTTCAGAAAGACGAATTGTTGTCTCCTACAACAACCCCTTTCATTTATTCACCAGCCAGGAAGGAGCCATTCAGCATCCACATGTGTTTTGTTTCCCGAGTTGTCTCTTTGTCTTCCATTGTTCCCCTTTCCTAACAGCTCTGTGCATACCTGCATCTGGAACAGGCCCCAGCTGTTCTTCCTCCTCACTCACAAATTAAGCCACACCCACAGAACCAGTTAAGAAATTTGAATCCCACCCCTATCCTGAATGTGCCATTTACAACACATTTACTGAATTATATTCCCCCCCCTTAACATGGCACCTAATCAGGGTGAGCTTTATAAGATCTTATTCTTTTGCAGCTCAATGGCCACTCCCTGTCTTGCCTTAGCTATAGGTGGCTGCATATAGTCCTACCACAGTATGGGAGCAGTTATGCTAATATGCCAATCTCTAAGAGGAGAGGAAAAGTCTGCCTAGCAGCTTTCTCTTATGTTGCATGTTTATGTACTTAAGTCTAACAAGATTCAAGGGCCAACAATGGTTAGTTAAGTTCAACTAAGTTTGGATTTCTTTTTCATCCTTAACATTGTGAATTAATCTGTTTGGACTTTGACATTGAACCATTTTACAGATATTTTGCCAACAAGATAAAGGGAATATGTGGAATCATAGCAAAAGGAAGGTGGATACTTCAGGTTCTGGTGAGCTGTGGCTTGCACTCACTGTACCTGTGACTTCTCTGGCACCTGTGGCAATAGGCTGATACCCAAGTGTCTTACCAGATTCAGAAGCTGGAAACAGCCTAAGTCAGTTATGGCATTTATTATTTTTTGTAAGTTTTTTTAAAAGAGCTGATTTGTCTCCTGTCCAACTAGGAGTCATTCAATCAAGGGAAGCCATCACCTAGTCTATGCAAATGAAACCCCCATGTGTGGAAGGAAGAACCTGTTTTCCTGCTGGTGGTGAGAGGTATAGCAACAGAACAGAAAATGCCCGATATCAATATGGAACCTCAGTGCAAATACCAAGATATGAGTGCTAATAGAACTCTGGCTTCCTGGAACTAATGACTAGTGATTGTCTTTTGATTCAGTTGACTTTAATAGAAACCTGTGAGGAGAAACTACAGCCATTTTGGGTAGAGTTGTCCACACTACTAAAACCTATACAATGGACTTGGTTACACTTTTCCTGATCATTACAGATGTTGAACAGACTGATTACTGTTTCAGCTACAAGATTGGCATCACTGCATTGCCATATAATGGACTGACTTTGTCCTAGGACTGATGCTATATTAGCTTCATGAGTGGGATGGTAGACATTTGGGTATTGATTTGTATATATATAAAACTACTTGTATGATTTCATTGCTTTGGTGTATTTGATGTTCCACATATTTAAAATGTATTTATAGGCAAACTACACCTTAAGAGAGAAACCCCATCAAGTCAATCTCCAGGGAATACTGGGGAAGACTGGGTATCGCAGATTGTGAGGGTAGTAACTTGTGCGGATAATTGACCCTGTATTTACATTTTCTTTCTAAAAAAAGTTTTTCATAGCAGAGGGGCTGCATAGCATGGAATACGCTGAACTAGATGGCTGATCATCAAGGTCACCTGTTGACTTTGACGGCTATTTTTTTTAAATTCAAAACTCCTCTAACCTTCTTGTATGTTTAAAGTTGGAAGATTTCTGAGTGTTTACACCACCTATGGAGTGCATCCTTTTTTGTTGGGAGTTCCTTAACTTTTCAAGGGCTCGTTTTTTCTTGATGCATCTCATTTCTTAGTCACTAGGATGACTCAAAAAGATCTATACTTCTTGAGTATACAGCAAGTCCCCCCACCCCAAATAATGGTAATTTTTGTTGGGCATACATACTGAAATTGGACTTTTAACATCTACTGCATTGAAAAATCAGAACAGCTCCGAAGGATGGCTAAATTTGGATATTGGATCTGCTGCTTATACAGTGTTACCTTACACATTACCAGTTAGTTGTTTTTGTAGATTTTAACTTAGGCTATGTTTATATTGTAGTATGTGTTGATGCCTCTTTCCCGTCATTTTTTAAAATGAAATTTACTCTTTCCTGGTTACCTATCTTGACATAGTTGGCATCATTTTAGGGTTTTGATTGATACATTAGGGATTTTGCTTTGTTTCTTCTTACTCAGGGTGCCTACCCTGTAGTATGCCATTTGTGTGAGCTGGTTTCCACAAGGCTCCTATTATTTTTTTGGGTGGGTGAATGTAAAAAACGTAAAAAAAATGCTTGCAAACTACAACACTGCCCTTCCTAATACACTTGTAATCTATGACAACATATATTATTTAAATTATTGTAAATATATATTCTCCATTTCAAATGAGCCAGAACTTTAAAAATGTCTATAGTAACAGTCCCACACACTTGAATAGTAAAACTTAACACTCCAGCAAATCATCTAAATACTAATTCTACATTGGTTTCAGATAATTCTTTTATTGTGCAATCACTCTTTTTATCAAATATCACTTAACTCTTCATTTTTTCGGACCATCTTTGAAGCTTTGGATATCTTTTCTAAAGCATAATTTGCCCCATAAATATAGAAAGTACCCAGAACTATAAAATACAATTCTAATTAAAAACAAAAATTAAGAAAACTACATAAAAGTGAATATTTAATTCAATTTACCCACTGAAAATGTCAATTTTTGTTTAATAGCTGAAAAACTTTAAGATTGTAGTATTGCTACTGTGGATTCTTTTGAAGATGACGATGCTTTAATTCTTGGAAAGTAATATCTGAAGAACATAGCTAAGGAATTGCCACAGTTATTATCAGCTTAACTCAATCAGTAAATTGCTGTCTTATATCCTATGCTTGTCATAGAGCTAATTTGAAAATAAGCTTCACTTAACATTATGATTTTTTTTGTTACTGTTGCAAATATTAGAACAGGGAAGGATCCCAAAAATCTTCACTAGAGTTTGTTCTTAGCAAAGGTGGAGGAAAGGCCTTTGATAATTCCCATGTTAAAAAAAAAGAATCAAGTGATTTTGGGAGGCAGAACTTATGTGTCATCTTTCTGCATCCAAGAAAACAAATATCTTTTCTGAAATGCCTTTGGGAATGCCTCAACTAAGTAATATCACGTAGTGTTGCTATTCCGAGACTGATGAATACTTCCATGTTCAATGTGTACGTCATCTAGGAGTTTGAGTTTTTAAAGTACAATTTTTGTTATAAGCTCCACTATTTTGCCACAATGTTTGCTCTCACCAGGAAAATAAGAGAAAAAACAAACAAACTAGACAAGCCTTCTGTGAATATGTTTGCTCAATTGTATAACATTTATAGGATGATTTCAAAAGCCTTTCCTTCACACTAATTAAAAGAATCTAAACACACTGTTCTTCTAGAATAGGAATGTCAAACTCAAGGCCCACAGACCAAATTCAGCCTGCGATATAGTCAGATTCGGCCCGTGGGGCTCTACCCAATGTGAAGAGGAAAGATTGAACCAGTGTGGCTTTGGCCTGGTCTACCCAATATGAAGATGAAAGATAGGGCCAGCCTGACTTCGGCCTGGTCTACCCAATGAGAAAACATGCCAGCAGTTTGGGGAGTGGCGTCAAGCTGGCCATGCCCACCCAATTGGTCACACTCACCCAGTTGGCCATGCCCACCCAGCCCCCCAAGGTCAACCACAGCCCTGATATGGCCCTCAATGGCCCTCAATGAAATTGAGTTTGATACCCTTGTTCTAGAACTGTAAGCTGAAATACAATGTTTTTGCATGAAAAAAATGTCTAACCTAAAAAGGGAGGGAATCATTTTGGATTGTCTGTATCTGGGCTGTCAAACTCCCGGCCCTTGGGCCAGATGCGTCATGTGCTGGCCATGCTCACGCCTGTTTAGCAAAGGGGAAAAAAGTCCCAACACATCACGTGATGCCACCATGACGATGTGAATTTGACACCTGGTCTGTATCAGCAAAATACCCAGCTGTTCAGGTCTCAACAAGTGTCTCATGTCTTCATTCAGCAGTTCTGTTGTTTCAATAAACATCTTTGTCTGGTTTTCTTAGCCTGTTGAATAAGTAAAAGCAATTCACTGTAGTCTGGTTCTTGGAAAGTCTTAATTCACTGTGAAATACAGATAACAATAGTTATTTTGAGCAATATAAGATGTATAAGGATACACATATGTGGGAATTCCTCTGGATCCCAAGTATTTGCGAATGAGGCGTTCTGTTCCATACCAATTAAAGCCTTTGAATGAATATCCAATGCGAGGAAGATGAATGCTTGCTGAGGTAAAGAATAAAGAGAGAAAATAACTGGTATGCAGCACCAATAAAAAAGTATTGGTGTAGAAGGAACTATCTAGGAAATTATAAACAAAATGATATCTTACATTATTTTTATACCAAGAGAAACACTTGGAAGCTCATTTTGTTGCAATGTAAACTATAACAGGGGCTAACGTTCATATTAAATCTATTCTAATGTGAATAGTAGCAGAACTTTTGATATTTCCTCCTTGTAATCTACAGGTGAAACTCGAAAAATTAGAATATCGTGCAAAAGTTCATTTATTTCCGTAATACAACTTAAAAGGTGAAATTGATATATGAGATAGACTCATTACATCCAAAACAAGATAGTTCAAGCTGTGATTTGTCATAATTGTGATGATTATGGCTTACAGCTCATGAAAACCCCAAATCCACAATCTCAGAAAATTAGAATATTACATGCAATAAATAAAACAAGGATTGTACATAGAATAATATCAGACCTCTGAAAAGTATAAGCATGCATATGTACTCAGTACTTGGTTTGGGCCCCTTTTGCAGCAATTACTGCCTCAATGCAGCATGGCATGGAAGCTATCAGCCTGTGGCACTGCTGAGGTGTTATGGAAGACCAGGATGCTTCAATAGCGGCCTTCAGCTCTTCTGCATTGTTCGGTCTCATGTCTCTCATCTTTCTCTTGGCAATGCCCGATAGATTCTCTATGGGGTTCAGGTCAGGTGAATTTGCTGGCCAATCAAGCACAGTAATCCCATGGTCATTGAACCAGGTTTTGGTGCTTTTGGCAGTGTGGGCAGGTGCCAAGTCCTGCTGGAAAATGAAGTCTATTGAAGGCTATTGCTGAGCGCATTGGGTTGTGCTCCAAAAATTGTAAGCCGCCCTAAGTCTTCGGAGAAGGGCGGCATATAAATGTAATTAAAAAAAAAAGTCAGCATCCCCATAAAGCTCATCTGCAGAAGGAAGCATGAAGTGCTCCCAAATCTCCTGGTAGATGGCTGCGTTGACCCTGGACTTAATGAACCACAGTGGACCAACACCAGCAGATGACATGGCTCCCCAAATCAACAGACTGTGGAAACTTCACACTGGACTTCAAGCATCTTGAAGTCTGTGCCTCTCCATTCTTCCTCCAGACTCTGGGTCCTTGGTTTCCAAATGAGATGCAAAAGTTGCTCTCATCAGAAAAGAGGACTTTGGACCACTGAGCAACAGACCAGGTCTGTTTTTCTTTAGCCCAGGTAAGACGCTTCTGATGACATTTGAAGCCCATGTCCAGGATCCGTCTGTGTGTGGTGGCTCTTGATGCACTGACTCCAACCTCAGTCCACTCCTTGTGAAAGTCCCCAACACTTTTGAATGGCCTTTTCCTGACAATCCTCTCCAGGCTGCGGTCATCCCTGCTGCTTGTGCACCTTTTTCTTCCACATTTTACCCTTCCACATAACTTTCTATTAATGTGCTTTGATACAGCACTTTGGGAACGTCCAACTTCTTTTGCAATTACCTTTTGAGGCTTTCCCTCCTTATGGAGAGTGTCAATGATGGTTTTCTGAACAACTGTCAGGTCAGCAGTCTCCCACGATTGTGATTCCTACTGAACCAGACTGAGAGACCATTTAAAGGCTCAGGAACCCTTTGCAGGTGTTATGGCTTAATTAGCTGATTAGAGTGGGACACATTGCCATCCTCCCATGTCCATGACTCGGCCAAGACCCTGGCGGAAGCCTGCCAACGGGCGGCCGCCAGGGCTCTCAACCAAGTTGTCCCCTTGCGGCCCTTAACGCAGCTCAGATCCCGGGTAGCTCCTTGGTTTTCCGTGGAGCTCCGGGAGATGAAGCGTAGGAGGAGGGGCCTTGAGAGCAGGTGGAGGTCTTCACGGTCCGAATCTGACCGATCCCAGCTAAGATCCGCTTCTAGGACTTATCTGGCAGCGATGAGGGTGGTGAGGAAGGTTTACTTCTCCGCCCTCATTGTGTCCGCAGATAATCGCCCGGCCACCCTGTTAAGGGTCACTCGCTCCCTCCTTAATTGGAGGGACGGAGGGGACCCTGCGCAGGGACATGCCAAGGAGTTTAGTCAACATCTGTCGGACAAGATCGCTCGGAACTGGGCCGGGCTGGACTCTGCCTGGTTAGAGTTGGGGACAGAGGTGGCGTCGAGTCTTGTTCATGTTATCTGGGAGGAGTTTGAGCCTGTTTCTTCGGATATGGTGGACAGGACCATGTGGCGGCTGAGCACCACTACATGTTTGTTGGACCCGTGTTCCTCCTGGCTGGTTTATGCCGCCTGGGAGGGTATACTTGACTGGCTTCAGGCAGTTACCAACGCTTCTTTATGAGAGGGTGTCTTTCCCGCCGCCTTGAAGGAGGCAGTGGTGAGGCCCCTCCTAAAGAAGCCTGCCTTGGACCCAGCCAATTTAGACAACTTTCGTCCAGTCTCCAACCTTTGTTTTTTGGCGAAGGTTGTTGAGAGTGTAGTGGCGCAGCAGCTACCGATGTTCCTGGAGGAAGCTGATTACCTGGACCCGGAGCAATCGGGATTCAGGCCTGGGTACAGCACGGAGACAGCATTGGTTGCACTGATTGATGATCTCTGGAGGGCTCGGGACAGGGGCTATGCCTCTGCCTTGGTCCTGTTAGACCTCTCAGCAGCTTTTGATACCATCAACCATGGTATCCTACTGCGCCAGCTTGAGGGGTTGGGAGTGGGGGGCACCGTACTGCAGTGGTTCTTATCCTACCTCTCGGGTCGGACGCAGTCAGTGTTGGCGGGGGGGAGTGGTTGTCCCCTCGGCCCCTCACTTGTGGGGTTCCGCAGGGGTCAGTCCTTTCTCCCCTCCTGTTCAACATCTATATGAAGCCGCTGGGTGAGATCATCCATGGTTTTGGGGTGAGGTATCACCAGTACGCTGATGATACCCAGCTTTTCATCTCCACCCCAAACCACCTCAGTGATGCCCTCCCCGTGATGGCCCATTGCCTGGAGGCGGTGCGGGACTGGATGGGAGTGAACAGGCTCTGACTCAACCCGAACAAGACTGAGTGGCTGTGTATACCATCATATCGGATAATCCAGGAGATTCCAACATTATCCATAGGGGGAGAGGTGTTGTCCTCTGTGGATAGGGTGCATAACCTGGGCGTCCTCCTGGACGTACGGCTCAGTATGGAGGAGCAGGTGGGAGCCGTCGCCAGGGGGGGCATTTGCGCAGGTTCGGCTGGTACGCCAGCTCCGCCCATATCTTGACCGAGATGCGCTGTGCACGGTCACTCAGGCACTCATCACCTCTAGACTCGACTACTGCAATGCTCTCTATATGGGGCTGCCCCTACATCTCATATGGAGACTTCAGCTGGTGCAAAATGCAGCCGCGCGGGTAGTGATGGGAGCGTCCCGATTCTCCCATATTACACCCCTCCTGCGCGACCTGCATTGGTTGCTGGTTGCCCTCCATGTGAGATTCAAGGTTTTGGTAACAACTTATAAAGCCCTGTATGGCTTGGGTCCGTGGTACTTGCAAGAACATCTCCTTCCGCTGACAAATACCAATTGCCCTGTGCGCTCCCACAGACGGGGCCTCCTGGGGATACCGTCAGTTAAACAGTGTAGGCTGGCGGCCCCTAGGGGTAGGGCCTTCTCTGTGGGGGCACCCACCCTTTGGAATTAACTACCCCTTGAGTTGTGCTTGGCTCCTGATCTCCGCTCCTTCCGCCGCGACCTCAAAACATGGCTATTTTTGCAATCCAGCCTGGACTGACAGGGGATCGGGGGTTTTAATTTGATTGTTTATTTGGCATAACTTAATATCTTTTAAATTTCTTCTAACTTTTGTACTTTCTGTCTTTTATGTACGCTGCCCTGAGTCCTTCGGGAGAGAGGGCGGTTTATAAGTCCAAATAAAACAAAACAAACAAACAAACACTCTGAGCCTAAATATTGAATCTTTTCACAATATTCCAATTTTCTGAGATTGTGGATTTGGAGTTTTCATGAGCTGTAAGCCACAATCATCACAATTATGACAAATCACGGCTTGAACTATCTTGTTTTGCATGTAATGAGTCTATTTCATATATTAGTTTCACCTTTTAAGTTCCATTATGGAAATAAATGAACTTTTGCAGGATATTCTAATTTTTCGAGTTTCACCTGTATTCCAACTGAATAGTCAGTAAAAACCAAGTTGTGGTAGCATGTAAGTAACACCTTCAGATTTCTCTGGTGAAATTTAATACCAAAATGATTAAATTTCAGCAGTATAATTATTGTTTTTCAGTGGTGCTTGTGCTCTTAAGAACGGGAATGGGAACAGCTTGAAATTGTCAGACCACCCAGCCTCACCCCATCCTTAAAAACAACAATAAATGGGCTGTTCCAGCATTGGGCAAGAGTCTTCTCTTCTGAAATCTGCCTAGATCTTCTTGGATCTTCTTTCATTTAAAATGTTAGCCATTATTCCCAGTTTTGTGCCATCTACAGGCTGTAAGTGTCCCATCAACTGCCCCATTAAGGTCACTGGATAGCAAGGGCTCAAGGCAAACTCTATGGCACTCCACATAATACTTGCCTAATAAATATGGTACTTTTTGGATGCCAATTGTGAATCCATCTAACAATAATATCATCTAGTCCCCAGCTTAGAATCATAGCGTTGGGTCTGGAAAGGACCTCGGAGGTCTTCTAGTCCAACCCCCTGCTCAAGGCAGAAGACCTTATACCATCCCAGACAAATGACTGATCAATCTTTTCTTGAAAACCACCAGCAATTGAGTACCCACAACTTTAGGAGGTAAGTTGTTTCACAGATTAACTGCTTTCACTATCAAGACATTTCTCTTTACTTCCAGGTAGGATCTCTCTTTAACCAGCTTCCATCTTTTGCTTCTTGTTCTGCCCTTAGAAGCTTTGGAGACTAAATCAACCTCCTCTTCTCTGTGAGTGCCCCTCAAATACTGGAAAACTGCTATCAAGTCACTCTAATCCTTCCCTTCCTTAGGCTAGAATCTAGACATATCCAGCTCCCTCAATTATTCTTCGTACACTTTTTCAAGTGCCTCAGAAATTTTTTTTGTATTGTAGTGGCCAGAACTGGATGCAGTATTCCAAGTCTGGCCTCACTTGTGCAGTATAGAGTGGTATATAGATATACCTACAGGTGAAACTCGAAAAATTAGAATATCGTGCAAAAGTTCATTTACTTCCATAATGCAACTTAAAAGGTGAAACTAATATATGAGATAGACTCATTACATGCAAAACAAGATAGGTCAAGCCATGATTTGTCATAATTGTGATGATTATGGCTTACAGCTCATGAAAAACCCAAATCCACAATCTCAGAACATTAGAATATTGTGAAAAGGTGCAATATTCTAGGCTCAAAATGTCCCACTCTAATCAGCTAATTAAGCCATAACACCTGCAAAGGGTTCCTGAGCCTTTAAATGGTCTCTCAGTCTTAGTGACAGTGATTTACTTAGTGATGGTAACTCACTTAGTGATGGTGTCAGCGTTCAGGGAGGAGAAACTGAAAAAGCACAAATAAAGGTATCAGAAGATGACTGAGGTATGAAGCAAGAGAGGACTGAAGAGCAATCAATGCCACACAGATCAGAGCGATGGAACAAGGGGATTCCACCTGATAGGTATTCTGCCAGTAAAGCTAAGGTGTGTAATGTGTGGTATGAACCAAGGAACTATAAATAAGTATTGACATTACCCAAAATTGAACGAGTAAAGTGGAAAGAAGCCATGGACAAAGAAATGAAATCCATGGGTGAACATAAAGTGTTCACATCTATGATTTTGCCACAGGGTTGCAAAGCTGTAGGATGTAAGTGAGTATATAAAAAGAAAGTACTATCAATAATGAGGTACAATACAAGGCAAGATTAATAGCACAAGGTTTTTCACAGAAGAAAAATGTGCACTATGATGAGGTATTCGCACCTACAGTGAAGAGTAAAAGTATAAGGCTGGCATTAGCGTTGGCAGCGGCATGTGACCAAGCCATTGGATGGAGTACACCACAAGAAGAACATTGAGTTATTTGGTTTTGCCTATTCCAGTCATGAAGGGAGGAGTGTCAGTGTATAACGTTCATAAATTGGAATAGACATGGCAACAAGTCAGCCAATGGGGACTGTTTGGACAGACATGGTAACAGGTCCAGCCAATGGGGACTGTTTGAAAACTGAAACATAGTATGTTTGTATGGGGTCATAAAAGACAGTTTGCAGTCTGGGCTTGGCTTAGACTTACTGGATAAGAGTTGGTTTGTCCTCTGTAACCCAGGCCTCTATATCTCTCTACTCTGTAATGACTTGCTTCTGTGAATATTGCTTCTGTATTCCTGATTTTGTATGCCGACTTCTGCTGTATGGTATTGTATTTAAAGAAGTTTTCTTATGTGGATGAATCCTGCAGAATTATTTACTTATGTGCTGGTCAGATGTGCTGCAAGTTCTAACAGGCTAGGGAGTCATGCGACTGGGTGGGAGTGAGTGACATCAAGTTGGCCATGCCCAACCAGGTTTGTGGATCTGGTTTTGTTGTTTTTTCTGTGGGAAACGGGTCCAAATGGCTCTTTGAGTGTTTAAGGTTGCAGACCCCTTGTCTAGACATTGAGTTTTACTATTTCCAGGCTCATATTGCAGTTGCTTGTCATCAGCTGATACATTCAATCACTTTTCTTCTTTTCCCCTCCCTTTTTGTCTCCTTGGCCACTGCCGTTTGGCAGCATACAGAGTAGCAGTTCTTTCTTCCCTGCGGTTAGTAGTGGTTCCATTAGTTCAATCCTAGGTGGAAGCAAATTTTGCTTCTGTGCTATAAAGCAATCTTACCCAACCTGTTCATTTGCAATATCCATCACCCTTGTCAAAATACAAAGTTCTGTATACAGAGAACTACCATGTTTCTTCCATTTCAAAAGCCCTGAGGCAGGTAAGCTTACCATTTCTTTTCTTGGCTTCTTGATAAATTTTCTTTAATCCTTTTTCTAACGCAGGAAGCTTAATTCCAGACAAGTTGTTTGAATGATCCCGATGCTGTGCTACAATAAGAGCCAGCTAGGAAGATATTACATTTTGACTAGTGAGCAAATCGAGTACACAGAATGGATTGTCAAAAAACAAAACAATTCTTGTCCCTTTTTACAAATGCTATGTCTTCTGAACTTTGAACTAATCATGCTAATTTCATTTTTATTTTCCTTTAGTGTATGATTATTTAAAAACAGGAAGAAAGGAATTCAGAGATAGTCTAGCCAAGATTGCTATCAATCAAAAACAGAGTAGTTTCCATGCATTTTGCTTAGTAAGTTGTTTTATATTTATTCTGCAACTTTTACTGATATTCAGGTATGCGTTTTATAGGGTTTTTATCTGCATAAAATACAATTTAGAACTATTTAAAGAAAAATATATGTTTGTGCAGCTACCAAATCTGTCTCTTTTTCCCCTGGATTTCTTATTATCAATGCAGAATATCAACTATGTATTTTATTGGGTTCTTATCTGCATAGAATGCAATTTAGAATTATTTAAAGAAAAACATATTGTTACGTAGTTACCAAATCCGTTCCTTTATTCCTGGATTCCTTATCATCAATGCAGAATAAGAGAGTTCCTCCTAATGCCAGGTCTACAAACAATTAACAAGGGTGGAAACATTTAGTCCTATTTAGATTTAAATTGAGAGAAAATTTTCTGAATAGCTGAAGAATTCTAATGAAGAATAAATTGTCACATTCTTTTTCATTTAGCATTATTATGGCTTTCCTTAGATAAGGAAGTAGCAGCCAAAGAAAAATAGCTCCCTGCAATATGGGGAGGGATTGTGTGCTTCTTTTAAACTCATTCTTGTGTAAAAGACTGGCTGGAATTAATATTTGAATGAGTGGTGGCAACTAAGCCTTTGGATTTCTTGGATTTGCAAAGTTGGGTGTCATCTACTAAAATAATGGAAAGGTGACTTACCTTTCATCTTTCCTGCTAATTCATATATTTTCTTTGGTTGGTCAGAACGATTCCCCAGAGCTGTGAATAAACCACCTCTTCCCCAGTGGCCAGAATCATCTGAAACAAAGAATTGTATGTTTAGAAGTTTCACTTAAAAGTTCAGGAAGACTATTCATTACTTATTTGAAATAGAGTGGTATTTTCAGAATGATGTCTTTTTGTTCTTCATGGAGATTGCAACAACAAATGCAGATAAATTAACAGTTACAATCCTCATTCCATTCAGAATTAAAATGATAGGAAACAGAACCATTATACTGGTAAACTGACAGCACTGTAATTTAGATTTTTGAGTTGCCTTCATTTAAATTAGCTTTGATAAGTAAATCTCCAATTCTGGCTCCTTATAGCACAGTCGTTTGCCTACACTAGGTGTTATAGCTGATCATTTTGAATTGTTGCTGAATATTAAGATTTAGTTTCTGACTATTTTAGTTTGCTTTTTCTCTCCCATTTTTTTTACTTCTGTATATTTTTTTTCTAGACTGTGAGAATAGTGATTATCTTTTTTTATATAAATTATTCTAGTTTGGGCTAAAAAACAGACAATATATCTATATATTACTAAAACTCTATCTGTGCCCTCCAGTTAATCCAAATAATGTATTATGCCAGAACAATTATTGAACTTTAAGAACGAATAAAAAATCTGGGACCCGTTACTTCTCTGGAATTAAAATTTCCACAATGGTCAGACCACACTTCTTTTTAAATAAATATTTTTATTGTATATTTTTCCTTAATATATATAACAGTTCCGATTATACAAAGGCATTGTGTACTGGTTATATCAAACCCCCCTTTTTTCCTCATCATATTATACATCCTAGTTACAACTATCATATAGTATAATCTCTTTTGATTACATTGTGTTATACATCTAGATTATAACTATTATTTGCTTAATTTTACCATAATACACTATTACAGTTCTTATTTTGTGAATTTCATACTATATTCACATACAATTCAATAATATTTCTTGTTTGTTCCTACGTATTTCCCTATCTCTATATTTTTATTTTGTTGATCTTTCATTTTTCACTTTTTCAACCCTAATCTCTGCATCTATTATTTATCCAATCATACCCATGTTAGGTATTGTGATTCCTCTTTGTCCTTGAGTTCCATTCTAAGTCTGTCCAGTTCAGCACATTCTAATGTTTTTTTTTATTACCTCCTCCTCCGTGGGAGTCCTTTCACTTTTCAAGTTTTGTGCATATAGGATTCTAGCTACAGTTATTATATGTATGATTAAATATATGAGTCTTTTATTGTATTTCCCTGCAATTATCCCTAATAAAAATAATTCTGGTTTCAGGTGCTGTTTTGTTATCTCTTCTAGGCAATTCTTTATCTTCAACCAATATTTTTTTGCCGCAGGACAGGTCCACATGTAGTAGAATCCTGACCTTTGTTTGCACTTCCAGCATTTTGGTGACATATTTGGAAACATTTTTGTCAATCTTGCTGGTGGCAAGTGCCATCTATAAAACATTTTGTATAGGTTCTCTTTGTATGCTGTTGACAATGTTAATTTATAATTTCTCTCCCAGTTTTTGCCAGTTCTAATTCTATGGTGTATCCAAATTTTTTTGCCCAAACAATCATAGTTTCTTTTACATATTCTTCTTCCATTTTAAAGTTCAATAGGTTACATTTACTTTATTACATTTTCTTTATTAATTTTTCATCTGTTCCTAACAGTATTTTATCCAATTCTTAGGGTTTCTTATAGAATCCATACATTCCTAAATCTTTCTTGTATCTTGTTTGGATTTGGGTATATGGCCACCAGTCCAAATTAATTCCCTGTTTTTTAAATTCCTGATTTCAAACCTCCCTGTTCATTAAGTATGCTTTTATATCTTACAATCTTATCTGGATCTAAAACATCAGGGTATATTACTGCTTCTAGCATGGATAACCAGACAGGTATTTTCATGTAGTGGTTCTGTTTGATTTTTCCCCATACTGACACCAGAGCATTTCTAATATAGTGTCTTTGAAAATATCTGTGTGGTTTATTTTTCTTGTACCATATAAATGCGTGTCACCCCAGTTGTAGATCATGTCCTTCTATCGTCAATATTCTTATTTTTTAAATTTATCCACTCTTTCACCCATGTGAGAATTGAAGCCTGATAGTACACCTCCCAATCCAGAAGCCCAAAACCACCCTTTTCGTGTCTTGTAGCATTTTCATTTTGATTCTTGGTTTTTTGCCCTGCCAGATGAACTTAGAAATCAGTCTATTTAGGTCCTCAAAGAACTTTTTCCTAATTTTATCAGAGTTGTTTGGAATAAAAATAGCAGTTTTGGTAGAATGTTCATTTTTCTTGTAGATATCCTTCCAATGAGTGACAGCTGTAGGTTTTTCCTATAGGGCAGGGTTTGAGCAGCAGCGGAAAGATAGCTTTCTCGGAACTCCAGTGAAAGCCACCAATACCCCCGCAGCTGGATGGTCCCAGTGGACCCGAACCGTCCCAGAGAGATGGAAAGTGGAAGGAGCACATCCTTTCAATCCCAGGCACTTATTCAAATCCAACTTTATTTGCTGTATTAGTTTAGTATCATTGTCTTCTTTGATGGATATGCATCTTGCTGTTACCCAAATTCCCAGGTATTTAACCTTTTTAGTTATCTGCATGCCCATTGAGTTGACACCCATCTTTTCTGTCAATTCGTTTTTCTGTTTATTTGTAAGGTTTTTTTGTCAATATTGTGGTCTTTTCTGTGTTTATTTTAAGTCCTGCCACCGCACCAAACTCTTCAATGGGGAAGCTGGTAGGAAGTCAGAAGTTGCTCCTGCTCCAGAAGTTGCTCCCAGGAGGCTTCCAAGGCCCAGTAGGCCAATTTTTTTTAGCTTACTGGGCCTCATGGAAGCCTCCTGGGAGCAAAACAGGGAATGGGGAGCCCGTGCAGCACCCCCCAACCCCCGCACACCATTTTTTGCCTCCAGGGCCTCAGGAAGCCTCCTGATGAAGCAAGGGGGGAGAAATCAGCTGTGCTGTGCGATTTAGATTAGCTAGAAAGCAATAAATCCAATGATTTCCTGCTTTCTAGCTAATCTAATGTCAGCACTGGAAGCCATATTAGCACCAAAAGCTTCCATGCTGCCACATTCTTGAGCCTGGGAAAATGGAAGGGTTCAATTTTGTGGAGTGTATGTGGTTAGACATAATAGCATTCTTCTTTAAAGTCATGTTATTCCTGCACCTGGCTGAGGAATGGTTGAGGAGATGTCTTAAGTTGGGACAGATGGTGATTGGGGCATGTGATGGAATAAGGGGTGCAGGGGGTGGATTTGTAATTTTTTACTTATTGGAGGGAAACCCGGAACGTTCAGATTTGGGAGTTCCCAGGTGTGCCAGTTTACTACTCTAATAAAAGGAATGTCTGTCTCGGAGTTATTTATTGAGGGGTGGGGCCTGAGAAGCCCTGCCCTACTGCCATTTTGCAGCCGCTGCGCCAGCCCCGCCGTTGGGCGCAGGTGCTTAAAATTACCATTCTAGAAGACTGAAGAGCGGAGGGCTGAGTTCCCTAAACTTTTTTCCTGGATCACACCTTTATTTTCTATCCGAAGGCGGGACAACAAAGGCAGTTTTGATGTTTTGTGTGGCACCCGTTGGACCTGGGCCCATCATGAATGTCACAAAGGGTGGCCTGGTCCTCTTCTCGGCCAACTCTAACCCCTCCTGTATGGAGCTCTCGAAAAGGATTGCTGAGCACCTCGGTGTGGAAATGGGCAAGGTTCAGGTGTACCAGGAAGCAAACAGAGAAACAAGGGTGCAGATCCAGGAGTCCGTGAGGGGCAAAGACATTTTCATCATCCAGACGGTTTCTAAGGACGTGAACACCATCATCATGGAGCTGCTGATCATGGTCTATGCCTGCAAGACCTCCTGCGCCAAAAGCATCATCGGCGTGGTGCCCTACTTCCCCTACAGCAAGCAGTGCAAGATGCGGAAGCGGGGCTCCATTGTCTCCAAGCTCCTGGCCTCCATGATGTGCAAGGCAGGGCTGATTCACCTGATCACCATGGATTTGCACCAAAAGGAAATCCAGGGCTTCTTCAACGTGCCGGTTGACAACGTGAGAGCATCACTGTTTCTGCTGCAGTACATCCAGGAAGAGATTCCAGACTACAGGAATGCTGTGATTGTGGCCAAGTCTCCTGCATCTGCGAAGAGGGCACAGTCGTTTGCCGAGCGTCTGAGGCTGGGCATCACTGTCATCCATGGAGAGGCTCAAGATGCCGAGTCTGATCTGGTGGATGGGTGCCATTCGCCCCCAACTGCCAAAAGCGTCGCCACCATTCACCCCAGCTTGGAGATACCCAAGCTGATTCTGAAAGAGAAGCCGCCCATCACTGTGGTTGGAGACGTTGGGGGACGAATAGCCATCACTGTGGACAACATCATCGATGACATGGACAGTTTCCTTGAGGCTGCAGAGACGCTGAACAAGCGAGGTGCCTATAAGATTTTCATCATGGCAACCCACGGTCTCCTCCCCGGTTGATAGAGGAGTTGACAATCGATGAGGTTGTGGTGACCAACACCATTCCTCAAAAGCTTCAGTGCCCCAAGATTAAGAACGGTGGACATCAGCCTGATCCTCTTGGAGGCCATCTGCAGAATCCACAATAGGGAATCCATGTCATACCTTTTCAGAAACATAGGCCTGGATGACTGACAGTTGCTTGGGGGAGGGCTTGAAGGAAAAGAAAAGAAGGTGGTTTTTTTTTAGGGGCCAAACTGGACACGGGACAGAAACCCAGCTGTGAAACTTTTTGTAGCTTAATCTTTGTATTTCGATGAGACCCCTTTTTTTATTAGATGGCTTTTATCTCCCCCCTCCCTACCACTTCCCTTTCTTTCCGGTGGTTTAAATGGAGTGGACAAAATCCTCAGAGCTATTTTCCTTGAGATTTTGTTTTCGGGAAAGAGAAAGGATTTTATTTAAAAAGTTTTAAATTAAAAACCAGCAATCCTCTTTTCAACTTCTAGAGATGGTCAGGTTAGCTGCGCTATTTTGCAGGCAAGACTCCCTCCCAGGCAGAGGTTTTTCTGCTGCAGCTTCATTGCAAGGAGCCCAAGTTGGGAAACATGACCTTATTGGTGGTTTTCCTCTTTTTTGGGGTGGGTGGGTGGGAGGGATTTGGGGTGATTTTGGCGGCAGGAAGGACTGCACCTCAAGGGCATTTTATTTCTAACATGGATCCAGAACTGGGATGGACCCATGTTCATAAGACTATTTTGTCCCAGCAAATATGAAGAGTCCTGCACTCCATTAGAACAGTTTTTCTCAGGCTTGGCCGCTTTGAGATGGGTGGACTTCAACTCCCAGAATCCAAGCTGGCTAGGGAATTCTGGGACTTGAAGCCCATACATCTTGGAGTGACCAGGCTTGGGAAATACAGCCATAGAGCTTGAGATAAAGGCAGCCATGTCAGACTTGGCTATTTCTCACATGAAAATAGCCACTTCACACAAAACAGGGTTGCACATGTGGGAGGGAGATGAACGGAAGCAGCTGTTTTCAAAGGAGTTGAATCCTGGGAATCGAAGTCCACCCATCTTAAGAGTGGCCAAGCTTGGGAAACCCTGCCTTAGAGCTTGGGATGAAAGCACCCATGTCAGACCCAGCTACTTGGCATTGAAAGCAGCCGTTTCTGTTCATCTCCATCCCTCATGTGCATCTTTATGTTATCTTTCCATGAGATTTGCACAGGATGCATTCTGCTGCGTTACTGGAAGACGAGGTAGCCCATAATCTTCCTTCCTGCTCCCCCCAACTTGCTTTTCAAATGCTTTTGTGCGTTGTTTGACAAACGGTAGCTACGGCATCGAGTTTGTGTCTGAGACCAGCCAAACAAGAAAACCACATCGTTGTAGGCAGTTCCGTGACTTTTTTTTTTTGTAAACATGCTTTTATAGGGAAAAAAACCCATAAGGAACGTGCACTGGTATTTATTTTCTGGCACAAATAAAACGACTCTGGTTTTGCATGAGTTATTTGTTGGAGTTGAGGTTTTCTGGAACGCTGACGTCCAAATCGTGCGGCACAGCTGATCTTCGGAAAACAGATGATTGATGGGGGGGGGGAGGAAATACCTTGATCTTTGGAACAAACTAGTTCACTCCTGGCTGATCTTCGGAGTTACCAGTTCACCTGAACCGGGCTGAACCAGTAGAATCCCACCCCTGATCTAGCCCTATTTTTCTCATGATGTGCTCTGCATATAAGTTAGGGGCCTTGGTGGCTCAGGCTGTTAATTGCCTGCACTTAAGTTCCAGCTGCCTACAACTGCTGTAGGCTCGAATCCCACCAGGCTCAAGGTTGACTCAGCCTTCCATCCTCTCGGGGTAGGTAAATTGAGGACCCAAGATTGTTGGGGGCAATTAGCTGACCTTGTAAAAATGCCGCTTAGTAATAAGCAGGCATATACAATGGAATGAAGGCTATTGCTGAGCACACTGGGTTGTATCCCAAAAACTGTAAGCTGCCCTGAGTCTCCGGAGAAGGGTGGCATATAAATGTAATTAAAAAAAAAAGGCAAGGTGATTACCTTAAAACAAATTCCCAGAAGAGTTAGGGAACAGAGGAGGGATTATCTATTTTTATCTGTACATCTTATTAGAAACTCTGTACCGTTCAGATGGCTTATACCAGAAGGCCTACTGGTCTCATGGCAAGACAAAAAATATAAAATAGATTCAGTAGAATGCCCAGCCTCAACTTTGCTAGCATGTGAAATAAGTGCAATGGTGCAGTAGTTTGAACATTCTTTGGCATTGCCCTTGTTTGGCATTGGAATGTAAACCGACCTTTTCCAATCCTGTGGCCACTGTTGAGTTTTCCAAATTTGCTGGCATATTGAGTGTAGCACTTTTACTGCATTGTCTTTTAAGATTTTGAATAGCTCAGCTGGAATACTGTCACCAACACTAGCTTTGTTGTTGCTCAGACTTCCTAAAGCCCATTTGATTTTACATTCCAGGATGTCTGGCTCAAGGTCAGTGACCACCCCATCATGGTTATCAGGGACGTTAAGCTCGTTCTTGTACAGATCTTCTGTGTAATTTTGTGACCTTTTCTTAATCTCTTCTGCCTGTTAGGTCCTTGACATTTTGGTCCTTTATTATGCCCATCTTTGCATGAAATGTTCCCTTCATATCTCCAATTTTCTTGAAGAGATCTCTGGTCCTCCCTATTCTTTTTTTTTAATTATTATTATTTTTATTATGCTTTATCACATTTTACAAATCTCACTCTTATCTTTAACAATACTGTGACATCATTATTACATATATCAATCTCATACACACACACACACACACTTATATACATTCATATACATTTGTCTACAATTTTCTTACCTCTATTATTATCTCTATTGTTCAATCATTTGTACCAATTGTCCCAAACTTCATAGTACTCTGACTGTTCTTTATCCTTTAATTCTAACGTGAGTTTATCCATTTCAGCACAATCTAAATTTTTTTGAATTACTAATTCCTCTGATGCGTGGTATCTGTTTCCAACGTTGTTCGAATGCTATCCTTGCTGCTGTCATTATATGTAGTAAGATATATTTAATCTTTTTACTATATTTCCCCTTTATTATTCCTAACAAGAACGGTTCCAGTTTAAACCCTATCTGATCTTCCACTATTTCCTGCGTCCAACTCCGTATTTGTTCCAGGATTTTTGGGCTTCCAGGCAGAAACATCACATATGGTAGAAGGTACCTTGGTTCTGTTTGCATTTCCAGTATCTTGGATTCATATTAGGTACATTTTGACCAACCTCGTAAGTGTCAAATGCCAACAGTAAAAATCTTATATATGTTTTCTTTATAAGCTGCCAATTTTGTTAATGTCTAATTTTTATTCCATATTTTTCCCAATCTTCTAAATCTATATTATGTCCAATATTTTTTGCCCATGCTATCATGCAACCTTTTACTACTTCCTCTTCCAAGACAAATTTTAATAAATTATATGTCCTTGTTATGAATTTCTCCTTGGGGCCCACTAAATGGTCCTCCCTATTCTACTGTTTTCTTCTATTTCTTTGCACTGTTCATTTAAGAAGGCATTCTTATCTCTTCTAGCTATTCTCTAGAATTCTGCATTCAATCGGGGGTATCTTTCTCTTTCTCCCTTGCCTTTCGCTTCCCTTCATTCCTCAGCTATTTGTAAAGCTTCCTTAGACAGCCATTTTGCATTCTTGCATTTCTTTTTCTTTGCGATGGTTTTAGTTGCTATCTCTTGTACAATGTTGCAAACCTCTGTCCATAGTTCTTCAGGCACTCTGTCTATCAGATCTAATTCCTTAAATCTATTTGTCACCTCTACTGTATATTCATCAGGGATAGGATTTAGTTCATACCTAAGTGGCCTAATACTTTTCCCTATTTTCTTCAATTTAAGCCTAAATTTTGCAACAAGGAGCTCATGATCTGAGCCACAGTCAGCTCCTGGTCTTGTTTTTACTGACTGTATAGAGCTTCTCCATCTTTGGCTGCAGAGCACATAGTCAATCTGATTTCTGTGTTGACTGTCTGATGATATCCATGTGTAACATCGTCTCTTGGGTTGTTGGAAAAGAGTGTTTGCTATGACCATCGTATTCTCTTGACAAAATTCTACCAGCCTGTGTCCTGTTTCATTTTGTACTCCAAGGCCAAACTTGCCCATTATTCCAGTTATCTTTTGGCTTCATACTTTAGCATCCCAATCCCCCATGACGATAAGGATATCATTTTTTTGTGTTAATTCTAGAAGGTTTTGTAGGGCTTCATAGAACTGGTCACCTTCATCATCTCCAGCACCAGTGGTTGGGGCATAGACCTGGACTACAGTGATGTTGAATGGTTTGCCTTGGATTCAAACTGAGATCATTCTGTCATTTTGGGGATTGTATCCCAGTATTGCTTTTGCTACTCTTTTATTGACTATGAAGGCTACTCCATTTCTTCTGAGGGATTCTTGCCCACAGTAGTATACCTGATGGTCATCTGAATTAAATTCACCCATTCCTGTCCATTTTAGTTCGCTGATTCCTAAGATGTCGATGTTCTGTCTTGTTTGACCACGTCCAGCTTGCCTTGATTTATGGATTTTACATTCTAGGTTCCTATGGAGTATAGTTCTCTACAGCATTGGACTTCCCTTTTACCACCAGATACATCCACGCCTGAGCGTCCTTTCAGCTTTGACCCAGTCATTTCATTCTTTCTGGTGCTACTAGTACTAGCCCTCTGCTCTTTCCCAGTAGCATATTGGACACCTTCTGACCTGAGGGGCTCATCTTCCAGCGTCATATCTTTTTGCCTTTTGGTACTGTCCATGGGGTTTTCTAGGGGGCACTCTAGCTGTATGCAATGTTACCACAACTCTCAGAATCTCCAGCTAGCCAAATAATATGAATCCAGGGACTAATGTAACACGATTTCTGAAGAGGAGTAGAATAGTGAAAACTGCTGCAGAGAAATGGCTACTGTATAAATTTCACATTTTACTTCAAGCTAAAATACTATTAAAGATATTTCCAAATATTTAGACCTCTTCTCCTTTCAGGTAGGAATAGAGGGAAATTATAATAGATTCCACATGCAAATTTCCCAATAAAATAAATAATAAATAAAAGTATGTTTGTATACTATACTTGCAAAGTATACTTGCAAAGACATTCAATTAATCCATTGAATTAATTAACACAATGCACAAAATATAGGCTTTTAACCTAAAGTTTACTTAACTTACCTACACAGTGAACAATAATGGCATCCTCATCTCCTACTATGGGATGGGTAACATCACCCACAATATACTTTATAGAAGTCTTCTCAGGATCTGTATATTCTAAATCCAATTGACTTTTTTCCTCTTCTTCATCTTCTTCTTCACTGTTTTCTTCTGACTCAAGGCAGCAAGACTGGTAGTGATTGGCTTCCCACAAGCTGTCCTAAATTAAATGAAAAAAAAATCCCTTTATTTTGTATAAATAATGCAGAGTTGATTTTATTGTAAGCTTAAACATCATCTGAGTTTCAATCCTGCTTCAGCACCACTGAAACAGTAGTATGAAAGCAGCCCATAGTCTACAGATTCTAGACCAATAGAGTACAGAGAAATGAATGGCCACTAGTAACAGTATGCTGATTTTCAAATGCTCTTTCATTGAAGCCCAGCAGAACAGGGTCAACAGCTGAGGGAGCAAAGCATGCAAAAAACTTACTTTTTCTGCTGTTCAATCTCTGCTGCCCTCTGCCTCTTTTCTTCTCTGAGCCTTGCCTTCTTTGCTGCTGCTTCCTGAATTCTTTTCTGCTGAACTTCCAACTCTTCTGGGCTCAGTTTACGCTTTTTACTAGGTCCCATATCAGCTGTCATAAGAAGAACCTAGAAAAATAATCTATGGGTATAATCTTTTTTTATCTCAAATTGGTTTCATATTCCTCTACACCATCAGAGGTTCTTCTGGTCAATTTCCCATAGACTTTTTCAAAACAACAAGAACACACCACTGCTTTGACCAATGTAAGACTTTCCAGATTATTTGGACTGAAAATTCATCTGAATAATTAGAACTTGCTACCTGGAATCTAGCTTTGTTGAGATTTTAAAATTCTGGTTGACTACAAATCGATGGATAGAGTATCCATAGAAACTGGAGAATAAATCCAGCCAAACATAAGATAAAACTTAATCTAAAGGGCATACTATGGAAGTTGACAGTAGAAATTATTTTTCCATCCTACTTCCTGTTATGTTTGTATATACACTTCAAACAAGCTTTTTCTGGTATACTAATCAAAGAATCAAAATGTCACATCATTCTTACGTTTTCTTTATTTCGGAGAATTCTTCCTCCTTGACTAAGGTCTTCAAGGAGAGCTTTCTGATGTTCTAGCAAATGATCATATGCCTTCTTGTCCCCTTGGCTAGTTTCCTTGGAATAGTCTTTGCCCTCAAATATGTACATATGGCCTTAAAAACAAAATGAACCACCAATGTTGCATACATTTTAACTTTAAGATTAGCTCCGGCATTGTAATACTTCTTACAGTGATCCTCTTTTAAAAAGTTATTCATGATCTTAGCATCCTACAGAAAAATAAATACTGGACGTTAATTCATCATCTATATTAAACACGAAATCTGTACTGTCACCAACCTGAAAAAAATAATAATAAAATTTAATTAGGGACAAAAAATATTATTCAGTGTCCTATATTAACTCTTGTCTAATCAGCTTTTTTTTTGAGGCAAAGAAATGTACTGTAAGAAATTCCTGAGTGAGAAATTCTATGGTATTAGAATTAGAGGATCTATTTTCTACAATATTATTTTGCTGTTTCATGCTCAAGCCATTACTTTAAAATGTTTTGCCATTTAAGAATTTCCCAATTATTGTTAAATGTAACATCCTTATCTATCCAATCAAATTTTGATATACTTTACTTGAATAAATCCATAAATCAGAAGAAATTTTAGATATACAAATGGTAAAAATTCAGTAAAAATACAAAGAAGTAACAATTTCCTTCCAACTTTATTTCCATCCTCAGCATATACCTTCTAGTTCTACTACGAGTGGCGGGGCAGCCTACATATTTTCTTTGTTCTGTACAGGTGAAACTCGAAAAATTAGAATATCGTGCAAAAGTTCATTTATTTCCATAATGCAACTTAAAAGGTGAAACTAATATATGAGATAGACTCATTACATGCAAAACAAGATAGGTCAAGCCGTGATTTGTCATAATTGTGATGATTATGGCTTACAGCTCATGAAAACCCCAAATCCACAATCACAGAAAATTAGAATATTGGGAAAAGGTACAATATTCTAGGCTCAAAGTGTCCCACTCTAATCAGCTAATTAAGCCATAACACCTGCAAAGGGTTCCTGAGCCTTTAAATGGTCTCTCAGCCTGGTTCAGTAGGAATCACAATCATGGGAAAGACTGCTGACCTGACAGTTGTTCAGAAAATCATCATAAGGAGGGAAAGCCTCAAAAGGTAATTGCAAAAGAAGTTGGATGTTCCCAAAGTGCTGTATCAAAGCACATTAATAGTTATGTGGAAGGGAAAAATGTGGAAGAAAAAGGTGCACAAGCAGCAGGGATGACCGCAGCCTGGAGAGGATTGTCAGGAAAAGGCCATTCAAAAGTGTTGGGGACTTTCACAAGGAGTGGACTGAGGCTGGAGTCAGTGCATCAAGAGCCACCACACACAGACGGATCCTGGACATGGACTTCAAATGTCATCAGAAGCGTCTTACCTGGGCTAAAGAAAAACAGACCTGGTCTGTTGCTCAGTGGTCCAACGTCCTCTTTTCTGATGAGAGCAACTTTTGCATCTCATTTGGAAACCAAGGACCCAGAGTCTGGAGGAAGAATGGAGAGGCACAGACTGCAAGATGCTTGAAGTCCAGTGTGAAGTTTCCACAGTCTGTGTTGATTTGGGGAGCCATGTCATCTGCTGGTGTTGGTCCACTGTGCTTCATTAAGTCCAAGATCAACGCAGCCGTCTACCAGGAGATTTGGGAGCACTTCATGCTTCCTTCCACAGACGAGCTTTATGGGGATGCTGACTTCATTTTACAGCAGGACTTGGCACCTGCCAAAAGCACCACAACCTGGTTCAATGACCTTGGGATTACTGTGCTTGATTGGCCAGCAAACTCGCCTGACCTGAACCCCACAGAGAATCTATCGGGCATTGCCAAGAGAAAGATGAGGGACATTAGACCGAACAATGCAGAAGAGCTGAAGGCTGCTATTGAAGCATCCTGGTCTTCCATAACACTTCAGCAGTGCCACAGGCTGATAGCTTCCATGCCATGCCGCATTGAGGCAGTAATTGCTGCAAAAGGGGCCCAAACCAAGTACTGAGTACATATGCATGCTTATACTTTTCAGAGGTCCGATATTGTTCTATGTACAATCCTTGTTTTATTGATTGCATGTAATGTTCTAATTTTCTGAGATTGTGGATTTGGGGTTTTCATGAGCTGTAAGCCATAATCATCACAATTATGACAAATCACGGCTTGAACTATCTTGTTTTGCATGTAATGAGTCTATCTCATATATTAGTTTCACCTTTTAAGTTGCATTACGGAAATAAATGAACTTTTGCATGGTATTTTAATTTTTCGAGTTTCACCTGTATCTGCCCTTTTTGTAAGGTAGAAGGGGAGAAAGAAGCTATTGTATTATAGAGATTTTTTTAAAAGATAAGACTACCTTTGAACCGCCAGTTCACTTCAAATACAAGAAAAAAATTAAGTTGCAAAAAACACATTTAAGTAGGGGTCCTGAAGGGCTCAATTCCAATTATTCTTTGTTTTGGCACCCCCTCTTTCATCTATGAGTTAATGGCAGTGTACACACAGTATTTCCACTTCCAATTTTCTTCAGTATAATCACATGTAGTGTGCTGGGATGGTCGCAAATCCATCAACCAGCCATTGCTAAGGGTGAGATCAGGTCTCCTTTCCCACAAGATCAACACTTTAACCACTATACTACACTTCTTCTATATACATCAAATATTAGAAATTCCATGGATTTAATCCATTATGCTAAGCTATAATATTGCTTGCTATATTTACTACCATGTGCATACCCCACTACTGTTAATTTCTTATAAACAGTTTTAAAGTCAGGAGTAGCATTTAGTCTTAAAGTGGCCTGAGAAGTGTCATACTCTGAAAAGTAGATCTTGTAAAGATATTTACTAAGATTGGTTTAAATTGATTTAAACAAACAAGTTTCCTCTCCATGTACTTAAATGATATCCTCCTTGTATTTCATAAAGAATACTTAGTATCAATGTCAGCAGCAGCATTGACAGCCTCACGCAAGGCATTCAAATGCTATATATAATTCAGAGGTCTCAGGCTCCATGTAGCTAGCTTGGTCTAGTTGTTAAGGCATCAGGCCAGAAAGAAGGAAACCTGGACTGTATGTCCCACCTTCGCTATGAAAGCCAATTGGGTGACTTTGGGCCAGTCATTTTCTCTCAACCCAGCCCACGTCACAGGGTTGTCACTGTGGAGAAAATAGGAGGGAGGTGTGCTGGATATGTTCACCACCTTGAGTTATTTGTAAAAATAATAAAGGCAATAAATAAATAAATGAATAAATAATGAGTAAAGAAGACCACCACAGTCTATTTACCAACTATGGTTTGTTCAAAAGACCATACCAACAATGTGCATGTTTAAAAGAAACTTTGTTAAAGAAAATAAAAAAATATGGACAGCATATACGTAAGTAATGTTAATGTTCAAAAATAAATTTGAGTTTCAAGTGAGGAGCCTGATTTTTATTGTATTTTATGTTAGATTCACCAACTTACTTTCCAAAATATGCTCTTCATTTATTTCTGTGATTGATTGCACTGGATCCATTGACCATATTCCTCCCTTTGTCTCCCCAAGGATATTTCTCAAGTCTATATCACAAACAGTACTCCCTTCTGATGACAACAATTTGTCCAAACCAAACTTCAGGATTTCATGTAGCTTTTTCTAAAAAAAGAGAGTATAGTGGCATTTAAAAGATCTCACTCTTATTTCCCTATTTCTTTTAGAAAGTTGATCTAGACCAGTGTTTCTTAAAGTGTGGACTAAGGACCACTAGGGATCTCCTAAGATTCCCTCAGAAGTCTGTGAATTTATTTGCCAGTTTATGTTGACAAATAATATATTAAGACCCTTTCAAACAATGGTGAGAAGTGGTAGTGGCAGCAATACATCCATTTTAATTTTTAATATGTTAAATACTAATAAATACAACCCATACAAAAGCTATTTTGCAGTTCTCCATCATTCCATAAAAGTAGAAAGGGGCCCTGAGAGAAAAAAGTTTAAGAAACACTGTTATAGAGTAAATCAAAGCATTCCTTATTATATTACTATCCTGTTAATCTTGTGGGACATCATGTTTATTTAACAACAAACTGGAATATAAATATGCTGGAGAAAACACTTAGGAAGAAACAACATGTGAGGATGAAGATGACCTGTCCCTATAGCAAATTAAGTAAGGATTCTGCCAACAGGATGGAAAATTCACTTGCTTGTGATGCAGATGAAATGATAGTCAAGAATGGCAACTTTAGATTAAGATTAATCTAAAGATTTAGATTAAGAAATGGAAGGTTACAGAGACAATTTCTGTCCAAAGATCAAGCTTTGGATGTGATGAATACTTATTCTATATAGGCACATTTTGCACAGGAATTAGAAAGAAACTTTACAGGAAATTAAGCAACTTTAAATCACTATTAGATTCAGAAATAAGAGAGTTTGTGATGTGTTCAAATGATAACCAAATGTTGTATACCTCATGCACAGAATGTTGATACTTTATAGAATTCAAAAAGAAAAAAAAATACAGAAACACCATTTAATCTCTAGGGTTACCCATCTGTATTTCCTCTGCTGTTATCTGAAATTTGTGAAGGTGCTTTTTGGCATCTCTTACCTGAACATCTGATATATCCCGAGTTTTGTGTGCTCCAAGTGCAAACTGCCCGCCTTCAATAACAGTATTAGTTAATTGGAGTTTTGCTATTGCTCGTCGGTAGATAATTTCTTCTACAGTGTCTCTCCCAATCAAGCGGATGATTTTTACTGGTCTTTAAAAAAGTACAATATGATATATATTAATTGGTAGTCATGTGTATTGCATCAGGCTATAGGAAATATCTCTCAGGTCTCATTGCTGCAGGATTTTTAGTTTTGCTTCCACAACAATGGAGGCAATAGGTTTCTAAACCAGAGATGGGATTCTTTCACCCTCCAGTTATTTTTGCACTCCAACTTCAATTACACTGAAGCATTTTGGACAATATGAGGGCAAATTATGTATTTATGTAAACTGTAAAATACTATAATTCAGGTCCCAACGGTGCTTTTTTCAAGAGGCAACTGGACTTTGTTTTTCTTTGAAGACATTTCACTTCTCCTCCTAGAAGCTTCTTCAACTCTGACTGGATGGTGGGGAATAGAAGGATTTATACTCCTTGCAGACAGCTGCTAATTTGCATTCTTTTATGAGTTGTTGAGGCCACCTATAGGTTTATCTTCAAAAGAATGGCCGTTGTTTTTTATATGCAGATGGACTGCGGAATCTTGTCTTGATGTGTTTGTTCTCCTATGTTCTTCTCACAGCCACAGAATCAGCCATCAGGAACAATAAACTGGCAGAACCAGAAGCAGAATTAAGAATGAAGGTATCTGCACCACTTGCCAGTTCCAAAATACCCCCTTCCAACCTCACAATTGAAGAAAGAAGAGCAGTGACATCTCTAGGAAGAGACCCAAATATCACCATCCTGCTAGCTGATAAAGGAAGATGCACAGTCATCCTAACACAGATGACTACAAGACAAAGGTGAACAGTCTTCTGCAGGACACTCCTAAATATGACTCTGAAGAGAGATCCACCAGCAGTTATAAGAAAAAGGTCTTGCAACACCTACTGAAGGACAATGCCATTGACAATGTTACATCTGCATTTCAAAGACAAAGGCCACTTTTTGAAGACAGCAAAGTCCATATTTTAGACAGAGAGGACTGCTGGTTTGAAAGAGGGGTCAAAGAGGCCATCCATGTCAAAATTGAATAGCTCTCTCTCAACATAGAGGGAGGGATATGACATTATCTATCTCCAGTCTACAACAGTCCTTTCAACAGTTCCAACAATGTTTCACACCCATTTGCACTGACAATACAAATAAATCTCCAGGTGGCCTCAACAACTCTCTAAGAATGCAAATGGCCAGCTGTCTGCAAGGAGTAAAAATCCTTCCATTCCCCACCATCCAGTCAGAGCTGAAGAAGCTTCTTGAATGGGAAGCAAAACATCTTCAAAGAAAAACCAGAAAGTCCAGTTGCCTCTTGAAAAAAAGCACCTTTGGGATAACCATGACCTGGATGACTGAGAATCTCCATAGATACTTTAACACAGGATTACCAGGTTGATACTTTTTTGAATGTCTTAGAATTTAACTCATCCCATCCAATATATCACTGAGATAGGACTATAAAAATTGTAGGTCAAATATGGCTGCCTCCTGTTCTTCAGGCATTAGTGCTACTGCATTTTCTTCTTATTTCCTCCATGAGTTTAAGGCCAACTGAGATAATTTATAAAACATTTTTGGAAAGATTCAAAATGGTAATTTACCAAGGTAAAATGACTGAAAACTGTAATCTTGTTGGACACATATCCTTGCAAACATTTAAAACTTTGAAGCTTATTACAGTAGATAATTTTGTCTGTCATATGTTTCCCCCCAGTTTTCTTGATAAGTCCATTTTTGGAGCAAAGACTTGTATAAAGAGAATTAGTGAAGCCTCCTAAACAGTTTGTGGCACATGATCGTATTGCTGATAACCAGAGAGCACTGTATGGAATACTTAAATGAAAATACTAATGTTACAATGTTTCTTAAATAACGTGCTTCAATGACTATTACTAGATGAAGTGCTCATAATAGCTTCTCGATATCACTTTCAAGCCTACTGTACTTGGAACAATTTCTTTAGTTTCCATATACATTACAGGTAGATACTATCATTCAGTATCTGTTCCAAATAATAATGACACTGAGCTTATATGACTGTGGCACCCTCACAGTGACATAAACAAAATTCAGGTGCTTGACAACCAGTACAAACTTATGACTGGTTGTAGCAATGTGATAATCACTGCCGACCTTCTCTGCCATCTGCCTAAAGTAAATAGGCAAGCCAGCAGGAAAGATCACAAGTTGCTCTCCCTTTACTTGCTTGCACTCACCAGTGATCTCATTCCCTGGACCTCTCTGTGCTCATACACAAATCCACCCACCAGCATCCTCTGTCCCCAGCCTCCCTGTTCTCATACACGTTCACTCCATTCTGTTTCCCTGGCCTGTCTGAGCTTGTGCTGCAGTGCAGCACCCTTCCTCAACACATGCCCAGCCAGTGTGGTGCCCCCCTTGCAATATCCCCATGCTTCTTACTTGGGACTACCTTCACTTCCTGCTTAACAATGACCGACATGCCTTGGGGTTAACGACAATAGGGACTGCCTGGATTGCCATTGCTAAGCAATGCGGTCATGTGATGTTGCACTTTATGACTCCATTGCTTAGCAACAGCAATCCTGGTCCTAATTGCCATTGTAACTTGAGGACTACCTGTACATTAGCTGGTGCTACACTCTGAATCTAAGGCATACCTTAGCTGTAAATGTGCTTTTTAGTGGTATGGGGAGGGACTGCAACAATGTAGCAGGACTTATAAAATATGCCTTTATAAATCCCACCACCACATTTACATGCAGAAGCCACCAAATTTTTCTCACTTCTTCTGGCCAATCCTATGGGCTCTGGCTGCTGCTTGCACATCATTTTGTGGATTAAAATCACTGTCAACAAAAATAACTGTATCTGCTGCTGTAAGATTGATACCAACTCCACCTTTGAAAATAAAGGAAAATATTTATAAATTATAATAAAAAGAAACCAGCCATTCTGTAGCCTTAATTCTAGTGAAAAGTATAAAGATAAATATATCATTTGATAAGCAATAATGTACAGGACTGTATTATAAATGAGTCATAGTATTTTCATATTCCACTTAATTAGATGAATAGGTTATGTCTCAAACATGATATCAGTTCAATCAATAAATCATTCATTTGCCATTTTGTTTGCTTTGCAGCTTGGTACAGCATTTTTATCTTCAGCTTATGTTTGAGCCAACTTTCCCAAATTCCAAGGACAGTTTATTAATTGCTTCTTTTACACTGGGAATGAATTTTGCCAACAAGCTGCTTTTCATTCAGCTGAAATAATTAGTTTAAATGGAAATCCTCGCTGGTAACAAATCTTGTTCTGCATAAGGTTTTCTGTAAATGATTTAAATTATTTTCTTTTGCTACAGCATAGCATGCCAATATCTTGGAAAAATACTCCCACCTATTTGATCTTCACAACCTCACATTTTCCTGTAATTTATCTTTTTCATTAAAATAGCTAAAATAGCTTCATTAAAATGTTAACAAATATAATTAAAACACCCATTAGGCTTCCTCATGAATAAATCTGATGATTATGCTGATCTTTTTATATTACTATTCAGTATTAATATTATATTGATCTTTTCACAATAATTTTGAAATAATTTTAAACAGTAATTTCTGTAGTCTCTGGAACTCCTTTAACCCTTACATTATCTTTGCTGATTTTTTATATCTGTCAACTCAGTCTAAATTTCAGTCTAAATTTTATATCTGCTCAGTCTAAATTTCAGAAATATTATTTTGAGCTTTGCTTATCTAAGGAGCATTTTTACAGCTTTGTTGGACAATTGAACTCTTATCTGCTATTTGACATCATTTTTTAAAATTGTTCATTCATTTGCTCTGACATACACTTTTTAGTTGTTTTATCAAATGTCCAGTTAAGTCCATATCAAGCATCTGTGTGCAGCCCTTTCTTTCTCTATTGTATCTTCATTTTTTTCCAGTAAGATTTAATCCCCTTTCATAGAAGACTCCTTTCCAAACACCTTGCTTTAATAATTTTAATATCTAATCAAAAAGCTATCAAAATGGCATATACATTCCACTTTTCCTTAAGTTTTCAAAGCAGAAAAGTTCAGAAGTTAAATGTCATGCCCCAGTACACTGAGTTTTACACGACTTCCAAATTTCATTATTTTTATTACACATATCTTGTGTGGAATTTTTAATTACATTGACTACCAGAAGACGAGACCAATTTTATTGGGGCTCCTCAGTTATGAATAGCCAGATATTAACATTTTCAGAGTTGATTACAATAACAATAACTTGTTGACAGAGTTGATTACAATAACAATAACTTGTTAACTATTTTGTAATTAACATAATATACAGGTTACAGGTTAACAAATTGCAAACAGAATTAGTAGTTTAAAATTCTTTGGGCCTGTTTCGTAAAGGGTAGGAAACTATTCAACTAGAGGGGATACTATGTGTATATGTGTTCATTTTTATTGCACATTTTAATGCCTTTGTTTTGTTTTCTTTGTTTCTTTAATTTTTGGGGGTGTTTTGTATTTTAACTTTTTCTGAATAAAATTAGATTTAAAAAACACTTTTTAATTTTGATTTACAAAATAATACAAAACATCATAAATATTAAAATATATCTTTGAAGAATGTGTCCAGAAATTAGTAGTCACAATAAGTTATAGCTTCTATGGACAGACAATGTTTAATTAATGTTAATGAAGGAATACATATGTAAAACAAACCTTGCTTGATGAAGAATCAGTCAATCTGTATTAGGTTCACAGACCAGCACAAAAATTAAACAATAAAATAAATACATTCTCTAAAATTATTGGAAAATAACTAAGCAAAGTAGTAGTATGAATAAGAAGCTTTAGTACTTCAGGTGTACTTGCCTTATTATCATTGCAGCCACACAAAATTTTGCTATTGCAAGAATGGTAGTTGTATTTGAATCCTGAAGGAGATGGTGCACATAGAAATTATCTGATTTCCCTAGAAATCTCTCCAAACAGAGGGAGAATATACGATGATCTGATATCCCTCTAGAACCATGATGGCGAACCTATGCCAGAAGTGGCATGCAGAGCCATCTCCTCTGGCACACGAGCTGTTGCTCCAGAGCAGGTTCACTGCGCAGGTGCGCACGCTGCCCACCCACTTGCTGATTGTCGGGTAGCTGCCAGGCATGTACGGGGGGCAGGGCACACGCACAAGATGCACACACATGTGCAGACGCATGGTGCGCATGGGGGAATCATGCACGCATGCGCAGGGGGCATGGCCCCATGTGCATTGCCTTATGGGTGCTAGCATGTGCGTGCGTGTGTGCATGTGCACTTTTGGCATGCAAGAATGGAAAGGTTCGCCATCACTGCTCTAGAACTTCCAGCACAACAGGACGAGATACCTTCAACTTCCCTATTGTCACATGTACACATTTGCTCAGGTATTGGGGTTTTATCATACCTGCCCTGAAGGAATGCTGAGGGGAGAATATTAGGTCTGGCTCTAAAAAATGCTATTTTGCTTTTAGGAAGTCAGTCTTTCAGATACCTTGCTGGTTTCCACACACACCATTTAATCTGATTTCTGGTGTGGAGAGATATCCTGTTAAGTTCTAGCTGGAACTGTATGTCTCTTATTCTATTGGTAACCATTTGCTTGGCTTGATCCTAGGGATATAAAAAACAGTGGGGAAGGTCCATAGAAGACCAGCTTATGCTTTATTGGTTGTTTAAAGGGAGAGAGGAAGTTGTCTATCAGGACAAAAGGGCTCAAACTCTCTGGGAAAAATGGAATTTTCAACCAGTAAATTATCATCATCTTCCAGGCCCTTACCTGAATTTGAGGCATTCCTGTTTCAGTTGTCAACTGGGCATTTGATGTCCTGCTATGGTTTCTAAAGACTCTTCAGCAACCACAACAAAATCATGTTTGTGCCCCATAGAGAATTCACATAAGTGTTTTAGCCTCAAAGAGTTTTATGGCTGTGGGGACTAAATGTCTTCTACCTATGTGAAAAAAGCATTTTGACAGCATTTGAGGACCTAAGGGCTGATTGCATTGTGTAGTTCAGATTTGTCTTCCACATACTTTTCATATGGAAAACCACTGAATGTATTGACCTGTTCTAGATTGTGTCCTTCTACTCTCCAAGAGTATTGAATAGCTTTTTTAGCAAAAACTAGAATTTTTGATTTATCGAAATTGAGGATCAGATTATTTTGTCTACAGTATTTTAATGTTGCTGAAATAGCTCTCTTGAATCCAATAGGAGTTTGTGAAATAACAGGGGAAGTATAAAGAAGTATCGGTATTTTGTGTTGTGCTAAATTGTGAGGATGGAAATCTGGGTTATGCAGAAGATCTATCAGGGAATTAATATAACAATTGAAAAGGGAAGGGGCCAAGATACATCTCTGGCATACTCCTCTTTATACACCTATTGAGCCAGATAAAGTCCCTTATGGGTTACACCTTACTTTTAAGGTGGAGTTAGATATAATATAGTTTTTGTATGGGATAGGGAAGACATTTATCAATAGTAGTACTTTTTAGTTTATTTCAGAGGATACTTCTGGATATTGAATCAAAGGCTTGTTTAAAGTCAAGGAAGGCCACAAAAAGAGAGGATTTATTTTTATATGTATGTTTTTGTACAAGGTGTGAAGTACCAAAATATGGTTAATTGTTGATCTCCCGTCCCTGAATCCAGCTTGTTTGTCTTTAATTATGCCTTCTGAGATTATCCAATCCTGAAGTTTGTGGTTTAGGTGCTTAGCATACAACTTGCTAAAAATGCTCAGTAGACTTATGGGCCTGTAGTTATATGGATCATTTTTATTGCCCTTTATGATTGGTACAATAATAGCCATTCCCAAATCTCTTGGCATACACCCAGTTTGATCTATAAATGTAAAGAGAGATGCTAAAATTGATGTCCACCAGCTAAGGTTCTTTGTAATTATTTCTGGAAGAACACAATCAGCACCAGGAGCCTTATTAAACTTAAGGGATCTAATTTATATCAAAATAGAGAACATATTTAAAGTGGAAATATAAGTAGCTGGCCAAGATAACTACCTGGATAAAGAATCTTTATTGGGTATACAAAAGAAGCTGGTTGAAATTTTAAAAATTAAAATAATATATATATTTTAAAATACTCAGACTCATTTCTGATTAAATAAGCTACATAAATTTGATAAATAAAAATTAAAGAGAAATTCAAGAAAATGAACTGGATAGCTATATGCAAAAAGACTTGTTAAGGCCTTGAAAAAAATCTAAATGATGGGACAAAGAATAAAAGAGATGAAATCCTACAACAATATGCGAGTGAACTAAAGATTAAGATTTTCAGAACTAAAAGAAAGGAATATAACGTTGATTTATTTTATCAAGGTTAAAATAAAACATATTTTAATGAAATTTTGGCAATCCTTTTACGAGTATAGTACATAGAAAAGTCTTGGTTGCTCACCTGCCTTAGTACTCAGAAGAAAAACAAAAATAGGCTGCTGAGCAAAGTTGTTAATGGCAAGATGTCTCTCTTCACCTCGGACAGATCCATCCAGGCGCTCATAGCTGTAACCTTTTCAGTTTTTTAAAGAAACATTAAACATTTATGAGAGATACATTATTCCTATGTTTGAAAAAAATATATAGCGACCATTACGAAAATATATGCTTAGACAGGGAAATCGGGAATATAAGAGGGAGGCTATTTATAGCTTATATCAACGAAGTTCTAATATTTCTTGTAGTACCCACTTTCCAATTGAAAATCAAGGGATCTAGGTAGCATCTTTTCTGACTAGCAAACTTGATTAAAGGGCATAAAGCATTAGTGAGCTGCAATTCACTTCATCAGATGTACAGAGTGCTCTTCCACTGAGAAAGAGGTTGTTGCTGAATTTACATACATCAAAAGACATACCAAACAAAATCAAAACAAGGCATTTTAACACATTACAAGGTAATTTTAATATGTCTCATATTTAACTTACATCTGCACAATCAACCTATCTTCCCTATCTTTCTCCCTGCCCTACCCCAATTTGAAGTCTATATCAGTATATATATTCTATGCATCTGATGAACAATGCTTTTTAATAACATTTGTTACTTGGTATTCAAGACTTCTCCAGATTTTTAGCCTGACTTGGAAAAGCTGGTGGACTACAGGTCTTATGAAACCTTCTCCCTCTTTTTTCACATTAAAATTTTTGCTAATTTTTTTTCTTCCAAAATTATTTTCAGCTTTTTACTTGAATTATGACATAATACTGCCTGCCTCAATTCTGTTCCAAACTTGACATCATTGGTTAAAAGGCTGTTGATTTTGCACCTAGGCCAGAAGATACTATTACATTTATTTTTGGCTTTCAGAGCCTATGCTGAGCACTTTTTCAGATGATTAATCACAATCACCAAGTTTTATTTCAAGTTGGTCAAAGAAAGCTGGGCCTTCTCCTAGTTTGACCTCATTCCACAGTAGCAATCCTGGAAATCTTTCTCCATTGCATTCCCTTCTCGAGCTACGCTGGACAACGATAGAGGTTCAGATTTTTACTTTCGTGACAGCATTATAAAGTTGATATTTGTTTCCCAAGGGATTCAATCTTTAAAAGGGCTGTCTCAAAGGTGCTTTTTAAAAAGGCAACTGGACTGTTTTTCCCTTGAGGAAGAAGAAGACATTTACTTCTCATCTAAGAAGCTTCATTGGTTCTGGCAGGATAGTGGGGACGATCCTTCCATTGCTCCCACCATCCCACCAAAACCAATGAAGCTTGTTGAATGAGAAGCAAAATGTTTGAAGGGCTATTACAGAGCCCTTTCGTTTTAAGGAAAACAGTCCAGTTGTCTTTTGAAACAGCAACTTTGAGACAACAATGACCTAGATGACTAAGAATCTCCAGACTATAGAAGGGCTATCGTCTGATGACAACGAAGAAGTATCAACTATGTATCTAAACGTACATGTATGTGAACTCACATAGCCCACCTACTTCATCTCAGATAATTTCTCTGTCATTCAAATCCATTGTGGTGATTGTAGAAACTGAAGGGTTCAGCAATAGCCATCTCTAGTCATATCCTGTATGTGGGATCAAGATTCCCACCAAATGATAGTCTAAATTTCAGAAAATTCCAAATGGGCTGTCCTATGGACACATAATTCATATATATGGAATTCAAAGATGACCATGCAAAGAACCCACAATCATAGGTAAGAAACCAGATTTTTTAAAGGATTTTTCTATACAAAGCATTGTTTTATTCCCAAGAATAGGAACTCTGAAAATAAATCCAGCTACATTAAAAACATTTACCTTTATAATCCATGTAGTCTTGCAGAATATCTAACATTTGGGTCATTTGTGAAAACAACAGAACACGATGCTTACTGCAATTAAAAAAAAAGAATATTTTGACCTTGGCTCCACCTTCCCACAAAGCACATTCAAAATAGACAACATCTCTATACATATCATCCTCTGAATTCAATTGATATAGGATATTAGATACTATTATCTCCATGCTACACAGAGATGCTTGGGCTGAATCATTTGAGAATAGGGGAGATAGCCCATTTTATTACTGGCACTTTTGTTGCAATAGTCTTTGGAAAAGAGAAGTGCCAAACTGTTTTCACAGTTTGTACTAACTCTGCAGTGGAAAGAGAGTTGATCTATTTTTCTGCTTTATTGGATTCATGGGCACCAATATCACTACTGAGACTGGCCCAAATTCTTTTCTTTTCACTGGATGGATGTTTAAGCTATTAAGACTGATTCAGAGGGCAGCAGGGGGTGGGTGGGTGTAAAGACCTGTGAAGATTATTGCAATACCCTTTTTCCATTTTCAACTTGGCAGCTGAGGCAAAACCAAAGTTCTAATAGAAGATGATCATCATGCTGAAGCAGGGCTGAATGATCTATAATGTTCGTTTGTTTATCTCTCAGCAAGTCATGGATGAACATGGCCTCATTACAGAGAGACAGGATATAGCAGCAGCAGCTGCAGCAGCCAGAGCAGTAATTTCCCAGCAGAATTAGAGTTGGAGGGAGGCGACGTTGGAGGGGACTTTGGAGGTCTTGTAGTCCAACCTTGTAGTTCAAGTAGGAGACCCTATAACATTCTGGAGAAATAGTTGTCCAATCTCTTTTTAAAAACCTCCAGTGATAAAGCCCCCACAACTTCTGGAGGAAAGCTGCTCTACTAATTAATTGTTCTCACTGACAAGAAATTTCTCCTTAATTCTAGATTGGATCCTGTCTTTGATAAACTTCTGTTATTTTATGTCCTGCCTTCAGGTGCTTTGCAGAATAGGTTGACCCGCTCCTCTCTGTTACAGCCCCTTAAACATTGGAAGACTGTTACCATGTCATCCCTCATCCTTCTCTTTGTTAGACTTGACATTCCCAATTCCCACAATCATTAATTGTACAGTTTAGCAATCCTGCCTTTTGGATTTAGGATTGATGGCGTGGGGCCAGAAGGGCCAATACTAAATTGCCCATTTTCTTTCCTCTGCAGCAGCTTGTTCTACCTTTCCCTCCACAATTTCTCTTTGTTGTTACTACCAAGATCTGTTCATCTATTTCTTCCTTCCCTGCACTTACGAGGCAACTTCTAGCATCTGCCTGCAATTATAGTCTGCTGAGACTGCTGCAAGGCTGCAATTGTCTTAAGCCATACTGTTGTCCTCCCTTTCCAAACCCATTTGGCATTCACAACCTGGTGCACAGGCAATCTGGCCAAGATACTCAAGCTTGCTTAAAGCTATCTAGTGTAGCTTCTATTCATATTACATATCTCATACTCAATTTTAAGCATTTCCTTATTCTTAATGTTTTGGGTTTTAGAGACCCAGTTTGATATAGCAGTTAATATGTGGAGAAAAGCAAAGATTTACATTTTGGCAGGAAAAATCAAAGATATAAGTACAGATTAGATGAGACCTGGCTCAAAAACAGTAACTGTGAGAGGGACCTTGGAGTCCTAGTGGATGATCACATGAATATGAGCCAGCAGTGTGCAGCAGTCACCAAAAAAGTTAATACAATCCTGGGTTATATAAACAGAGGCATAGAATCAAGATCACATGAAGTATTAGTGCCCCTTTATAAAACCCTAGTAAGACCATACCTGGAATACTGCAACCAATTTTGGTCACCATACTACAAAACAGATATTAAGACTTTGGAAAAAGTTCAGAGAAGAGCAACTAAGATGATCAAAGGCCTGGAGACTAAACCATATGAAGAATGGCTGCAATTTTGAGGTCTGGCTAGTCTAAAGAAAAGAAGAATTAGGGGGGACATGATAGCAGTATTTGAGAGGCTGCCACAAATAAGAGGGGGTCAAATTATTACCTAAAGCACCAGAGGGCAGGACAAGAAACAATGGTTGGAAACTAATCGAAGAGAGAAGCTACCTGGAATTAAAGAGAAACAAGTGAGGACAATTAACCAGTGGAACAGCTTGCCTACAGAAATCGTGGGTGCTCCATCATTGGAGGTTTTTAAGAAGAGACTAGACAGTCACTTATCTGAAGTAGCATAGGTTCTCCTGCAAGACATCCAAGGTCCCTTCCAATTCCATTCCATTTAATTCTATTCCATTTCATTCCCTGCTCCATTCCACTCCATTTTAATATATGACATGACGCAAAGCAATACCTACCTAGCCCACACTCCAACCCCAGTATGTCCTGACATGTATTTTATTTTATTATTTTATTTTGTCAATCACTTACAAGATAATAGATATAAGTATAAACTTGAGTAAGAATACAGGAAATAGGTACGAATAAATGGGGACAATAGGACAGGAATGGTAGGCACGATTGTGCACTTATGCATGCCCCTTACAGACCTCTTAGGAATGGGGTGAGGTCAATAGTGGATAGTTTTGAGGTTAAAGGAGTGGGGCTTAGAGGATGTAACAACAGAGTCAGGTAGTGCATTCCAGGCTCTGTTGCTGAAGTCGTACTTTCTGCAATCAAGTTTGGAGCTGTTTACATTGAGTTTGTATCTGTTGTGTGCTCTTGTATTGTTGCGGATGAAACTGATGTAGTCATTGACTGCTAGGACATTGTAGCAGATAATTTTGTGTACTACACTTAAGTCCAACCATCCACCCCACCCATTTTCAACATTTCAGAAAAGGACACACAATCCCATTCCTTCTTTGAATGAGCTGAAAGTGCTAGGAAATATTACTGGAATATTTTGGTCATTGGCAAAAGTGAGCAAAAAACCAGAAGAGTTCCAAAGCCCTGATTCCAATGAGCATGAATTAATCATGCATGTACGTTTTTCATTAAGGACATTATGCATTATTTATCATTCAATTTATGTTTTCTTCAAATAATGTATTTGAAAGTCTCTACCTTTCTCTAAAACTGTTCTTGTGCTCAATCATTCCCTCACATTAATCAATTTTAAAAAAAGCTATTGTTTAAGTTAAAAAAGTCCCGCTTCATAGAAACTATAAACATACCCAACATACAGGAAAGAAAGAAGTTTATCCAACAAGTTCAGTTTACCACTAGCTTCAATGAGATGATCTCCAACGACAAAGGGCTCTGGTTCAACACCTGGAAAGAAAATCAATTATTATGAAACACCTCTATTAAAAATTGTGTCTAAAAATGCATTGTAACAGAAAGTACTCAAGCAGTGGTTCCAAACAAATAGGACTTGGGCATATTGTCCTGATTAATCCCTTTCACATATTAGAATAGAATAGAATTCTTTATTGGCCAAGTGTGATTGGACACAAAGGAATTTGTCTTTGGTGCATATGCTCTCCGTGTACATGAAGGAAAAAAACACATTCATCAAGAATCATAAGATACAACACTTAGTGATAGTCATAGGTTACTAATAAGCAATCAAATCATACTAGGAAACAAAACAATATAAATTGTAAAGATACAAGCAACACGGTTATAGTCATAAGTGGGAAGAGACAGATACTAGGAAGGATGAGAGGAATAATAGTAATACAGTCTTAATAAATAACTTGAAAGTGTTATGGGAATTAGTTGTTTAGCAGAGTGATGGCCTTCGGGAAAAAACTGTCCTTGTGTCTAATTGTTCTGGTGTGCAGTGTCCTATAGAATCATTTTGAGGGAAGAAGTTGAAACAATTTATGTCCAGGATGAGGGGTCTGTAGATATTTTCATAGCCCTCTTTTTGACTTGTGCAGTATACAGGTCCTCAATGGAAGGCAGGTTGGTAGCAATTGTTTTTTCTGCAGTTCTAATTATCCGTTAAAGTCTGTGTCTGTCTTGTTTGGTTGCAGAGCCAAACCAGACAGAATATTAGAATAGACTTACATATGGGGTTGTAGTTCTGAGACCAGCAGCAGAGGTGAAAGTACACTTGTTCTGGAGCTAACTTGAGGGCAGACTTTGAATTGATCATAGCACTGTTTATTCAAATGTAAATATTATTCCAAGAAATAAATAACAAAGGAACAAAGCACAAAATTTCTATAAAACACAACCAAGATAAAATTAGAATACTATACATTTCTGAGCTTTCCCTCATCATTTCCTTCATGCTTTGTAATTCCAATTTTATTTCCACACATATTTCACTCATTTTGTGCACGTCTTCTTTTCCTTCTTTAATATTTATATCTAATCCAATTGTCCAATAATTTATTTCAACCAGCATCTTTTCTATTTAATTTCAACAGTCAATGTCTATAAGTCTTTATTTCCAAGTTTTCTTTTCAAACTTCTTTTCAAAGCCACCAAACAATCCCAGGGTAATATCTTCATGTATCCCTTTTCTGTAATGTTCTAATATTTCACTTTTTGGGGTTTTTATTTTAATAGAATTCCTCTTATTTCATTTCATATTCCAATTTTAAATAGACCAAACACTTTTCAAAAAGTCACTGAAATTTTTCCTGCTGTCAGTTCTGTTTCCCTTTATTTTTCCGCTTTTTCCCTTATTTAAGCTTTTATTAATTTCACTAATTCCCAATTGTTAGCTATTATTCCTTTTTAACAGAATTCCAGCATTTAATCAATGCCTATTTAGTGCCAAAATCCAAATAATTATCCAGTTCAATTTCCAAATCTGTTATAGTCAAAACTTTTCCTCTAAATTTTTCCACATCCAATTTAATTCTTCTCAAAGTCCAAAGTCCAATTTCATAGGTTTCCAATTCTCCTCTCTCTCTGGTCACCACTTTTGCAATCTTTAACAAAAACTCTTTTCTTTAATTCCGGTGTTACCTTTTAACATCCAAATAGTTTGCCTGATCCACACACTCTTCACAGCTTCACTGTTCCAGCACAATCTTATTTCCTGGTTAGCCTTCCATCTTCAGGGTGGCCATTTTAGACCACTGCTACAGCCTGTCTTCAGAGGGAGTGTTCCTAGCCAGAGAGGGGAGATGCAGCTCCCCTCGACCTGGCTGGCAGTCTTCCCCTTTTTCACCATCCCGTTTGGGACCCTCCAACGGGTAGAGCACAAATCAAAACCGTGCACAATTGTGAACTCTGATCCGTCTTCAATGGAAGTGCCACCAGAAAGTTAGAAATTAGAAATGGCAATGCAAACCAAAGAAGAACAAAGAGAGCCAGAGGGGGAGGAGTTAAGCAAAAAAGAAATCAACTTTAAAGAACAAGTGGAACAATGATAATTAAAACAGGATAAAAAAGGAGTTAAAACTAAAACTTTAAGGTTTGATGTGATAAACAAAGGGGGAATTTTTTGGATGGTTAAACAAAGAGGAAACAACAGAAGAAGGAACTACAGAGGAAAGATCAAAAGAGGGAGAGGGATAAAATAAATAATTGGAATAAGAGATGGAGGGAAATAACAGGGAAAAAAGGGGAAACTAAGAGAAAGGACCAGAAAATGATAGAAAATAGAAAGCAAGCAAAAATGAGAAGGAGTTATATAGTCAGGAGGATGAGAGACAATGGGTAGAAGATGACTAGGAAAAGGGATTCTGCATGGAAATGTATTGTGGTATTTAAGAATACAGACATAAAATAAAAAGACTGGAACTGATATTTTATTAAGAATTATTGCTAAATTAGATATAAATGTAACTGAAATAGATATGCAAATAATAATTTATTATAAGAATATTAATTAATATTTAACAATGTGATGAATAAAATAAAAATGAATTGAGAATTGCAACAGAAAGACTATTATCAATTTTCAAAACTAATTGAACAGATCAATACTTTTGGAATGAATGCATGATTTAGAATGTAATTGAGAAAAGGGAATACCATGTGGAATTTGATTTAAAATATATATAGATGAGTATATGATATATAGTAGTTAAGGGATTATTGTTACTAACATAGAATGTAGTAATTAAAAAATGACTATATTGTGATAAATTTTCATAATGAATTAAATGGAGTAAAATGGGGGAAATGTATAAGGTAAAGGGCTGGCAAGCTTGGATTGACAATGAAAGGGGATAATCTTTGGATAATAAGAATTAGAATGAAATTCATTGAACAATGAATGGAATAATAGCATGTGATAAACTTGCAAATGTGACAGATATAAGAAAATATGTGTAATGAGTATAGAAATGGAATAAGAATTTAGATAATATTGTAAAATAAGGCACAAGAATATTTAAAGAAAAATGAAATAAGCTATAATATGAATTGAAATTGGACAAAATGAGTAATGAATATAACAATGCATGAGAATATTTAAAGAAATATGGAATAAGCAACAATATATGAAATTGGATATGAAAGCTGAATATGTAATCATGATCATGTTTGTATTTAAATGTAAAAACCTGGAACCACACTGTTCACCTAAAGAGATGTTTTTTAAAATATAAAAATAAAAAATTTATATGCAAAATAAAGGATAAAATTAGAAATAATACTGCATCCAATGTAACACTCATTTCTCTCGGGTTTAGATATTCTAAGCACAGAGAGGAACCTGCCCCATTGTATATCGAGGGGGGCTGTGTGGAGAGGTTTTCCTCTTTTAAATTCTTGGGAGTGCTCATTAGTCAAGATCTCACCTGGAAAAACAACACGTCCCTGGTGGTTACTAAGGCTCAATAGAGACTTCATTTCCTTAGAGTGCTGTGGAAAAATCAGGTGGAACAACAGCTGATGATTTATTTCTATCCGTCTATGATAGAAAGTGCCCCCACATACTGTATAACAGTATGGTATGCTGGTCTAACAGCCACAGACAGGAAGGCACTACAGAGAGTGATCAATTCGGCACAAGAAACCATCGGTTGCCCTCTAACACCACTAGATGATGTCACCAGGTCTCGCTGTTTCAGCAGAATAAGGAAGATACTTAGGGATGATTCACACCCTGGCCAGTGTCTCTTTTCGCTTCTACCATCGGCCAGAAGACATCAAAGCATAGCCAGCCAGACAAACAAGTTTAAAAACAGCTTCTACCCATGAGCTGTCAGACTCATAATCACAATCACTCCACTCACATACGGCAACATATGACTAGTCTTTCCCCCCCAATTACTTGTATAGGGATTATTCTCTATACTATTTACGTAGTTTTGTATTTTCTGTTATGGATTGCACCAGAAAGGCTAAACCAATTTTGTTGTATATATGATGTATGATGTACAATGATAATAAAGTCTATACTATATACTATTTGCTAAAACATAGGAAATAATATGCTAAAATATCTCCCTGAGAAAGAAAATCTAGAGAAAGAGAAGAGAGCACAATCAAAGTCATTCAAGGCCATATCATGTATAGTTTATTCCCATGAGGGGAAAAAACCCAGAATAACGAGGCCACCAAAAAGAACAAGAGAGAATTATTTCAAATAATCTGAGCAGATTTAAAATCATAATGCCATTACTTTGCAGCAAGTTAAGAATCAAATTAATAACCACTGCTTATACTTAAAATCTAATGCTATATCTGAACCTTTAAAGATGCATTTGGGATATTTACTTAAATGCTACTTTACTTAAAAAAACAGATTTCCAAGACATACTTAAAATTGCTTATATTAAGCTCAATGCAGTGGACAGTGCCTGTGTATTCAACAGGAAATCCTTTTTAAACCTGTAAACTACATATTGAAGGGGTGTCAAACTCAAGGCCCATGGGCTGAATCCAGCCCGCAGGGTGCTTAAATCCAGCCCATGGGGCTGGCCTGGAAATATCAAAGGACTGGCCTGTGGTGCCTCTGGTGGCTAAAACCGGCCACATGCAGACCCTCTGTGCCTCGTTTTCACCCTCCATGGCCTCCTGCAGCACTCTGCCAGCCAAAAATGGCTCAAAAAATGGCCTGAAAAACAGCCTGAAAAACAGCTTGGGAACGGGCCATGCGGACTGTTTTGGCCAGCAAAGTGTTGCAGGAGGCATCTGTCTCGCCCACCCCTGCCGGCCCACAGAGGAGAATTACAATGCTGATCTGGTCCTCGAAGAAATCCAGTTTCCCTGTCATATTGTAATTAACTTTTTCATGGTCTAGAAAAAATATCTGATCCTAAACAACTGAAAATGGTTTCTAGAACTGTGGAAAAGGTTTTTAACAGATTTTGTACCATTCTGGCCATTATTAAATAAACAAAAAAGAAAGGAAGGAAAGAAGGAGGGAAGGAACTAATTGCACCCCTTCTAATCACAAAGGAAAGTTTTTCTTCTACAAAAAATATACCAATTAATACTGTATATAGTATCATTGGCGAGATTACTGTACTCACATATATGGAAAAATAATGAAATGCCTACAGTAGATTGGATTATAAAAACTGATGGAGCTTGTGGAAATGGTAGCTCACCAGTTTGGTCGGTGAAAAAATAAAGATTAAAAAAAAAAACTGGAAGTCTCATACAGACTTTATGTTGAAAGAAAAAAAGATTGATGATTTATGGATCTGGGGATTAAAAGGGTCAAAGAAGAAGGGAAAGAATAAGATGACAATTACTCAAAGAAAGAAGAAGTCACAATTCTGTTTTCTTTTTTCTTTTCTTTTTCTTATTTTGAATATTTTTCCTTCTTTCAATTTTGTACACTTTTATTGTACAGGAAAATTCTAATTAAAGAAAAAAAGGCTAAACTTTTGAATCTGTTAGAGAGAACTATTTAATCTTTGATGAGTTAAGCTGCAAAACACAATTTGGTATTGCATTTAGTAATCATAATTTAAAACTTAAAAAAAATGAATCTTGCATATTCAAGTATGTGTGTCCTAAAAAATACAATAAAACTATGAAACAGAAATTTTAAAAATCTTGGTGGAATTGTTAGATAGGCGGAAAATGGGGCGCGGAGACCAAAATGGGATTCAGAGGCCAAAAATGAGGCACGTGGAGGCAGCAATAGGTGATGGCAATCCCTGCAGCCTGAAACAGCTGATTGTCGGGAGGCCGATCCAATCAACAATCAGCTGACCATGCTGTTTGTCGTTTGCTGCAAGGAGGCAAATTGCTAGGAGGCAGAGGCAGATTTTTTTCTCTTGTTTTCCTCTCCAAAAGCTAGGTATGTCTTATACTTCAGAGCAACTTATACTCCAAAAAATACGGCAACTGCTAAAATGGCCTCCACTATCTTCTCCGGTAGGCCGACTTTCAAGAGGCACCCTGTTCAAACTGAAGACTGTCCAAAAAGTATTATCAACAATGAATTGTACTATTTTGGCAAACTTGCTAAATGGTTCTGTAAACGTTTAGAATACGACAAACCTTTAAACAATGCACATACTCAAATCGTAGTGCCAGAGGCGAGCACTGAGACTCAATTGTTCAAGGCTGCTATCTCACAGGACCAATTGTCCTATGGTGAGTCCACTAAAAACTTACTTTTTTTCTCTTGACCACCACTTTGATAATGACAGATACAACAGGTTCATTGCCTGGGAGTCAGTTTGATGTGGAAGTTGGGGTGCAGGACTAGAAACCAGGAGATTGTGAGCTCTAGACCTTTCTTAGGTGTGAGAGCCAAATGGATGACTTTCAAGTGAATTGCTCTTTGCTTTCAGCCCAATTTCCTTCATAGGATGTTTGTGTGAAATTTAAAAGCAACACAGGACATCCCGAGCTATTCTGTAGATGCCCAGGGAAGAGATTCAATGGCATAGACACTGACAAAGAGGGAAGAGTCTTATAATTAGTTAGATCAACCCATTCCTTCCTAATAATTTCTGTGAATACAACTGGAAATGGAATCTTCAGATTAGTCTGAAATATAGAAATGAAACCCACTGCCAACTAAGTGATCCTTGAATTTCAGTGATAAGAACAGATGCAATCAACATCCTGCTTGGCCCAAATGGAGCTAAGAGGAAAAAACCCTTAGTCCTTTATTTGGGTGTGGGTGTGTGTAAGTTAATCCTTTCTTGTTGGATTGGTCCTTAGTGAAAGATTTTGGTGATCTAGGATTGATAAAGAGCGCCAGTTTAGTGTAGTGGTTAAAGCAGAGGTCTCCAAACTTGGCAACTTTAAGACTTATGCTGGCTGAGGAAATCTGTGAGTTGAAGTCCACAAGTCTTAAAATTGCCAAGTTTGGGGACCCCTGGGTTAAAGCATCAGGCTAGAAACTGGGGCACTATGAGTTCTAGTCCCACCTTAAGCACAAAGCCAGCTGGGTGATTTTGGGCCAGTCACTGCCTTCCAGTCCTAGGAAGGAGACAATGGCAAATCACTTCTGAAAAATCTTGCCAAGAAAACTGTAGGGACTAGTGCAGGCTGTTACCAGTGACTTGAAGGCATCCCTCATATAACTCAGCCGGAGAATAATAATAAGATAGACAACCAGAACAACTATTAAGATCTAAGTCAGTGCCTCATTTCCTTCTTCTATTTGACTGAGATATAGGATCTGCTTAGCCTACTAACAGAATTTTATGCCTACCTCACTTAAATTAGTAGCTTCAACAATGCTCATGTTCGTAATTCTTACCAATGAATAGATATGGGTGAGCTACACATTTCCGTAGTTGAATCAACACATTTTGGAGGTTAGCTTTCTTTCCTGACTCATTTTCAAATGCATCTGAAAAAAATAGAGACATTTGCTGCTTTTGTTGATACATTTAGATATCAAGACTTAATCACACAAAACAGCAGGTAAAGAATATTTTAATTAAAATTCAACATTATAGTATCTTCAATTCAATACATATGCTTTAGAAACAGCAAAAAAGAAAGCCATTGCTAACAATTGTTAAAGTTCCTTAAAGTTTTAAAACATATTATTTTCTTATGACCAATTACATTAATTGGTAAAGAGTGCACCGTGATACTAAAATATTGAAGTTGAACATTCTAACAATTTAATTTCTAATCTTATGCCAATGCTTTGGTCATCTACTGCAGAAATGAGCAATCTTTGTCAGACACCATCATACAATCTGACAAGATGATCTAAATATAAAAGCTAACTAATTTGTAGACAAGATGTTCATAAGAACTATGTTAATTGATAAGGGTTTCTAGTAGCTTTCAGCAAATACTGTTTAAAAATTCCTGATCTCCCTAGGAAATGTACCTTCCTGCAACATTTCTGGCCCATCCTTTCTTGCAATTTCAAGGAAAGTTCAAATAAACGAACAATACAGAGAGTGTTAGGATTCTGGGACTCATTTAACTGTCATCCAAATTATATTAGCCAATATTAATATGTGTTTGTTTTTCAGTAGCTTCTCTTCACAAATTAGCAGAACCAAAGTACACTGATGAGCTGCAGGGTCAGGAGATACAGGTGAAACTTGAAAAATTAGAATATCGTGCAAAAGTTCATTTATTTCCATAATGCAACTTAAAAGGTGAAACTAATATATGAGATAGACTCATTACATGCAAAACAAGATAGTTCAAGCCGTGATTTGTCACAATTGTGATGATTATGGCTTAAAGCTCATGAAAACGCAAATCCACAATCTCAGAAAATTAGAACATTACATGCAATCAATAAAACAAGGATTGTACATAGAACAATATCGGACCTCTGAAAAGTATAAGCATGCATATGTACTCAGTACTTGGTTTGGGCCCCTTTTGCAGCAATTACTGCCTCAATGCAGCATGGCATGGAAGCTATCAGCCTGTGGCACTGCTGAAGTGTTATGGAAGACCAGGATGCTTCAATAGCGGCCTTCAGCTCTTCTGCATTGTTCGGTCTCATGTCCCTCATCTTTCTCTTGGCAATGCCCAATAGATTCTCTATGGAGTTCAGGTCAGGCGAGTTTGCTGGCCAATCAAGCACAGTAATCCCAAGGTCATTGAACCAGGTTGTGGTGCTTTTGGCAGTGTGGGCAGGTGCCAAGTCCTGCTGGAAAATGAAGTCAGCATCCCCATAAAGCTCATCTGTGGAAGGAAGCATGAAGTGCTCCCAAAGCTCCTGGTAGACGGCTGCGTTGATCTTGGACTTAATGAAGCACAGTGGACCAACACCAGCAGATGACATGGCTCCTCAAATCAACACAGACTGTGGAAACTTCACACTGGACTTCAAGTCACTTGCAGTCTGTGCCTCTCCATTCTTCCTCCAGACTGGGTCCTTGGTTTCCAAATGAGATGCAAAAGTTGCTCTCATCAGAAAAGAGGACTTTGGACCACTGAGCAACAGACCAGGTCTGTTTTTCTTTAGCCCAGGTAAGACGCTTCTGACGACATTTGAAGCCCATGTCCAGGATCTGTCTGTGTGTGGTGGCTCTTGATGCACTGACTCCAGCCTCAGTCCACTCCTTGTGAAAGTCCCCAACACTTTTGAATGGCCTTTTCCTGACAATCCTCTCCAGGCTGCGGTCATCCCTGCTGCTTGTGCACCTTTTCTTCCACATTTTCCCTTCCACATAACTTTCTATTAATGTGCTTTGATACAGCACTTTGGGAACATCCAACTTCTTTTGCAATTACCTTTTGAGGCTTTCCCTCCTTATGGAGGGTGTCAATGATGGTTTTCTGAACAACTGTCAGGTTAGCAGTCTTTCCCATGATTGTGATTCCTACTGAACCAGACTGAGAGACCATTTAAAGGCTCAGGAACCCTTTGCAGGTGTTATGGCTTAATTAGCTGATTAGAGTGGGACACTTTGAGCCTAGAATATTGCACTTTTCACAATATTCTAATTTTCTGAGATTGTGGATTTGGGGTTTTCATGAGCTGTAAGCCATAATCCATCACAATTATGACAAATCACTTGTTTTGCATGTAATGAGTCTATCTCATATATTAGTTTCACCTTTTAAGTTGCATTATGGAAATAAATGAACTTTTGCACGATATTCTAATTTTTCGAGTTTCACCTACATGTACTCTTGACAGATAATTTGGCAATTTGTGACAACTACAGTATATTAAATATAACTTGCCTGCCAGTATCAAAGCTTGCAGTTCTAATGAAGAAAGCAACAGAAGTTGTAACATGATTACACAGAAATGAGTAACTAAGACTGGAATTCTTATTTGCATTTTCAGGAATGTTAATCGTTCCAACCATAGCACTACCTACATATTTATACCTGAATGGTCCAATGCAAGGATAAGAGAGTGTTGACAAAAAAAGACACCAACTGTTAAATACCCCAGAGTAACTTAGAAAAAAGGATGAGCCTGCATGAAAGGAATCAATATTACTGAAATAGAGTGGATAAAATATTGGAGAACTATTTTAAACAACAGATTTCTGGGGCAAGACTAAAAGAGCGGAATTGTCATAAAGCAAAGGAAGAGGAGTAGCTTCATACCAATGTTATAGAAAAAGAAACAGCTATTCTATAAGGCTGAATCAGGATTAATTCATTCACTGTACCTACACAAAATGATTATATTTTACATACCAATATTAGAAACTGCACAAGTCAAAATGAAGTGCAAATCACGTTAATTCTAAAACTAGAAAATATATCCACCTGAAAAATTCAAAATTTCATGAACTATTACTAGGTAAAACTTTCTGGAAGGGAGAAAGAAGAAAAAACTACTGCCTTTTAAAAAAAGAATACTGCCTTTTATATCAATGATGGGAAGTTCAAGTACTAATCCAATCAACTAGTAAAATCCTCAGCAATGCTAGGGATAGAAATATAAGAAATGTAAGAAAAACCAAATAATGTTTAGGGATTACTTCTTCCTTCTTAGCATACCAAGCACAGACTTAATATGAAGAAAAATCACAAATGTGTCCCATTAGGGTGAAAATGTAATTTTAAAAAATTGAATAGTATATACACTGAAATCAATAGGATTTCATAACTAAATTTTCATTATTTGAATGGTTCTATTCAAAATATGATTCAGCCTTAAAGCTTCCTGTCTTAATTTACCAATCAAATTATTATCTGACTTGATGGCCAATGCCAAAATCTATTTGTTTTCTTTTTACCTAGGTCTTTCACGAGAAGAGCCTTATAAAGTTTTTTCTGCAGTGCTGACATTCCATGGTAGAGAACCACTTCTACCTTCTTTGGAATTTCTTCTGAAACTTCTGCCTTCACTCTCCTGAGCAACAAAGGCTGCAACAGACTGTGAAGTTCTTTGACTTAAAAAAGAGACAGAAATATCCAGTTAAATGCAAACAAGATGAAAAATGTGGACAAGCTATGATTTTTAAACTGAAGGAAATCTAACTGGATCTAGGGGATTTACACCTTAATTTACAGTCACTTCATCATTTAGATGGTTAATGCTTTGGGTGTATGTTTGCAGGAAAATTTGTAAATCTTCCCACACATTCAAGTAGCAGAAGCTAACTAGAAGTGGATCTACGTAACATACTCATCTTAATGATAATCTAGTAGAAATAGTTAAGAAACATTGTGAAACCATTTCTTAACTTGAAGTAGAAGGCAAAAATCTGGCCATTTCAAAGAATGCATCAATCATCCACATCAGTCTATTCAACTGACACAACAGAAGAGAAAGATGTATAGTAAATGAAATAGATGTACAGTATATAAGATTGTCATAATTAGATTAACAAATCAGGACACCAGTATTACAATAATGTGTTCTATATATTTATCTTTTATATTTTCTATATCTTAATTTCAAAATATAATGCTAGTATCATTAGGCTAAGGCCTAGCTAGTTTGGCTACATCTCCTGAGTAACGTTGCATGTGGTTGCATGAGTATTACAGGTAACTGACTATTTTGGATTTTATTTATTTAATAGCTACTGGCCTTAACAAATGGGATTATGTAATTTGATACTTTAAAAAAGAGCTTCATATAGCAAATATATAATTCATCACTATAATTGGTGTGATTGAAAACTACAGTAGTCTCATTTAAGGATAAACCCACTAAAATTAATAGGGCTAGAGTTACAAAAATTAACAAGTATAAATCTCCCTAATTTCAATTGGTCAATTTAAGAATTCCATGATTCAGCAGCATGACGTAAGATTGAAGAAAGCTGTTATACGGGGAACCATGCATGTTGTTACTGCAAATATTCAAGTATTTGAATTAAAACATATTCAATGTGTCATTTAAATTCCAGGCACTAATTATGCCTGCAATAATGATCCATAACCTTACTGGAGACTGAACTCTCTTTCTCACATATGCACCAAATTCAGTACCTTTTAGAAAAATCTTAAAATTATGTAAGTGGTTATTGGGACCATATGAAGTTATGACAGTACTGAACAAGGAAACTTACAGCCAGTCCTCAAAATTGCAGTGGTCACCATGTTGCCACAATCAGGTGATTGAAATTACAACAGTTGTAGTGTGTTATGGTTGCGTGATTACCATTTGTGATCTTCACTGTTGGCTTCCAGTAAGTAAAATCAATGTGGGAGTCCGCAGGAAGTCACAAGTTGTGGTCACATGATATTGTGCTTAATGACTCTGCATAATTTGCTTAATAACTGCAACCAGAATTGTGGTTAAGTCAGCATGGTCATATAATTTTTGCTTTAGGACCATATTGCTTAGCAACAAAGTATTCAGTGCCAATTACTGTCATTAAATGAGGGCTATCTGTACTTAAAAATAAGCTTGCCTAAGAGACTTTGCATTTCCCCAGGGAAGTAAAAAAAACACCCTAAGCATAACTATACATCTCTTATGAATGAAAAAAAGAAACAGCACAAAGATGAGATCCATGATATCATAGGACACTGAATTCTTAATTAAAAATTGGAGTGTTCTTGGTTCAAGCAAAGGCTATACACATTAGCATAATAAAAAAAGAAATGAATCCCTGAATCCCAACTGTTCACATTCTGCAATGAATCTCAACTTTCTACTTGCCTGTTTCAGTGTCTTTTTCAATTTTATGGTAATAGCAAACAAATTCATCTGCCAGTTCCTTGGGAAATATAACTGGTTCAATAAAAGCAAGCATTGAATATAATTCTTGAAGATTGTTCTGAATTGGAGTTCCAGTTAACAGAAGACAGAAATCTGTTGAATACTAAAAGATGTCCTGTAGTTTAGCATTTTTTTGCATTATTTGGTAGACAATCAGGGATAAATCTATCTAAAAGTAGCAAAATTATATTACATTATGTGCAATCTATACCCACAAATGGTCACCAATTTGTTACAGTTAATTTTCCTTTGCATTTATCAAATATATTTTTATTGCTGCATGATCAAAATAAAAGTTTCTCTCTGTGTATAGTTTAGACACTGCTGAAGGGAAGAATTTGATCAATTGTATGTAACTATTAGACTGACACATGCAAGTTAGTTGATATAGGGTGATGGGAAGTGATGTAGGGACATGACTCAGAACTTTGCAATATTATTTTACAATTAGAGGTTAGGATCCATTCCCTTTTTAGTAAAATTGGAAAACTTGTGTCTTCTGAGAAAATTATGTTTTATTCCAGAGATAAAGTGAATATTTTAAAGTTAATATTAATGTTGCTTCTTTTCTTATTGAAGAATAAAAATGCCAATAATTTAGCTTAAACTCAAATTGGATGTCTCTTCACATCAAACTAGAAATAGTCTATTACTCAATTGAACCCTTAAAGATAACCAAAAAAACTGAAATCTCCCCAAATGACCAAGGCAATTAGGAAATATTCATCCTCTAACATTTGAATAAAACAAAATGTACTATTCTTTTACCTCAGATAGTGTTTTATGAAGCAATGAATCCTGATTCTTCAGTCTTTGAGCTTCATCCACAACAAGACAAGTCCAGTTAAAACTGAACATAAAGAAAGACCAGAAATATGATGCATTCAGATCTATTATTTGCTTAATTTATTCATAGAGGAACTGAGATTTATTAAGATTTAAGATATTACGGTTTTATTTAGTAGCTTAGAATTAGAAACCTTGAGGAATACTGTATAAAGTTTCCTTCTCCTTGGTCATATTTGAATAATTCTCTTTATTTCTTAGATGTTACATTAATATGTACCTTGTAATGCAAATTATTACCACCTGTCTTCCTTTATACCCAGTAACTGATTCAAATAGGTAAAAGCACAAAAAGGAGACCACCTTTGTAAGATCAGGCTTCATTCTAAAAACTAAAACAACTATTCATGTATAACTGGCCTCAGGGTCCAAATAGCTTTTGTGTTGAAAACATGGAATTGGTACTCAGTGTCCTCACCGTTTTAGAAAAGCTGCATCTTTGAGGCACATCTGTAACCAAGTGAAAGAAAAGTTTTGTTTATACTGTAAGTTTACATGTTTGTTTTAAAGAAAAGGATGATTGCATATGAAACTCAACTATGCTTTATTCATATAAGCAAAATGAATAATAAAAATTAATAAGAAAGAAAGCCAATGCATAGGCTCCATCAACAGAGGGATAGCAACAAAATAATGAGAAGTGATAGTATTGCTGTATATTGCACTAGTGAGGCCATGCCTGGAATGCTGCATCACATATTATTCACCATGATAACACCCCCCCCCACACACAAAAAGCTGAAGCCCTAGAAAGAGTGTAAAGAGCAGCAACAAAAGGGGTCTGGAGGTTAATCGTATGAGGAACAGTTAAGGGAATTAGGTATGTCTACTCTAGTCTAATGAAGAGAACGATTGGTGTGACATGACAGCTGTCTTCGGGTACTTGAGAGGCTATCACAGAGAAGAGGGGGTTGACTTATTCTCCAAATACATGAAGACAGGACAAAAAGTAATTAGTGGAATCTTGTTAAAGAGAGATCCAATCTGGAAATAAGGAATAATTTCCTAACAGTGAGAACAATTAATCAATGGAAGAGTCGTGGGTGCTCCATTGGTGGAGGTCCTGAAGAGGAGATTGGACAACCATTTTGGGATGCAATCAAGTTTCTTCTGCCTTGGGCAGGGGGTTAGATTAGAAGACTTCCAAAGTCCCTTCTAGCCCTGCGGTCAAGTGGCATGAATGACAATGTTCCTAATTAAACCTTGAGGTTGTATGCCATCCTTTTCCATTCACCTCCTCCTATAGTCAGGAGTTTGTTATATTTGGTGTCACTTTCAAAGCGTCAGAATTCTAGCTTCATATTTCATTTTAACCAGAAATTATGGTTTATTAGTATTTTAGTAAAATAAAAATAAATTGCTGGTTAATTAAACAATTTCAATCATTATTGTCTGGGTTCATACACACCTGTGTGAATCCAGCCATCAGTATTACAAAATCCTGCCCAGTATAACACGTGAATCTAAACCACTGCTGGCTAGGTTAGAAACCAGATAGTTGTTTTAAAGTTTAGTTTAAAGCGTAATCAACTGAAATATTCTTGAATAATTTTTTTAGAAAAGGTTTAAATTGAGCAAGCCTAAATTAATAACCTGTAGATATTCTATAATCTGGTTTCAATAAGATCATAATCTACCTTTTTGAATATCTGGATTTTCCCCCCACATCCATCTATTTTTGTTATACTGGAAAAAGAATATACAAAGCCTTTCCTTCCCATCAATCTACATTACATCTGGCCTTAATTAGATGAATATAAAATAAAAATTGTTATATAAAACAATTTATCAGACCTTGATGAGTGAGTGCAGGAAAAGGACTCTACAGAATAATTTCAGCTGAGGACAAGTTTAATTTTCAGAGACACTATTGCAGATATAATTGTTATTTATGGAAGCAAAATTGCTATCACTCACTCACTCATTTTTTTTAGCACAGTCACAGATCATGAATATTATGGTGGATATAGAAACTGGTCAAATAAGAATAGCCAAATGCCCTGTCAAAATATTAATTAAAACACACATATACAAAGTATTAATTAAAACAAATGATATACCTCATAAGTAGTCAGCAAAATGTGGAAACCATGATTTGATTTCAAATCCTGTTGTAGTTCAGCTCTTTCTTCTTTGCCACCTGAATATATCACAGTGGAAAGGGCGGAGAAAACCTTTTTTGGATGTTTAAAAAATCTATTGGTCAATATCTCTCTTCTAACCAGAATTATAAATATACAAATTGCATTGGTTCACTTATTCCAACTATCTATTCTGTGATGCCAGAGACAAAACTTGACATTTTGTGTACAAAGTAACTGTTTTCCTAACTTAGTAAATTTCTGAAAATAATTATCTTATAGAGACAGACATAGGTAATGGAATGCTGGCTAAATTTGTAGACAACTGCATTTAAAAGAAATTCTGCATCATTTTTCTCAATCCAAATTTTACTAGATTCTTTCTTATAAGCAAAATAAATCAGAGAAAGTATGGGCAGCACCTTTTCTAACTAACAATTGTTCAAAAGCTTAGCTCACTTCAGCATATATTCATTTCATCATAGATTCACACACTTCATCTATACATCTGATAAACAAATTACACTTCATAAAAGATTTCAATAAAATGTATTAGCTGGAAATATGCTACTAGATTTCTGATTATCAACAGGCATAACATATAGTTTGGAATAATGCTGCCAATTCTGTATTTCGGTACTGTCCAACTCCAAACTGACTCTGGGCAGCTCACAAATTACATTTGAAACTTGCTAGAATGTGCTTCAAGAAATGTAAAAACTCTTGAAATGTTTACCTTTTTAATTCATCTCTCCAGTTGTTTAACACAGAGAGAGGGCAAATGATCATAAAAGGTCTCTTATGAAGCTTCCCACTCAAAAAAACAAGGAGACAAATAGTCTGAAACAGATTTTAAATATATTTTGCATTTATTTATCACATATAATAGCATTCATTTTTCTTCTGACAATTAGGAAAACATACGTTTCGTATATAGAAAAACAAAGTAATACCTGGCAAGTCTTCCCCAGTCCCATTTCATCACCCAGAATACAGCCATGCCCAGTTTCATAGCATCTTATCATCCAATTTACACCTTCTATCTGATAGGGACACAGATGAATAGCTAAAAAATAAGAAAGGGAAACTATTGCATAGGAACTCTTAAGTTAAATAAATAGCTGTTTGAAATACAATTAATCTAAAGAATTAGACATTAAACTTTGATTATGTAAAAGCAGCCATCATCATTTTCTTAGAACTTATTTTAACATAGCTACTTTCACTGACATTCTAGAAGGGAAGCAAAATACAGTGCAGCAATTTTCTTGAATCTGGTGCCTTATTTTGAATGGCATTTCAAGATATGTGTAAATGATGGGTTTCAAAGACCAGTCATTGTGCAGAGTGCCAAGATGTCTGACTGCCTGGGCAGTGTTTATTCTTTTTATACCATTTTTACAAGCAAGGAAGAGTAGCAGAGATACAGCATTTGGATTGGAGAATAGATCCCACATGGGTGAAACCCCTCAACCACATTGGTGCAACCTCCCAACCAATCCTTAAGACTAATGGTGATGTTAGTAAAATGAGATCACCTATATACCTGGAAAATCAGGGACTTTCGAACCCAACAGATAGAGGATGAATAGAGGATGAGATCATGGGGTAGCAAAAGAGGCCCCCTCCATCAGGCTGCAGTGTGCTGCTAGCTTCTAGTGTCATCCAGGGAAACTCAGTGGCTACCACATTTCACTCTTTTTTATTTTTAATTTAATTAATTAAAGACGAATCATAAAAGGAGTTAGGAGAGGATTCATAATCATTAGAAGAGCATGCTTGCAGTTGTTTATATAGGGCATATACTTGACCCTTAGGCAAGGTAAGAGAGGGTTTGGGATGAAAAGCTGTAATACATATGTTGCAAAGAGAAGGGAGACATTGAACAAAGCAGCACCCACTAATTAAATCACAAATAATGACTACATAGTATAAAATTTTTCCCATTTAGCCTGTGGGCAACCAAGCCCAAAAGCTTTCCCACCAAGATCCTAATTTATCAATTTTCAAATCCAAGGCCAAATTGTTGAAAATATTAAGCTGGTGCTGGATGGTTCGTGACCCATCAAACAAATTAAAACAATATAGATTTTGTAGAATAGCCTTCTTCAACGCTTGCATCTTATGGTTGATTGTTGAGATAACTGAAGAAGTAACATTGTTTTTGCTAAATTACGGAATTGTTTTTGCTAAATTACATGCAACAGAGTTAATGTTAAGGTGAGCGCGAGCAGCAATTGCTGGCACGCCCACTATAAACAAAGCTAGCACTATGTATCCAGCTTTATTAAGTAAGGTTGCTTCAGAATCAACAGGTGTTATCTAGCGTGACCCCTCGTCAAGAACGATTCAAGTTGCTGTTTAGAAAGTAAAACAGAATCAAGCAGCCGAGGCAGCATTGCGCTTCACTAATATTAGCAGGAATATAATTAAAAGTTTCTTGACCACATGTAAAAACTATCCTTGCGGTAGTCAAACATGGGAAAAGTGAAAGAAGTCTTTTCCAAAGCTGTGCAGTTCAAAGTAGGTGAGCTAATACGATGACAGTGAGGTTTTTTACTTGAAGATGTACAATTAACTACGTTTGTACAAGTTATATTTACAGGGACTGCTACCATTGAGGTGTGTAAAGCAATTGCATCAAGGTGTGGATAATACCGTGTTTCCCTGAAAATAAGACACTGTCTTATATTTTTTTTGGCTCCCAAAAACACACTAGGTCTTATTTTCGGGGTAGGTCTTATATATTTATGGTGCCAAATAGTGGGTGTGTGTAGAGGGGGGTGTTTCGTGGGTGCACGGTTGCTCCCTGAGAAGTCTTCCTGGAACTGGAGATTTACACTAGGTCTTATTTTTGGGATAGGTCTTATATTAGGGCAGGTTTAGAAAATAGTGCTAGGTCTTACTTTCGGGGTAGGTCTTATTTTCGGGGAAACACGGTAAGCAGCAAATCATCAATTAGATATAGTCTTATAGTTAAAGTTCCCATGTAATAAAAATCCACTTAAGCCAGTGAAGTTTTGAATTACTGCAGAAGGAGTGCAGACAGGAACTAAACATGTAGAAAGCAAATGTTCCATATCATAAGTTTCAGATAAGCAAAAGACATCATTCTGTGTGATGTTAGCCAAGCATAAGCAAATGAATCCGGATTGGACACTGTGCCATTCCTGGGACTGGGACCAGTTCTGGGGACTGGTATGGTGCCACGACATCCTTGGCTGGGTGGACACAACGAGCCTGGGTGGACACAATGAGCTGTGGGCGGACACAATGAGCTGGAATCCACAAAGGTCCTGTAGAAGCAAACACAACAACACAGCCTCGCCCCCTCACCCCCAAGTAGTTAACTAAAACATTCAATTAATTTAAGGTAAATAGAAACATTCAATTACATTCAATTGATTTAAGGGAAATTATACTTTTTAAAAACTTTTTTAGAGACCCTTCTAGAGACCCTTTCCCTCCTTTTTTATTTATTTGTGGAGACAGACCGTAAATGGCCGATGAGCATGTTCCATTATGGCTATATTCCAGGTTGTACAAAATTGCAAAAAAGCAAAATATCATGTTGTAAAAAAGAGGACTTGCCTAGTAGGTAACATCCATTTGCCAAAGTTGATGATAAAACAATCTGCTTGACTTGAGTAACTGGAATATGGCAAGCTTGTGCCAGGCCTCTAGCATTTTGATGAAAAAAAAGAGTGACTGAAAAAAATCAACAAAGCTATAGCCTTAAGAAAGAGGCCCAGAAAGGGTCAAATGATTACATATGGAAGAAATATCTTTGGTCTTGTAGTAGCTGTTGCAAAATTAAAAATAAGATCATAAGATTAGGGTCAATCCTGGGCGTAATGTAAGCACCCGGAAGATTAAAATTAATTTAACACACATAATGAGAGTCAGAGATTAAATCAAAAGGCCGTTGAGAAAAAGTTGTGAAAGTTAAAATAGCAGGACACTTTCCAGGGAGCATTATGAGAATCCTTGTAAAGGAAGAAGTCATTAAGTAAGCAAGCCAAAGTTCTTTAGGCAAACAATACAGCTTACATAGTCAGTTAAAACACATTGAAGAGATAAGGTATTTTGAAAATAAAATTGAAAATCAGACTTTACATAACTCCACCATTTATACCTTACTGTACTTATCAAAAATTAGAAGGAAAAGTTATTTGCAAAGCCCATTGTAGACCTTTCATGATTTTACCTGTTGTGCTGGCAATAGCCATGTATTCTTCACATTCTTGTTGTAAACCCTCCAGATGGAGCCGAATTTTAGTGTCAATTCTCTGCTTTAATCAGAATATGGATTAAGAGCATGTACAAAGTGCAGCTAGTTTTAAATTTTGATTCCCTTTGCTGAAACTGGGAACTGAGTCATCTTCAAAGATCCGGGCAAATTGCCCACCTGGGAACCGAGCCACCTTTACAGATGACGTTCCAGGCAATTTGCCAATCTCAGTCTATCTATCTGAGGCTCCTTTGTGTGAAAATCTCTAAAAATTCAGGAGATGAAGCTATGTAACCTATAAAAAAGTTATTTTCTAACCTCGCCTTTTTCAAGGCAAAAACTCAAAGCAGAGAAAAAAAATTGTTAGTGATCAAAAGCCTCACTCTCCCCCCCTCCTGCCTCCACCCCTACAACAACCAGCGAGGACAAGAAGAGGGGGAAAATGTTTAAAATAAATCTCATCCATTTTTTCCACTCAACATTCTTTTCACCAATAAATCACACACAAATAATTTTCATCATGAGTAAAGCACACACAAATACACACACAAAATAATCCTATCTTTCTCAGGTCCGGACCTTTCTCACACTTTTTCTTACTCTCCTTTCAATCTGGGATAGGGGTCAACACACAAATATTTATACCACCTTTTTTACTATCAACATACTCACACATTTACACTGTAATCATTCTGCTTGCATATTTACAATTCTTTTCTGAGAGCCAATAAGCTCCATTGTAGAGGATCTCATCCTCCAGGGCTGGAAATGATTACATACAGACACATTCTCACACACATTTCCAGACCCGGGGAGGGTTTGCCCCTTTAAATTTCCACATTTTTTTCTTTTTTGAAAAACCTGTAGCTTGTTCTCAGAGCACTGGGAGAACTCAAGGAGCGGTTCCAATCACAAAGGTGATTGTGGGCCCGAACCACTGCCTATCTGCCCCCACAACTCTAAGTCCAATCCAAAAAAGCCAATTTAATTCTCTGGTTGCCAAACATGTTACAATTACGCACCTTCCGCCATGATCTGAAGACCTGGTTGGTTGACCAATCTGGGCTATGACCCTTTCTGGGTGGGGTGGTTTTTATCTTTCTATTTAATACCTAAATTGTCTTTTGGGCTTGTTTGGTTTAATCCTTTTTTAATTATTTATTGTTGTTATCTATTGTTGTTGTTTTAATTGTGAGCCCCCTGAGTCTTCGGAGATGGGGCGGCATACAAGTCCCAAAAATAAATAAATAAATAAATAAATTTATTTTGAACTTCAGCAATTCCAATTAGGGCTATACATGGGTAAAGGATATTTTCTTCAATTCAATCCTATTCAATTCTTCATACACTTATTTACATTATTATACATACACAGCTAAGCTCAATTCTGCATGCAATTATTATACATTATTATACATACACATCTAAGAAGTTTTAGTGAAAATCACATCATGAAAAGAATAGTAAACATTTTCTTCTTCTCTTAGTTTTTCCTAACACATAACAGTCTAAATTAACCATATTTCCTGTGAACAGCCCCACTGTACTGCATGGAGGGGCTTCCTAACAGATCTGTGTCTCATTCCATGCTTCTGAACAGCAGAGCTAATTGTGGACTATTGAACTCAATAGGGCATGCCTTCCACTTTCAATTCTGCCATCCAGTGCATCAGAAGAGAGCAGTTGCCTGTATTCTAGTTACATCCATTGTTCTATCTCTTTAAACACTGAATAATCAAAAAAGATTAAACATAAAAATTTAAACAAATAAATTTATGTGTCTCTGTTTAGTTTCTATCTTGAATCTCCCCTTTTTCTAATTGTTCCTTTAATATTTGCCTTATGGGGTGTACAATGGCTTTGGAGAATCAAAAAATTAGCCTGCTCAGAAGGAGCTGAAAGTCCAATTAGAGAAGATTTTTGAGTGACAATTTTTACCTGATCATAATCAGGAGGGGGGCTTATAGTCAATTATTATTTTGCTGAGACGTCAGAGCCAGATGTTTCCACTGCATGACAGCATTGATACCATCAATGTAATATTTGGACTGCAGCCTTGGGTATCCTTAACCTTCTATTCTATTCTATTCTATTCTATTAAGTTCAGGATACCATTTCCCTATCTCCCAACCAGCTTCCTTATGTTCCCCTCAGGTGCTGTAACACCTGATTAGTGTACAGGAATCTTAGTTCCTGTACATGATTATGCTGTTGCTGAGATAGATTGCAACCCATACTTACCATTGATGGGTCCCGAAGGACCCGGGGTCCTGTAGGACGAAGGTGCACCTTGGGGTCTATTTCAGACGATGGTAAGCATGTTGGCTATTGCCTACCCTGGAGGGTTGATGGCCCCGCCCTGCAGGGTTGACGCCCCACGTTGGGCGCCACTTGATGGGTTTCAAAGACCAGTCATTGTGCAGAGTGCCAAGATGTCTGACTGCCTGGGCAGTGTTTATTCTTTTTATACCATTTTTACAAGCAAGGAAGAGTAGCAGAGATACAGCATTTGGATTGGAGAATAGATCCCACATGGGTGAAACCCCTCAACCACATTGGTGCAACCTCCCAACCAATCCTTAAGACTAATGGTGATGTTAGTAAAATGAGATCACCTATATACCTGGAAAATTAGGGACTTTCGAACCCAACAGATAGAGGATGAATAGAGGATGAGATCATGGGGTAGCAAAAGAGGCCCCCTCCATCAGGCTGCAGTGTGCTGCTAGCTTCTAGTGTCATCCAGGGAAACTCAGTGGCTACCACATTTCACTCTTTTTTATTTTTAATTTAATTAATTAAAGACGAATCATAAAAGGAGTTAGGAGAGGATTCATAATCATTAGAAGAGCATGCTTGCAGTTGTTTATATAGGGCATATACTTGACCCTTAGGCAAGGTAAGAGAGGGTTTGGGATGAAAAGCTGTAATACATATGTTGCAAAGAGAAGGGAGACATTGAACAAAGCAGCACCCACTAATTAAATCACAAATAATGACTACATAGTATAAAATTTTTCCCATTTAGCCTGTGGGCAACCAAGCCCAAAAGCTTTCCCACCAAGATCCTAATTTATCAATTTTCAAATCCAAGGCCAAATTGTTGAAAATATTAAGCTGGTGCTGGATGGTTCGTGACCCATCAAACAAATTAAAACAATATAGATTTTGTAGAATAGCCTTCTTCAACGCTTGCATCTTATGGTTGATTGTTGAGATAACTGAAGAAGTAACATTGTTTTTGCTAAATTACAGAATTGTTTTTGCTAAATTACATGCAACAGAGTTAATGTTAAGGTGAGCGCGAGCAGCAATTGCTGGCACGCCCACTATAAACAAAGCTAGCACTATGTATTCAGCTTTATTAAGTAAGGTTGCTTCAGAATCAACAGGTGTTATCTAGCGTGACCCCTCGTCGAGAACGATTCAAGTTGCTGTTTAGAAAGTAAAACAGAATCAACCAGCCGAGGCAGCATTGTGCTTCACTAATATTAGCAGGAATATAATTAAAAGTTTCTTGACCACATGTAAAAACTATCCTTGCGGTAGTCAAACATGGGAAAAGTGAAAGAAGTCTCTTCCAAAGCTGTGCAGTTCAAAGTAGGTGAGCTAATACGATGACAGTGAGGTTTTTTACTTGAAGATGTACAATTAACTACGTTTGTACAAGTTATATTTACAGGGACTGCTACCATTGAGGTGTGTAAAGCAATTGCATCAAGGTGTGGATAATACCGTGTTTCCCCGAAAATAAGACACTGTCTTATATTTTTTTTGGCTCCCAAAAACACACTAGGTCTTATTTTCGGGGTAGGTCTTATATATTTATGGTGCCAAATAGTGGGTGTGAGTGTGTAGGGGGGGTGTTTCGTGGGTGCACGGTTGCTCCCTGAGAAGTCTTCCTGGAACTGGAGATTTACACTAGGTCTTATTTTCGGGATAGGTCTTATATTAGGGCAGGTTTAGAAAATAGTGCTAGGTCTTACTTTCGGGGTAGGTCTTATTTTCGGGGAAACACGGTAAGCAGCAAATCATCAATTAGATATAGTCTTATAGTTAAAGTTCCCATGTAATAAAAATCCGCTTAAGCCAGTGAAGTTTTGAATTACTGCAGAAGGAGTGCAGACAGGAACTAAACATGTAGAAAGCAAATGTTCCATATCATAAGTTTCAGATAAGCAAAAGACATCATTCTGTGTGATGTTAGCCAAGCATAAGCAAATGAATCCGGATTGGACACTGTGCCATTCCTGGGACTGGGACCAGTTCTGGGGACTGGTATGGTGCCACGACATCCTTGGCTGGGTGGACACAACGAGCCTGGGTGGACACAATGAGCTGTGGGCGGACACAATGAGCTGGAATCCACAAAGGTCCTGTAGAAGCAAACACAACAACACAGCCTCGCCCCCTCACCCCCAAGTAGTTAACTAAAACATTCAATTAATTTAAGGTAAATAGAAACATTCAATTACATTCAATTGATTTAAGGGAAATTATACTTTTTAAAAACTTTTTTAGAGACCCTTCTAGAGACCCTTTCCCTCCTTTTTTATTTATTTGTGGAGACAGACCTTAAATGGCCGATGAGCATGTTCCATTATGGCTATATTCCAGGTTGTACAAAATTGCAAAAAAGCAAAATATCATGTTGTAAAAAAGAGGACTTGCCTAGTAGGTAACATCCATTTGCCAAAGTTGATGATAAAACAATCTGCTTGACTTGAGTAACTGGAATATGGCAAGCTTGTGCCAGGCCTCTAGCATTTTGATGAAAAAAAAGAGTGACTGAAAAAAATCAACAAAGCTATAGCCTTAAGAAAGAGGCCCAGAAAGGGTCAAATGATTACGTATGGAAGAAATATCTTTGGTCTTGTAGTAGCTGTTGCAAAATTAAAAATAAGATCATAAGATTAGGGTCAATCCTGGGCGTAATGTAAGCACCCGGAAGATTAAAATTAATTTAACACACATAATGAGAGTCAGAGATTAAATCAAAAGGCAGTTGAGAAAAAGTTGTGAAAGTTAAAATAGCAGGACACTTTCCAGGGAGCATTATGAGAATCCTCGTAAAGGAAGAAGTCATTAAGCAAGCAAGCCAAAGTTCTTTAGGCAAACAATACAGCTTACATAGTCAGTTAAAACACATTAAAGAGATAAGGTATTTTGAAAATAAAATTGAAAATCAGACTTTACATAACTCCACCATTTATACCTTACTGTACTTATCAAAAATTAGAAGGAAAAGTTATTTGCAAAGCCCATTGTAGACCTTTCATGATTTTACCTGTTGTGCTGGCAATAGCCATGTATTCTTCACATTCTTGTTGTAAACCCTCCAGATGGAGTCAAATTTTAGTGTCAATTCTCTGCTTTAATCAGAATATGGATTAAGAGCATGTACAAAGTGCAGCTAGTTTTAAATTTTGATTCCCTTTGCTGAAACTGGGAACTGAGTCATCTTCAAAGATCCGGGCAAATTGCCCACCTGGGAACCGAGCCACCTTTACAGATGACGTTCCAGGCAATTTGCCAATCTCAGTCTATCTATCTGAGGCTCCTTTGTGTGAAAATCTCTAAAAATTCAGGAGATGAAGCTATGTAACCTATAAAAAAGTTATTTTCTAACCTCGCCTTTTTCAAGGCAAAACTCAAAGCAGAGAAAAAATTGTTAAAGTGATCAAAGCCTCATTCTCCCCCTCCTGCCTCCACCCCTACAACAACCAGTGAGGACAAGAAGGGGGGAAAATGTTTAAAATAAATCTCATCCATTTTTTCCACTCAACATTCTTTTCACCAATAAATCACACACAAATAATTTTCATCATGAGTAAAGCACACACAAATACACACACAAAATAATCCTATCTTTCTCAGGTCCGGACCTTTCTCACACTTTTTCTTACTCTCCTTTCAATCTGGGATAGGGGTCAACACACAAATATTTATACCACCTTTTTTACTATCAACATACTCACACATTTACACTGTAATCATTCTGCTTGCATATTTACAATTCTTTTCTGAGAGCCAATAAGCTCCATTGTAGAGGATCTCATCCTCCAGGGCTGGAAATGATTACATACAGACACATTCTCACACACATTTCCAGACCCGGGGAGGGTTTGCCCCTTTAAATTTCCACATTTTTTTCTTTTTGAAAACCTGTAGCTTGTTCTCAGAGCACTGGGAGAACTCAAGGAGCGGTTCCAATCACAAAGGTGATTGTGGGCCCGAACCACTGCCTATCTGCCCCCACAACTCTAAGTCCAATCCAAAAAGCCAATTTAATTCTCTGGTTGCCAAACATGTTTACAATTACGCACCTTGCCCCATTGATCATGAAGACCTGGTTGGTTGACCAATCTGGGCTATGACCCTTTCTGGGTGGGGTGGTTTTTATCTTTCTATTTAATACCTAAATTGTCTTTTGGGCTTGTTTGGTTTAATCCTTTTTTAATTATTTATTGTTGTTATTTATTGTTGTTGTTTTAATTGTGAGCCACCCTGAGTCTTCGGAGATGGGGCGGCATACAAGTCCCAAAAATAAATAAATAAATTTATTTTGAACTTCAGCAATTCCAATTAGGGCTATACATGGGTAAAGGATATTTTCTTCAATTCAATCCTATTCAATTCTTCATACACTTATTTACATTATTATACATACACAGCTAAGCTCAATTCTGCATGCAATTATTATGCATTATTATACATACACATCTAAGAAGTTTTAGTGAAAATCACATCATGAAAAGAATAGTAAACATTTTCTTCTTCTCTTAGTTTTTCCTAACACATAACAGTCTAAATTAACCATATTTCCTGTGAACGGCCCCACTGTACCGCATGGAGGGGCTTCCTAACAGATCTGTGTCTCATTCCATGCTTCTGAACAGCAGAGCTAATTGTGGACTATTGAACTCAATAGGGCATGCCTTCCACTTTCAATTCTGCCATCCAGTGCATCAGAAGAGAGCAGTTGCCTGTATTCTAGTTACATCCATTGTTCTATCTCTTTAAACACTGAATAATCAAAAAAGATTAAACATAAAAATTTAAACAAATAAATTTATGTGTCTCTGTCTTGGGTTTCTAGCTTGAATCTCCCTTTTTCTAATTGTTCCTTTAATATTTGCCTTATGGGGGTGTACAATGGCTTTGGAGAATCAAAAAAATTAGCCTGCTCAGAAGGAGCTGAAAGTCCAATTAGAGAAGATTTTTGAGTGACAACAATTTTACCTGATCATAATCAGGAGGGGCTTATAGTCAATTATTATTTTGCTGAGACGTCAGAGCCAGATGTTTCCACTGCATGACAGCATTGATACCATCAATGTAATATTTGGACTGCAGCCTTGGGTATCCTTAACCTTCTATTCTATTCTATTCTATTAAGTTCAGGATACCATTTCCCTATCTCCCAACCAGCTTCCTTATGTTCCCCTCAGGTGCTGTAACACCTGATTAGTGTACAGGAATCTTAGTTCCTGTACATGATTATGCTGTTGCTGAGATAGATTGCAACCCATACTTACCATTGATGGGTCCCGAAGGACCCGGGGTCCTGTAGGACAAAGGTGCACCTTGGGGTCTATTTCAGACGATGGTAAGCATGTTGGCTATTGCCTACCCTGGAGGGTTGATGGCCCCGCCCTGCAGGGTTGATGCCCCACGTTGGGCGCCACTTGATGGGTTTCAAAGACCAGTCATTGTGCAGAGTGCCAAGATGTCTGACTGCCTGGGCAGTGTTTATTCTTTTTATACCATTTTTACAAGCAAGGAAGAGTAGCATAGATACAGCATTTGGATTGGAGAATAGATCCCACATGGGTGAAACCCCTCAACCACATTGGTGCAACCTCCCAACCAATCCTTAAGACTAATGGTGATGTTAGTAAAATGAGATCACCTATATACCTGGAAAATTAGGGACTTTCGAACCCAACAGATAGAGGATGAATAGAGGATGAGATCATGGGGTAGCAAAAGAGGCCCCCTCCATCAGGCTGCAGTGTGCTGCTAGCTTCTAGTGTCATCCAGGGAAACTCAGTGGCTACCACATTTCACTCTTTTCTATTTTTAATTTAATTAATTAAAGACGAATCATAAAAGGAGTTAGGAGAGGATTCATAATCATTAGAAGAGCATGCTTGCAGTTGTTTATATAGGGCATATACTTGACCCTTAGGCAAGGTAAGAGAGGGTTTGGGATGAAAAGCTGTAATACATATGTTGCAAAGAGAAGGGAGACATTGAACAAAGCAGCACCCACTAATTAAATCACAAATAATGACTACATAGTATAAAATTTTTCCCATTTAGCCTGTGGGCAACCAAGCCCAAAAGCTTTCCCACCAAGATCCTAATTTATCAATTTTCAAATCCAAGGCCAAATTGTTGAAAATATTAAGCTGGTGCTGGATGGTTCGTGACCCATCAAACAAATTAAAACAATATAGATTTTGTAGAATAGCCTTCTTCAACGCTTGCATCTTATGGTTGATTGTTGAGATAACTGAAGAAGTAACATTGTTTTTGCTAAATTACAGAATTGTTTTTGCTAAATTACATGCAACAGAGTTAATGTTAAGGTGAGCGCGAGCAGCAATTGCTGGCACGCCCACTATAAACAAAGCTAGCACTATGTATTCAGCTTTATTAAGTAAGGTTGCTTCAGAATCAACAGGTGTTATCTAGCGTGACCCCTCGTCGAGAACGATTCAAGTTGCTGTTTAGAAAGTAAAACAGAATCAACCAGCCGAGGCAGCATTGTGCTTCACTAATATTAGCAGGAATATAATTAAAAGTTTCTTGACCACATGTAAAAACTATCCTTGCGGTAGTCAAACATGGGAAAAGTGAAAGAAGTCTCTTCCAAAGCTGTGCAGTTCAAAGTAGGTGAGCTAATACGATGACAGTGAGGTTTTTTACTTGAAGATGTACAATTAACTACGTTTGTACAAGTTATATTTACAGGGACTGCTACCATTGAGGTGTGTAAAGCAATTGCATCAAGGTGTGGATAATACCGTGTTTCCCCGAAAATAAGACACTGTCTTATATTTTTTTTGGCTCCCAAAAACACACTAGGTCTTATTTTCGGGGTAGGTCTTATATATTTATGGTGCCAAATAGTGGGTGTGTGTAGAGGGGGGTGTTTCGTGGGTGCACGGTTGCTCCCTGAGAAGTCTTCCTGGAACTGGAGATTTACACTAGGTCTTATTTTTGGGATAGGTCTTATATTAGGGCAGGTTTAGAAAATAGTGCTAGGTCTTACTTTCGGGGTAGGTCTTATTTTCGGGGAAACACGGTAAGCAGCAAATCATCAATTAGATATAGTCTTATAGTTAAAGTTCCCATGTAATAAAAATCCGCTTAAGCCAGTGAAGTTTTGAATTACTGCAGAAGGAGTGCAGACAGGAACTAAACATGTAGAAAGCAAATGTTCCATATCATAAGTTTCAGATAAGCAAAAGACATCATTCTGTGTGATGTTAGCCAAGCATAAGCAAATGAATCCGGATTGGACACTGTGCCATTCCTGGGACTGGGACCAGTTCTGGGGACTGGTATGGTGCCACGACATCCTTGGCTGGGTGGACACAACGAGCCTGGGTGGACACAATGAGCTGTGGGCGGACACAATGAGCTGGAATCCACAAAGGTCCTGTAGAAGCAAACACAACAACACAGCCTCGCCCCCTCACCCCCAAGTAGTTAACTAAAACATTCAATTAATTTAAGGTAAATAGAAACATTCAATTACATTCAATTGATTTAAGGGAAATTATACTTTTTAAAAACTTTTTTAGAGACCCTTCTAGAGACCCTTTCCCTCCTTTTTTATTTATTTGTGGAGACAGACCTTAAATGGCCGATGAGCATGTTCCATTATGGCTATATTCCAGGTTGTACAAAATTGCAAAAAAGCAAAATATCATGTTGTAAAAAAGAGGACTTGCCTAGTAGGTAACATCCATTTGCCAAAGTTGATGATAAAACAATCTGCTTGACTTGAGTAACTGGAATATGGCAAGCTTGTGCCAGGCCTCTAGCATTTTGATGAAAAAAAAGAGTGACTGAAAAAAATCAACAAAGCTATAGCCTTAAGAAAGAGGCCCAGAAAGGGTCAAATGATTACGTATGGAAGAAATATCTTTGGTCTTGTAGTAGCTGTTGCAAAATTAAAAATAAGATCATAAGATTAGGGTCAATCCTGGGCGTAATGTAAGCACCCGGAAGATTAAAATTAATTTAACACACATAATGAGAGTCAGAGATTAAATCAAAAGGCCGTTGAGAAAAAGTTGTGAAAGTTAAAATAGCAGGACACTTTCCAGGGAGCATTATGAGAATCCTCGTAAAGGAAGAAGTCATTAAGCAAGCAAGCCAAAGTTCTTTAGGCAAACAATACAGCTTACATAGTCAGTTAAAACACATTGAAGAGATAAGGTATTTTGAAAATAAAATTGAAAATCAGACTTTACATAACTCCACCATTTATACCTTACTATACTTATCAAAAATTAGAAGGAAAAGTTATTTGCAAAGCCCATTGTAGACCTTTCATGATTTTACCTGTTGTGCTGGCAATAGCCATGTATTCTTCACATTCTTGTTGTAAACCCTCCAGATGGAGCAATTTTAGTGTCAATTCTCTGCTTTAATCAGAATATGGATTAAGAGCATGTACAAAGTGCAGCTAGTTTTAAATTTTGATTCCCTTTGCTGAAACTGGGAACTGAGTCATCTTCAAAGATCCGGGCAAATTGCCCACCTGGGAACCGAGCCACCTTTACAGATGACGTTCCAGGCAATTTGCCAATCTCAGTCTATCTATCTGAGGCTCCTTTGTGTGAAAATCTCTAAAAATTCAGGAGATGAAGCTATGTAACCTATAAAAAAGTTATTTTCTAACCTCGCCTTTTTCAAGGCAAAAACTCAAAGCAGAGAAAAAAAATTGTTAAAGTGATCAAAAGCCTCATTCTCCCCCTCCTGCCTCCACCCCTACAACAACCAGCGAGGACAAGAAGGGGAAAATGTTTAAAATAAATCTCATCCATTTATTCCACTCAACATTCTTTTCACCAATAAATCACACACAAATAATTTTCATCATGAGTAAAGCACACACAAATACACACACAAAATAATCCTATCTTTCTCAGGTCCGGACCTTTCTCACACTTTTCTTACTCTCCTTTCAATCTGGGATAGGGGTCAACACACAAATATTTATACCACCTTTTTACTATCAACATACTCACACATTTACACTGTAATCATTCTGCTTGCATATTTACAATTCTTTTCTGAGAGCCAATAAGCTCCATTGTAGAGGATCTCATCCTCCAGGGCTGGAAATGATTACATACAGACACATTCTCACACACATTTCCAGACCGGGGAGGGTTTGCCCTTTAAATTTCCACATTTTTTTCTTTTTGAAAACCTGTAGCTTGTTCTCAGAGCACTGGGAGAACTCAAGGAGCGGTTCAATCACAAAGGTGATTGTGGGCCCGAACCACTGCCTATCTGCCCCCACAACTCTAAGTCCAATCCAAAAAAGCCAATTTAATTCTCTGGTTGCCAAACATGTTACACTTACGCAACTCTAAGTCTAATCCAAAAAAGCCAATTTAATTCTCTGGTTGCCAAACATGTTACAATTACGCACCTTCCGCCATGATCTGAAGACCTGGTTGGTTGACCAATCTGGGCTATGACCCTTTCTGGGTGGGGTGGTTTTTATCTTTCTATTTAATACCTAAATTGTCTTTTGGGCTTGTTTGGTTTAATCCTTTTTTAATTATTTATTGTTGTTATTTATTGTTGTTGTTTTAATTGTGAGCCACCCTGAGTCTTCGGAGATGGGGCGGCATACAAGTCCCAAAAATAAATAAATTAATTAATTAATTTATTTTGAACTTCAGCAATTCCAATTAGGGCTATACACGGGTAAAGGATATTTTCTTCAATTCAATCCTATTCAATTCTTCATACACTTATTTACATTATTATACATACACAGCTAAGCTCAATTCTGCATGCAATTATTATGCATTATTATACATACACATCTAAGAAGTTTTAGTGAAAATCACATCATGAAAAGAATAGTAAACATTTTCTTCTTCTCTTAGTTTTTCCTAACACATAACAGTCTAAATTAACCATATTTCCTGTGAACGGCCCCACTGTACCGCATGGAGGGGCTTCCTAACAGATCTGTGTCTCATTCCATGCTTCTGAACAGCAGAGCTAATTGTGGACTATTGAACTCAATAGGGCATGCCTTCCACTTTCAATTCTGCCATCCAGTGCATCAGAAGAGAGCAGTTGCCTGTATTCTAGTTACATCCATTGTTCTATCTCTTTAAACACTGAATAATCAAAAAAGATTAAACATAAAAATTTAAACAAATAAATTTATGTGTCTCTGTCTTGGGTTTCTAGCTTGAATCTTCCCCTTTTTCTAATTGTTCCTTTAATATTTGCCTTATGGGGGTGTACAATGGCTTTGGAGAATCAAAAAAATTAGCCTGCTCAGAAGGAGCTGAAAGTCCAATTAGAGAAGATTTTTGAGTGACAATTTTTACCTGATCATAATCAGGAGGGGGGCTTATAGTCAATTATTATTTTGCTGAGACGTCAGAGCCAGATGTTTCCACTGCATGACAGCATTGATACCATCAATGTAATATTTGGACTGCAGCCTTGGGTATCCTTAACCTTCTATTCTATTCTATTCTATTAAGTTCAGGATACCATTTCCCTATCTCCCAACCAGCTTCCTTATGTTCCCCTCAGGTGCTGTAACACCTGATTAGTGTACAGGAATCTTAGTTCCTGTACATGATTATGCTGTTGCTGAGATAGATTGCAACCCATACTTACCATTGATGGGTCCCGAAGGACCGGGGTCCTGTAGGACAAGGTGCACCTTGGGGTCTATTTCAGACGATGGTAAGCATGTTGGCTATTGCCTACCCTGGAGGGTTGATGGCCCGCCCTGCAGGGTTGATGCCCCACGTTGCCACTTGATGGGTTTCAAAGACCAGTCATTGTGCAGAGTGCCAAGATGTCTGACTGCCTGGGCAGTGTTTATTCTTTTTATACCATTTTTACAAGCAAGGAAGAGTAGCATAGATACAGCATTTGGATTGGAGAATAGATCCCACATGGGTGAAACCCCTCAACCACATTGGTGCAACCTCCCAACCAATCCTTAAGACTAGTGGTGATGTTAGTAAAATGAGATCACTTATATACCTGGAAGAATCAGGGACTTTCGAACCCAACAGATAGAGGATGAATAGAGGATGAGATCATGGGGTAGCAAAAGAGGCCCTCTCCATCAGGCTGCAGTGTGCTGCTAGCTTCTAGTGTCATCCAGGGAAACTCAGTGGCTACCACATGTAAACATAGTAGAATTATTTTTTTGAAGATATTTCATTTTGATGCATATTTAATGCAGTTGGCTATTACCTAAAGGGTAAGAATTTACACCAAGCATTAAAAAGTTACCACTACTATTCTTACAATTCTCAGCCAACATATCCAATGGGAATTCTTGGAGTTAATTCTAGCAAGTCTAAAACTGGTAAATTAAGTGGTTTTACTACATCGATCATGACTTCACAACTAACAACAACATTCCACATAACCTGTTACATGGTTCCTGTACTCATCCGATTGCTATGACAGAAGCTACAACTTACATACTACCAATAGGCAAGATAGAGGATCTATTTTATGGAATAGCATAATTATTCAAGAGAACTTACTTTCTAAATTCCAAACATAGGAATGTCAGTCTGACAATATATTATTTTTTAAGACAAGGTATTTTAAAGAAGGTATCTCTTTCCTCTGAACAATCAATATATGAATTCTTGATTTGGAAAACTACATAAGTATCTGAACCACTTAATACTGAATTAATAAGGTACTTATTCGTTTTAGGTTATCTTCACATCACCCGGCTTTTTGAACAGGCCATGAACCAAGGTACTTTGTACATAGCTGAAACTAGTTTTTAATATACAGTACTTAATTACCATGGCTTACTTTTTATGTTTTCTGCATTTTGATAGTTTTAAATAAAAACATGCTCTCGTTGAATTAATTTAATTCCCTGGCTGCCCCCAATACAAACTAGCGGTTATCAATAGAACCTAAATAAGTTGATCTATTAATTCCATTAAGAAAAATGGCTCGAAACGAAACTTACCCGTCAACCCCCATTGGCGTAATTGTTCCTCTATTATACTTTCGCTTCCCTGTCTGGATTTGTATTTGTTAGAAACAGTTTGGAAAAAACAAGACATCACACAGGCCTCAAAGCAGCAAGCTCCGATCCCGCTTCCTTCGGCAATGTTCACTTTCCAAAACAGTTACCGGAAAGAAAGCAATGGCCAGGCTTCCATGGATTGGCTGGTAAGAAAGAACATCGCGTCGTAATTGGCTTTTGTGGGAACCTGGGCGTGTTCTAGAAATAGCATCATTCTGTGGAACAGTGACGCTGCTCACACGGGCCTTCAATACTTTACTTACAGATTAAGAGGTGGAAGGGACCTTGTAGTAGTCTTTTGACTGCGGTGCTGTTTTTACTCTGCGTTGCATTTTTTTGTTGGACTCAATCGACTGATTGTATGCCTATCTGTATACAATATTACATTTAAAAGTAACCCTATCTAGAACAATGTAATATGATTAACATTGTGGGGTTTTTTTGCCCAAGAGCAACGACGCGCCCTCTAGCAGATTTCCTACCCAAGGGATTGGATCGATTCATGCCCAAAGTTGCTGTAAACTTTTAGTAAAAGTAATCGGCTCTCCAAGCACATTTTAGCCTGCTTTTTCGAGTGAATCCAGGCCTTGTGGATTTATCCCTCACCCCAAATTCGAGTGAAGTGTTTGGCATTTATCGGTCATCGATCAATGAACAAGTGAAACTAGGTGGGGACGTACCTGAAGAGCTTGAAGAGACCAGTGTAACAGGACAGAATGAATCTCCCGTATTAAAAGTAAGAACCACCTGTCGTGTCCCTAATTACGCTAGACTAGCTTTTTTGCTCTGGCCGTCCCGTCCCGCCCAGTTAAAGATGGTCCCTTTTGCCATTCACGGACTTGTATAATAGCAACATGCCGCTGCAGGAACAGAGCGGAATTCTGCGGGATTCGGCTAATATTGCCTATCACTTAAGTTTTTTTCCCCTTAGACAAAATGGTGCCTGCAGAAAACAATTGCCTAGCCAATTTTATGACAATCCAACTCTTGCCGCTATTCTACTGTACGTCGGCGACCCAGGAATAAGGAGTTAATTGAGGAATCCATGGGTAACTTGGTATGCTAACAAATCATTGTTTAAATCAAACTAAAAAGACCGCAAAAAGAATCGAAAAATATCGTGTATATTGTGTACATCTTTTAAAATCTCTTAGGGTCTCTGTTAACACAAAGCGCTTCTCCTTTGTAGTTTCAGAGTGGTGTCGGTGCAGAACCCCCCGCACTGGCGCAAACATGCGATTAACCGAAGGCGGCTATATTTGGATTCGGGCATCTTGGGAGTTACGGAAAAATACCAAGCTGAAGGTGTCACATTCCGATTCCTTAAACAAACAGCAAAAAAATAGCTGCTTTCATCAAGCTCCGCCTCCAACCCAGTATAAATCTGCGAGACGGAGGGTAGCATTTTGTACTCTCTTCCTTCGACTTTCTGTTGATTTTTTCCTTTTGCCTGCCGCACCGGCCACCTGAGCCATGAAGGACGAAGGCTGGCAACTATCGACGGTGGCCTGGGGAGCCCCGCTTTTCGTTTTGTTTTATTTAGGTTTCTTGCGGCGTGTTACTGGTGCGGCTGGCACCGTTTTTCACAGCCGGCGGCCGGGCCGCTTTGAAAAATCTTGGAGTCCTCCCGCGGAAGCGGTGAGTGAGGTCGTAAAGACAATTGCACGTTTTAGGGAGGATATTCGCATCATCCATGCTATTTCTGGTAGCATGGATTATCTGCAGGAGAGGGGTATGGAAGGTGGTTGAGCCACTGGCTGAGGGTTGGGCATGACTGAATCGCTGACGACGACAATGGAGTATACTTACCCAAGCTGGTAGTTTTCGCTGTAGACATTATAGGAGAGTTGAGCTGGCAAAAAATCAGAAGGAGTGTAGTTAATTAATTAACCCATTTTATGAACATGCATATGCTTTCCTGAGTATCTGATGAATGTCAGGAAAGCTTGTGTGTTATTATAAAATTGATTTCGGGACAAAAAGAGCAGATATAAATGGGCATTTTATCTGGAGGTCATTTTGAACATGAGCTATTGGCCACCCAAATGGACCTTACACCATTTTTGACAGATGGCAGTCCAGTATCTTCTTGAAAGCTTCCAGTGATGAAGCACCCACAATTTCTGAAGGCAAGTTGTTCCATTGATTGATTGCTCTCACTGTCAGAAAATTTCTCCTTATTTCTAGATTGAATCTCTCCTTGTTCAGCTTCCATCCACTATTTCTTGTCTGGTGTACAAGTATGCTGTCCAGCCAGTTTAGAGTTAATGGGATTTGGGATAGGTAGTTAGGAATTGAGAGCTGTCCCCTTCAGGGAATGCATCATGGTAAATGTAGTTAAGGTATCCTGCAAAATATAGTCCATGTCATGTGGTCACATCTGTTATCTGGATTGGTCACTGAATTGACCCTTGGTGGGTTGGGGGAGGTTTCTCCTCTCTTGCCTGAACACACAGCCTCGTGTAGCAACTATATCCCCTGCCTCTATGATTATGGGATGAAATATAGGTATGAGAGTTTAATATCTTTCTACACCATGATTCAGATATGCAAAGGATTGGACATTAAGAAGAACCTCGTCATAACTGAGTTGACAGGATGCCTGATGAACCAATAAAAAGAACTTTGTATAGATGCTTTATACTCTGTCTGCTTTATACCCATCCAGGGCGTAGAGTAGAACAGTAGAAAGATATTATTAAACTTGATTCCTGGAAGATGCAAAGTATAATCTTGATTCCTGAAGCAGTAAAAAGATGCTAAGATTTGAAATCCCATCTGGATTCCCTCAATATAAAGACAGTTAATTTGGATGAAGTGATAAAGCAAAGTAATATTGAAGCCAGGAGTGAATATGCAATGCTAATCTGAGCCTCCAAAGCAGAGATATAGCTAATCAGATTGCCTGAATTCTCCGTTTTTCCCTCTCTGTGCAATGGAACTTTTACATGCTGTTTGGATGGTGGGAGGGGCTGGAGTTCCCCCACTTGCTAGAGACAAAACAGCTTCCGAAGCAATGCTTTCTCTGCATCTCTCTTTCTGAGCCACAGAGTTGCAAGACCAGTTTGAATTACAGGAACCCACCCACCCCCTCCTCTGCTCAATTTGTCTTCCTGCAATCCCAAAAGTAAATGATGATCTGTATTCTTAAAAGTAAAGAATTATTGCTGTGTCAGAATCCCTGTGAAGATTAAAAGTAATTTGGATTTTGTGATAAAGACTAAGATATTTGGAAGCCAGGAATAAATGTGCATGCTATTCCTTTGTACCTGTCTTGCAAATCTCCCATCTTGGATACAGGAAGGGTCAAATTCCCCCTCCCCTCTCTTCAGCAAAAGAAGCCTCTTTGTCTCAAGTTACCTCTGCTAGCTCAGGAAGAACTAATTTGTAAAACAAAGGGAGGAGCCAGGTATCCAAGTAACCCTGTCTTTCTTCAGTTACTACCTACAAACTCCTTTCAAATGCAGATGACAAGTGAAAAGGAGAATTTTCATGTGTTCTAAAAAAGAAAAAAGCTAAATCTGCTCTGCTCATTCAAACTGAAAAGCTTAGTTTTGTTTTTTTTAAGCTCTATGCTCCAGCTCAGAGGCAATAAAGAAGCCGCTCCAGCTATTTTTTACAATCACTCTGGGGGTTATAATTCATTAGTTGAAGGAGCCCATTCCCCCACCTCTCAAGACAGAAGGCTGCGTGCAATCTTTGGAATGCTGTCTTTGATGACTTCCTCTTTTAGCGAGTAATCAAATAAATTCCTTTGGGGTTCACTCCCCCCTACAGTCTTAAGCAAAGCAGCCCACAGCACCATCTGGTGGTCTAGGAGAAATTTCCCAAATTTAACTACTGTTTAACCAATGAAGATTCCTTTTTCTGCAATTATTGTGGCAACATTAAGCAACTTGATGCAAGGTTCCAGTACTATCTGCACTCCAACCTGTGCTTAGCAACAGTGTCTTCCAGACCTAGCAAGCAGCACTAACAGGCAAATTTGCGTTTTGCTGTCAAGTCTTCAGACTCAGCGACAACGCCCTCTATAGCGCCCACTTGTGTTGCAAGCACGCACTGCACCCTAAAAGCAGCCACATTGTGCAGCGCCACCTATGTGCTCAAGTACTACATCTAGCAGACACTCCTTCTTTCTGCTACCTTGTGCACAGTGCCCTAGCAAAATAAAGGAAACTACTTAATTTTCCAAAATTCACCTTTGCCAATTTGAAGCATGGCAACTTCTTCAGCCATGACAGATGTACCTGAAGTACCAGAGGACTTGAACCCTCCTTCCACCCTACATGTAAACGTGGAGCCTGGTTCCCAAAGCCCTCACCCAGACATCCAAACCTCTGAAGACATGGCGATACCTCAGAAAGCCTACAACCTCAGATGGCATAGGAAGCTTACCTCACCCGCGGTGGCACGCTTCAAAGAGGATTGGGCCAGGCAGTATCGCCGTCATGCAGATGCATGGGCAGAGCTGGTAAGGATCTGTGATACTCCTAAAAGCAAGTTGCCCCTCAAGAGCCCACTACTAATGCAGAAAGAGATAGAGGAGCATCTCGCACGGTGGAGAGACAGTGAAAGTAAGCTTAAATACATACAGTTGAACCTGCAAGACCCAGAGCTCCAAGAACACATCCAATGCTTTGAGGAGGCGAACAAAGAACGCAAAAACTGCATTCGGGGAGAGAAAAACTCCCTCCAGGCCATGCTCTTCGATGTGCTACAGGAGGAACAAGTACCGAGGGAGAAGGCCACATCCAACATAGGTCTTCAATCACTAGCAGCTTCTTCCCACCATTCAAAGAAAGTCTCTTCTCTCCATCCCAAACTGTCTAGATCATGAGCAGGCTCCAGTGTCTCACGCCAATTCTCTGCTGCTGGGTGTCACCATCCTTCCAGAGCATCCTCCCGTCACAGCGATGCATCTAGAGCCTCCAAAGCAGCAAGTTACGCCAGCCGAGCTGTAGAAGCTCAAATGGAAGCTGCAGTAGCAGACGCAGATCTACGCGCAACAGAGGAGGTGACACGGCAGAAGGTGGCAGTAGCAGCTCACAGGCAGAAATAGCAGCTAAACAAGCAGAAATGGCCAAGGCCCAGGCCGAACAACAAGCAGAAATGGCCAAAGCTCAGGCCAACCAACAAGCAGAAATGGCCAAAGTTCAGGCCCAATTGGAGTTGGCGGAACGGCACAGAGACTCTGCAATGAAAACAGCAGGGCTTCCGCATGGCAGAAGGCAGCCAACGCTGCCTCTCTCACCTTCGACCTTGAAGAGTTGGGAGAAGAGAACCCAGATACGCGGGTCAAGGCCTACGTGGATGAGCAGCACTCGCTACGAAACGAGCAGGTGGAACTGCCTCAGTTGCCTAGCCTTGCCTAGTGCTTTGGAAAATAGCTTGACCCTCTCTTCTCTGTGGCAGTCCCTCAAATATTAGAACACTGCTATCTTGTCACTCCTGGTCTTTCTCTTCACTAGACTAGCCATGCCCAGTTCATCGTATATTTTAGCCTCCAGTTCCCTAATTTATCTTGGTTGATCATCTTGGTTGCTCTTCTCTACTCTTTCTAGAGTCTCAACATCTTTTTTAATAGTGTGGTGACCAAAACTGGATGCAGTACTCTAGGTGTGGTCTTACTAAGGCTTTATAGAGTAATATTAGTACCTCACTTGATCTTGATTGCATCCCTCTGTTAATGCAATTTAGAATTGCATTGGCTTTTTTGGATGCTGCCGCATATTTAATTGGTTGTCCAAGATCCCTTTCACAATTACTGCTATTAAGCCTGGTTTCAGCCAGTCTATATGTGTACTTTTGGTTTTTCTTGCCTAAGTGTAAGTCTTTACTTTTCTCTACGTTGAATTTCATTTTGTTAGATAGGGCCCAGTGTTCAAGTCTGTCAAGATCCATCAGAGTCTATCTTCTAGGGTGTTGGTTATCCCTGCCAGCTTAGTATCATCTGCAGATTTTATAAGTTCCCCTTCTATTCCCTCATCTAAGTCATTTATGAAGATATTGAAGAGCACTGGGCCTAAGACGGAATCTTGTGGCACCCCACTGCTTCCTTCCTTCCATGTAGACTTAGACCCATTAAGGACTACTAGTTGAGTATGGTTTGTCAGCCAGTTACAAGTCCACCTGGTGGTGATGTTATCTATCCCACTTTTTTCTAGCTTACCAAGAAGTAGGTTGTAGTCTACTTTGTTGAATGCCTTGCTGAAGTCTAAATATATTATGTCCACAGTATTTCACTGGTCTACTAATTTAGCCACTATGTTGAAGAATGAAATAAGATTGGTTTGGCATGATCTGTTTTTAACAATCCCATGTTGACGTCTAGTTATTACTTTACTTGTTTCTAGATGTTGGGAGATCTGTTTTTTTTATTATCTTTTCCAGTATCTTCCCGGGTATTGATGTTAAGCTGATTGGTCTGTAGTTTCCTGGGACTGTTTTTTTCCATTTTTGAAGATAGGAACCACATCAGCTCTTTTCTAATCCTCTGGTAGTTCTCCTGTGCTCCAGGATTTTTGGAAGATATGATTCAGTACTGGAGTATATAAAACCAAGCTGGAAGGCAAAATCACAATTCCGCGTTACTTATTTCAGCCATGTTATTATGCAAGCAAACTCATTGAAAAAGGCAGTTATATTTGGAAGGGTCAGCCCTCCAAAAATGATGGGTATATGCCATCAAAGCTAACATAACACAACTGAAAGAAGCTGTATAAAATTGGAAAATGTGGAGAGAGCAGGTCCATAGAATTGCCTACAATTGGACATGATTGAATGGATAGTATCACTAATAAAGCATGTGGTGTTCTTCATGGATGATAATGGAGTGTTTGAGTCCTTTTCTATAAGAAAGGGCAAAGATTTTAAAAAGTAGATAAAAAATTAGTAAGCCTGTATAAGTTAACTTAATGTCTTATATCAAACTGTTGTCAGCTAATATTTAATACATAATGTATATCTTCAAAACACACACATTAAAATGACATTCTAAATCTGTTGGAAAGTAAAGATCTTGGTAAAAAGAAATTGTGGCCTCTAACAAAAGGGAAGGGGAGTATGTAGGGGGCGTGCATAAGCGCACCAACATGCCTACTGTCCCTGTCTTATTGATTCTTTTTATTTTTCTTATATGTATCCATTTCATGTATTCATAACTATGTTTATACTTACACCTGTTATCTTATAATTTCTTGACAAAATAAATAAAATAAAATAAATCAATCAATAAAAAAATATATGTGAAAGTTTACCATAGACTCCAGAAAAAACAAATCAGATGGGAAGAAGATTCATAATAGTAAGCTTTCAGACTGAATGTTGAAAAATAACAATTATCTCAATTCGTGTTAACAAAATTATATAAAAGTTTTTTTCAATTATTTCTTAAGATCATCAAAGGAGATTTCTTTATCCCTGAAGAAATGAATGATTTTTCCCTAAATGTAGATGCAATCAGGGATGGGCTTCAAATTCTTTAGCAAGGGGCTCTCTGCCCTAATGACTGCCTGGGTTGGCGAGGCTGGCTCGGTGTGGCCAACTCAACACCACTCCCACCTAATCACATGACCCCCCCAACCATGCCTACCCAGAGTTTTGTTGCTCCTGGTGTTTTCTGTGGGAAATGGGTCTCTCTCTCTCTTTGTCCCCCGCCCTCTCATTTGTTTTTCTCTTTCCACTCCCCTCCCACTCTTCTTTCTTTCTTTTTCTTCCTTCCTTTCCACCTTCTCTCACTTATTTCCCTCTCTCATTCTCTCCCTCCAGCTCTCTCATTTCTCTCCCTCTCTCCCTTCTCTCTCTCATTTGTTTCTCTTTTTCCTCTCTCTCATTCTCTCCCTCCATCATTTTCCCATTTCTCTTTCTTTTTCTCCGCTTTTCTCTCTCTCATTTCTCTGTCTCATTCTCTCTTTTCCTTCTTTCTTTCTCTTCCTTCTCTCTTTGTTTCCCTCTCTTTTCCCCCTCTCTCATTCTCTCCCTCCAGCTCTCTCTCATTTCTGTGTCCCTCTCCCAGGGACACAGAAATGAGAGAGGGAGAGAAATGAGAGAGCTGGATGGAATTTTCTTAACAACCGGTTCTGTGGATGTGGCTTAATTCGTGGGTGTGGCTTGCTAGCTGGGCATGGCTTGGTTGTTTGACTGGGCAGGCATGACCAACTAACTCATTTGCGTGGGTGTTATCTGCATGGGCCAGGAGGAAAGAAAGATCCAACCTCTGCATGTGTGTGTGTGTGTGTGTGTGTGTGTGTGAGAGAGAGATGGGGGGGGGAGCGGGGAGGGAGGCTAGTTTTTTAAAAAGCCCAGAGGAGGGAAAAAGATAAAATTGTGACACAGAAATCCCAGGGTGGGGTCAAGGAAGGAAAAGGTATCCCTGCTCTGAAAAGGGAGTACCCTCCCAAGAAAACAAAGGAGTCAAAACCTTATTTACTCATACTTTTTAAAAAAATAATTTAACAGACATTAAAAAGCAATTTCAGTTTCACTTTCCCAGGTTCAAGCCTCTTTGCTTAACGTATGTGATATGTTAACATATTTATATCCCTCTATTTTTTTAAGCACTAGGAATTCTCTAACTAGATTTAAGAAAAGCACTTACATTAAGTTAGTGGCAATTTTCTGTATCTCAGAGGCAATGAATTAGTGTGGAACTACTTTATAACCATCAGACATAAACTTTTGGTCTTTTTTTTATTCCACCTGTCTTCTGACACATCCTCATTCTTAGATTCAAAAGTGGTTTTCCTTTTCAGAAATTCTCCTGTGAATCTCATCCTCAAATACTTTGTGGACTTCATCTACTCAGATACAGATAAGCCTTTAATACAAGGATCTTCAAACTTGGCAAGTTTAAGACTTGTGGACTTCAACTCCCAGAATTCCTGAGCTAACATGACTAGAGGAGGAATTCTGAGAGTTGAGTCCACAAGTCTTAAAGCTGTCAAGTTTGAAGACCACTGCTTTAATAGTACAAAAACTACCCAAAGTATTTTAGGCTATCTAAGGGCTTGCAGAGCCTCAGTCACCTAGGGAGATCAGATCAGGCAGCGCCGCAGCAGAAGGCAGGTAGCAATGACTGGGCTGGTGGGCAGGCAAGCTGCAGGCAGTGATGTGCATGTGTGTGATGCCATGCATGCGCGATAAGGTCTGACTGGGCAGGAAGAGGAGAAGCGGGTGGAGAGGGGCGGGGCCAGCCAGAGGCCTGATTTACCAGTTCTCCGAACTACGGATATTTGTAACAACCCGTTCTACCGAACCGGTCCAAGCCAGTAGAATTCCACCCCTGCCCTCTCCCCCTTCTCTCTCTTTCTTTCACTTGTTTCTCTCTTTCCTCTCTCTTGCCTGAGCCGACACGAAGGGGACCATGGCTGGGCAGTGGATTTGTGACCGGCTGCTTTTTATGATTCCGCACCCAGTGCCAGCCATGGTCCCTTCCTGACGGCTCAGAAAGGAGGAGCAGCTGCTGCTGCTGCTGCTGCCGAATACAATGAGGGAAGAGCACAGCTGGCTATTCATGTGAGCCCATAGTGGCGGCATTGGGAGGAGGAGTCACCGTTGCTGCCGCCATGATCCCGGCCCAGGAGGGTATCCTGCTGGTGTGTGTGCACGCAGATGCACAAAAGAGAGATGAGAGACAGAAAAGGGGAGAATTCCCTTTTCTCTCTGTAATCTCTCTCCTCCCCCCTTGTGCGTCGGGAGGTAAGGGCTGCCTTGAGTGCAAATGTGGCACAAAGGCAAGTACAGGGCCACTCCTGCACTAAGGCTCCAGTGACCAGTGCGGGGCGGCGCGGGGTGGCCAGCCAGGAGTGAGATTTGGGGGCTCGCCGAGCCCCGCAAAGTCTTAGCTAGGAGATCGCCTGAGTCCCTAGCAGCCCACCAATAATTATTTCTTCTGATTTCCAGCAAATTCCCCTTTACTCTCCAAACTCCCTCTCAGCTTGTATGTCATTATCGTCTTTTTTGGATATATGGAGATACCATATCTTACATAGAGGGAATACATTATTTTATATAGAATAAGACATTAGGTTAAATATTTAGGAATTTATTTGACAAATATGAATATATAAGGATTTATTTAAAAATATATAGAGAGCTGAAAAAATGTAATTTCTAAAATATTCCAAATTATTATTAACTCTGAATTAAATTAGATTTAGATATAATTGAAATTAGTCATATGCTGTGGTAATTATGTTGGAGGGACAGCAGTATTTATTTGATTTTAAAAAACAACAGCTTTGTGGTGACAATACTTCTGTAAACCAGTGTGTGTTTCTCTCTTTATTTCTAGTGGTCCCCCAGACTATCTGGCTTTCCTCTAAAGCTCTGCGTGCACTTGGCCAATACAGTAAGTATCCAGCCTTTCTTCCTCGTTCTTTATTTCTTCTTTTACTACTTCAGATGCCGAGGGAGATACCAAGTTCTAGTGGCCTCAACCATTGTTAATTCATGCTGTTGTTGTGTGTCTTTGATGTCTCTCCAACTTTTTCTGGGTCTTCCTTGTGTTCTTTGGCCTTCTCTTTTTGTACGGAATATGTCTTTTATAGCATAGAATCCCAAGATCAATATGGTTCAAAGTTGTACTCTTCAAACTATATTTATATATATTCTATATCTATAGCATATTTCTTGATTTTCAGTGAGGATTATCAAAGGTAAGGCTAGGCCACTTGGTGGTTTCCAGGTGGTTTGGACATAAATTTCCAATTTGTCTACTTGATCCAAAAAGTAAAGTAATATCAGTTAGCAAAAAGGCAGCAAGAACAACTTAACCTTATTTTCCAATCAGATTGTAGTGTATAATCAGTAAATTATATGCAAAATATCTGTTTCAAAAACTTGCTGATTGGTTGAGCTGAGAGAAACAAATAGCTGCGGAATAAGCAGATTTTAGACTAAACTTTTCAAGAGTGGATCAATGTATCCGTATCTGCGAAATAACCTCAGGTAATCTCTTGTCCCTCTCTATTAGTAACATTAAAAATGAAGGCATTATTTGATGCAATTCTCTGTGACAGGCTATGGCATGTTTCATGAGAATACAACAACACAGGTTAGATGAACAAATGGCAGATAATTGACGACAACTTTCCGACCTCAAAAAGAGTTAAGCAGAATGAAGAGTCGAGTTGTATATCCTGGTCCCCCTATTATTTAATGTTTATCATAATGACATTGTGTAGGTCTTTGTCAAACCAACATCTTTCACCACTGGCTGCATTCCTCTTTGCAACCTAGGTGACTCTGTAACCAAGTCATTGCACAGTAATGATACTGTGTCAAATCATGTTGGTTGATAACTAGTGAAAATTTTTCTTTCATCTGTGCCACAGTTGTTAGAATGCAGTACTGCAGGCTACTTCTGCTGATCACCAGCTGCCAGCAGTTTGGCAGTTCAGGTTTCACCGGCTCAAGGTTGAGTCAGCCTTCCATCCTTCCGAGGTTGGTAAAATGAGGACCCAGATTGTTGGGGGCAACATGCTGACTCTGTAAACTGCTTAGAGAGGGCTGTAAAGCAGTATATAAGTCTAACTGCTATTGCTATTGCTATCTTTTGAAAAATTATTTTTGCTCTGTTAGATCATAAAAGTTGAGTTATGACAACAGTCTCTCTAACCAAAAAGGTTACTTGATAAGTTTACTTTTATCTAAACATTTCAAGATTTATAACTGAGTTTTAAAGAAAAGGAAGCTTCTGTTTCATTTTTGCCCTCATACTCTTTTGGGATCTTGGGTACACAGCAAAAAGTTTTAGTTATCCATTATGTTTAATCAAATACTTACCAAGTTCAATCGAGAAACATGAGGGGAGAGAAAAAGATGGATTGTGACCCATGGGTACATGGAATGTCTTCCAACCAAGTCCTTGTCTGGCCCTCTCTTTTTGTAACATTTCAGTACTCTCTACTGTACTCTACAGTACTTCAGCTGTATCCTCATTTATTGTTGTTGGGCTACCTACTGTTTGATGGGATGTGATGGGATGTTCAGTTACTGGCCAACTTCCTGCCTATTCTGGAATCTGTGATTTTTATAGCCAAAGCTGCATTTTTTGGATGCCTTTTGTTGTTTTATTAACTTTGTTTTGCATGGGTTATTGCTTCTGTGTCACACTATGAGTTCAAATGGAGTCCATGCATTTTTGTAACTTCCTCTGTTCAACACGTTAGACTCCAGTTAGGAATAATGCCAGATTTCTCTCCACTGGCTGAGGAAGAAACAGGCATGATTTAAAGTCTATGAAAGAATTCCCTGAGATGTTATGTATCCAGTACAAGTCCTATTTTTAGTAAAATAAAAGTTTATTTTATTTATTGATCAAATTTATGTAGCTACCTCATGGAAAATGTCTCTGGGCAGCATACAGCAATTACTGTACCTGGTTCCTGTGTGGTATAAAAAGTTTGAAGCCACTTTCTTTTGAGAATGGGGGAAATGATTTTTGCTATAACTGATTCACTATACCAGATCAATATTGCATAGTCTGGCTTTGGAGAGAGCAGAATGAGTGTCCCTTAAATTCAGTCTAGAGAAAGATGCTACCTGTATGTGTTTTGTATTTAGCTCTTTTTATGCCCAATTATATTCAGTCTTTGTTGAAAGAAAACTCAATATAGAACAAAGAAATAAAAAAAAAAATTTGATTTTTTTTCATTGTAGGTTTTGGACAACTTTTTTTAGTGCCATTTTTAATGCGGTAAGTACTATTTTACTAACTGAATTACATAATAGAGACAAAGTGCAAGCAGAGTAAAATGGAGAACATGAAAATCAAACTCAAATTGAATGAGTCATGCACTGTATGGGAGACAGAGAGCTTTTTCACTGTAGCGCTAGATTTTCTAGGCTAACAATCTGTACTCTTAAATAATATATGTGGGAACATTTCTATTTTACATACATACCAAGCAGTACAGTTTCCACAATAGCTTCTCGATGTGGTTCTGTATTGTGTTTGGAGTGTAAAGTTTAATTGAATATTAAAAAGTTCAAAATTTGCACAGCATTCAATAGTTGAACTGTTCATTCACTGATAACCAGCAATTTTCCATTAATTTGAAACTTCTGAACACATGGAAGATGCTTAAGATACTGCAGATAGTCTTTGACCTATGACCGTTCGGTCAGTGACTGTTCCAAGTTATAATGGTGTTGCATAAATGGTGGTTATCACTGGATCTTGGAGTCCGGCTGCCCCACTGTCTCCACAGTGATCACAGTCTGGGTGTTTGACAATCTGTTTGCACTTACAATTGGTTGCCGAGCATCCTGCAATCACATGATCACTATTTGCTCAGAAAGTCAATGGGGAAACTGGCAGGGAAGATCACAAATCACTGAGATAAATCTCTCCCATCCGTTCACCCTCCAGCAGCCCTCTGCGCTTATGCAAGTCACTCATTCACCTTTCCCCATCTGTGCTGCACCTCTGAGCACACTGCCAACTCTTGTGGCACCTCTTGCACAGCTCACTGCAACCTTTCTGACCTGTGACATGCCTGTTGCACAACTCCATTGCTTAGCAACATAAATTCCAGTCCCAATTGCTACTAAAGGGACAGCAAGGGACTACCTGTCAAGGATAACCTGTATTTAAGCTTAGCATATGGTTTGGACATGAAAACTAGATTTAATGCTGCTATTATATCCCCTTTTCTCCTTTGAAGAAATGGAAAGCTTCCTATTGCAGTTACACGTTTGTCAGGGACTGCTATTTAAACCAAACCATGATTAGAATCTTCTCACCTTTTACATATGAAGGAAAAAGGAAGAAAAGAAGAAAGAGAGCTCCAGGCTTGCTTCCTTCTCATTACTGATTACTAATACATAGTTTTGAAACTGATTTGTAGGTAGCATGGATGCTGAAGGCAAATGGTCAGCTTGATCTTTCAGTCTGCCTGATCAAAGGACTCTCTTAAATTATAATATTTGCATTACAGATAATGCAAGAAGAACACTAGAGTTACGACCATTAATTCAGTGACTGATATTACATTGGCACTAGTTTTAAGGGACTTAAAACTAGTCTCTTCTGGAATCAGACAAGGTGAGATGGCTGGCATCTTGAAAGACAAAGTCAATGGGGAAGCCAGCAAGTCACTTATGAAAATCTCACCACTACCTTTCTTCATTCATATGCACCACATTTTATTCTCCCTTTGTTCACTTAAACTCACCAGAACGCCTTTCCCCTAGTCTCCCTACAATCACACACCGATAAGTGGCACCCTCCTTCCTCAGCCTCCTTCCTCCCTATGCTTATCCATTCACATGCATGCAATGCCCTCTTTCTCCATCCTCCTGTGTTCACGCGCCACACTGTACACCCCACGTCCTGTTTTCCTGGCCTCCCCAAGTTTATGCTGTGTTCCCATACCACAAATATGCATGAGGCCTACACCGAGCCTCCTGGGGCCTCCCTCCCTCCACGCCACACCCCTGTGCTCCTTACCTGGGCCTCTCTCTGCCTCCTGCTTAATAAGTCACATATCTTGGGGTTGTGAAGACAACCAGAGCCATCTGAATTATCACTAAGTAATGTAGTAATGTAATAATTGCAATTAATGAGCACATTGTTAGCAACAGCAATCCCATTCTCAATTGCCAATGAAGCTCAAGGACTACCTGTATATGTTCTGGCTGACTTTTTTTTCCTGTATTTCTTGACAGAGGAAAACATAGTAGCTATATATGTAAATTGATCTTCTGGCTTTCACAGCTGGTATCTGTTGAACAGTTTTGAGTTTCAGGGTTTAGTGACTGCTCTAGACAACAGATTTCCAGACATTTTACTGGCAACTGTGGCTGGCTCCTTCAGATCCAATGTGGGCTCCCTGAGTGTACTGTACAGTTGCCTTTTGTCTGCATAGCAGACTACTTTCTTCTGAGGCCACAGTTGCTGGCACAATATTAGGAAATGTAGACCATGGTGTGCATATCTGATCAGTTCCAATAATGCAACTTTTTTGACAACATTTAGGATACATTTAGAATAATGTTATTAATGGAAAATTTTGAGGGAAATAGACAGTACAGAAAAGTGAAAAATAAAAAAATAATAAAAGTTATCATTAGAAAACAATTTTAAATTAGTGCTTGACTGAATTTTAAAAAATCTTTCTCAAATTAATATAATGATAATGCACTTTTTGCAGGATGAACAATTTTACTGCTCTACGCTACCTTGATATTCCTGAAGATCCTACTTTTTTGCCATTGGTGGTTTCAGAAAAAAAAGAGCACAAGTCAGAATCAAAAAATGTCTCAGCAATTCTCCAGAGTTTGATGGAATCAAGGCATGTGTGTAATTTAAGGGGTAGGAAATATATAGTTGCAAATACTTGAAAGTAATAGCTCTGTAAACTTTAGTTGTGAGAGTGCAATGTATCCACAAATTATAGCAAGTATTGAGCATTCATAAAGGGAGATACGTAGTTTTCTGTTTCTGCTGTGTTATTGTTTTAAAATTAAATGAAACTCTGGAATTCCTGTTTGGAATCTTAAATGTTGAACAAATCATATATTTTGAATTCAGAATTGGAACTGAAAACATTTTTCCATTGTTCTTCCTAGTGATTTTAAATTTTTTTTGGTTAGGAAAAATGATAGGAAAAATGAAATTGAGCAGTATGGGCTGCTGCCTCCTTTCATAGCAGCTCTCACCAGTAGGATGTGGCAGTTGAGAAAGAAAGAAATGGAGCCATATCCAGTCAAATTGGATGAGTAATAATGAAAGATTACCAATCTCAGACAGTTTCTGCTAAAAAGAAGATTAGAACAGGGCCTCTATGCTTTTCAGTTAACATCTTACTCTTTTCAGATTATCCATGAATCATTATTGTTCCTTTTTATGTCACAGTTCATTTTCTGCAAGCTCTACTTTCAGATTTAAAAGGATTCAGGATTACTTGAAATGCTATAGGTAAGGAATTCAGTACTTTTTTAAAAAAAGAGTATGTTTGTACTTGGGTTTTTTTTTCTTTCTCTTGATTGACAAAACAGTAGCTTAAGGGCCAACTTTGTTCTTACTTTTCATTCCATTCCAGAACAAATGGAGAAATATAAGCATTGTTTGTATTTTCCATAAAGATACTTTTAGCATGAGCAGGTGTTAGTTCTGTTGTGGAATTAACTCTGTTTTTCTTTATCTCTGTTCATGCACATAATTGAATAATCATTCACAGTTTCTCCATGCTTCATATGTTTCAGGCAAACTATGGTTCTTGATTTTAAATTTATTTTGGAATACCATTCCAGGGGTGAGGAACGACTTCGTGATTCATACAAGGGCCAATTATTATTATGCATAATCACATCAGATGGAACTAGAAGATCATGTTTTTCCTCAGTCTGATTCAAGAACATATATCTGATCAAATTTAATTTAATTCTCACATTTCTCAGCCACTCAATTCCCAAATAACTGAGCAGCTAACCACATAGTTCACTCATTTTAAGAATCGTAAGTAAACAGTGGTTTGCGGCCAGAATACCTGGGCCATAATGTGAATTGTTTGGCTTTACTTAGCATATTGCATGAATGAAAACATAGCTGTTTTGTTTGGTTTGAATGATTACATGGAGTAATCTGTTCATCACAGCACAAATGATATAGTAGTATAGGGCTCAGAAAGCCTTTGTTTCACTAAGCATTCCCTTTAAAGAACCTGGGATTGTGCATTTGAAATCTTACTGTTCAGGGCTACTAGTGACCTCAGCATGAATCTGACAATAGAGTGGAAATGTAACAATTGGTGAGCCTTGGTGGCTCAGGCTGTTAAATGCCTGCATTTAAGTTCCAGCTGCCTACAATTACTGTAGGCTCGAATCCCACCAGGCTCAAGGTTGACTCAGCCTTCCATCCTCTCGGGGTAGGTAAATTGAGGACCCAAGATTGTTGGGGGCAATTAGCTGACCTTGTAAAAATGCCGCTTAGTAATAAGCAGGCATATACAGTGGAATGAAGGCTATTGCTGAGCACACTGGGTTGTATCCCAAAAATTGTAAGCTGCCCTGAGTCTTCGGAGAAGGGCGGCATATAAATGTAATTAAAAAAAAAATTTCAATTTTGACTGTTCACTAGATCTGGAGAGATAACACCCCGACAAGTTGCCAAGAACATTATTGCTGCTCTGAAAGAAGATGGGAAAGCAGGTCCTAACCTCCAGGCAATTGCTCAGTGGAATGAGGAAGAGATAATCAAGGTGTGTTCAGTGAGAGGAGTATTACTTGTTTCTTGAAAAAGGTATTCTCTAAATTGTATTCTTCTCTTGTGCTGAAGCTTTCTGATTTGGATTTCAGGGTGAGATACTTTGTAGTTTACTTGTTCAAAGTACTGTTTCTATAGAATAATTATAAAACGTGTTTTATTTCATAAATCTCTCTGCTCAGATGGCTGAGGAATCCACAGCTCGTTACAGAAGCAAACAGCCTCTCTCACTCTTGGATGGAATTCCAGTATGCTTAAAAGAAGAAATTAAAGTGGTATACACATTTCACTTTTTTTGTGCTCAGTGTTGTTAAAAAGGAAAACAAACATTAAGAGTATAGGAAAGAAATATTAAGAAAGTATAACAGCATCTTAATACTATCAGTTGTTTTGTGCCTTGCATTAATATCAATACTATAATACCTATATACTAAAATGCAATGCGAGAAATTTGAAATACCATATATTGTTCTTGCTACATCTCGAGATGTTCACAATCATTTTGGCTTAACAGCTGTATTTCAAAAAGAGGATAGAGATGAAAAGGGTTATGACAAAACCCCTAAATTGTATTTAATTATATATGGTTAATAGACATTTGCTTCATCTATGTAATGTTCATTTCTGCCGTATTAAAAATTAATGATAGCAGATTTCTAGAAGCTTTATGCCTTGCTCTGAGGCATATTGTGAAATTTGCTATCACAAGATGTAATGACAGTTACCAACTTGAAGAGATTTTTAAAAAGATAGGAAGAATTCATGGAGGTTAAACTATCAATGGTTGCTAGTTATTGTGGTTATACACAGTTATACATTAGATACTGTCAAAGTAATATGCTGCTCATTACAATGAGTTTGCTGTGTTGTGGAATTTGGCAAAGTAAGGAGCACAACACTGAGGGGAAGAACCATGTTTGTTGTAATGATCATTGCGTGTCTGCTTACAAGATGGATTTTGAGCAATGGAAAAGCAAAGATTTTTTTTATAGAAATTTATTTATTTATTTATTTATTTATTTATTTATTTATTTATTTATTTGAACTTATATGCCCCATCTCCAAGACTCGGGTGCTTACAACTAAAACAGAAAACAATAAATACTTAAAAAACAATTAAATTAGATTATAAGTCCAAACATTATAAAACCTTAAAACCATCCCTCCCCAGAGGGGTCACAGCCCGGGTTGGTCAAATAACCAGGTCTTTAACTCACGGTGAAAGGTGCGGAGGTCAGCCAGGCGGAGCTCCAAAGGCAGTTGATTCCAGAGGTCAGGGGCGACAGAAAAGGCTCGTCATCGGGAACCGCCGGCATTGGCCTGCTGACGGGACCCCGAGGAGTCCTGCCTATGGGCTCGCACAGGGCGACCGTATTCGATATTGGAAGAAGACGCTCCCTTAAGTATTGAGGACCCATGTCATGAAGGACTTTGTATGTTAACACCAAACCTTGAATCTCATCCGAGCCGGCAACCAATGCAGGCCGTGCAGGAGGGGGGTCGTATGGGAGAACCGGGTAACTCCCATCACCACCACCGCATTCTGCACCAGTTGCAATCTCCGGATGGTATGCAAGGCAGTCCCAGATAGAGAGCATTGCAGTAGTCGAGCCTAGAGGTAACAAGGGCATGAGTGACCGTCAGGGCGTCCCGGTCCAGAAAAGGGAGTTGTTGAACAAGGTGGAGCTGGGCAAAGGCCCCCTGGCAACGGCCCCACCTGTTCCTCCAACTGGAGCCGTACATCCAGGAGGACCCCAGATTCGCCCTATCCACAGGGGGCAACACCTCTCCCCTATGGCCAAAGATGGATAATCTTGACTGGGCGGGCCGATATGCACAGCCACTCAGTCTTGGCCGGGTTGAGTCGAAGCATGTTCCCGCTCATCCAGTTCCGTACCGCATCCAAACACCACAGACGCCCCCCAAACAATCCAATTGTTGGATGCAAGGCAAGAAATCCTAGAAATCTTATTAGCTGACCAGTTTGGGAAAGTTATGCACATCCTCATTTGCGTATCTGAGGTGAGGTCCGTTAGGCTGGGAAATTAATTGTGAACAAGGTGAAATGGTGAGTTCACCAGCTGATAAGAAGACGGAAGGTTTGAGTTTCACTAAATTGCAATTCCCTTATAAGGGTGACCCTTGGGCTAAGCTATGAGTGATAAGAAGGCTTCTGTTTTTTTTAGTCTAGATGGGATTGCAGGGCGGCTTTGAGATGGAGTCATTTGGGTGTGACAGGAACTTCTTCCCAGTGGTGGGATTCAAAAATTGTTGCCACCGGTTCAGTGGGCGTGGCTTGGTGGGCGCGTTTTGTGCATGTGCATGCACTTTGTGTGCATGCACGCGCCAAATGTGCACTTTGCGCAGGCACAGAGGTGTTTGCGCAGGCGCAGAAGCGTTCTAACTTGTCTCCTGCAAGCCTGCACGATCCCAGTTGCTTCAGCAGCTGCCGTGTGGCACTATGTGCCGCGCAAAGCAGCTGCGCGTCAAATTCAGCCGATAAAAGTGAGTATGGGAACCCAGGCAGGCGGGTGGGCCCAACAGCAGAGCAGTGGAGAGAACCAGTTTGGTCTCCGCTGCTCATCGCTCCCACCGGCTCCCCAGAACCGGGCCGAACCAGTCAAATACCACCACTGCTTCTTCCCCAAAGAGAAGAACTTAAAAGGATGCATTTTCTTATGAAATTGTGTTCTGTGTGGTTTACTGCCATTGTAGGCAGGAATAAACTATAGTACTGGGTTGTATTTATAAAGAATCCTACCACAGAACGAATACTTTTTGGTATATTTATAAGGTGCCCTATCACCATCGAAGTGGAACTGTATACTTGGGCACAAAGCCGGAGACTGAAGATGCCACTGTGACAAAGAAACTACGGGAGGCTGGTGCCATTATCATTGGCGTCTCGAACATGCATGAATTGGGTATTGGGACCACTGGATGTAATCCCAATAGGTAAAATAATATGTATTCACTAAATGGATTTTCATTCAAACTGTTTCTTGTGAGGGCTAGAAAGGACAGTTAGAAAAATGATTACATTTTTTGACATCTTGAATGATAAAACAGTGTAATGAAAGCTTATTGGAGGATGGAAGGTGAGAGAAAAAAGATTTAGAAGTACCACTGGGTGGTTACATGGTTTCCAGAAAAAAGAAAAAGCAAGGCAACTCTTTGAATTTTTGTGCTAAATAAGCTTCCCTGAAGGCTACTTCTTTCTTGGTAGCAGTGGTGCTTTTCTGAATTGAGCTGTCTTAGCTTGCAGGTATGAAACTAATGGGGCTGGAGAAGCTTTTCTGTGTACCTATAGGCAAGCAAAGAAAGAAAAGCAGCTTTATTACACCAAATGATATTACAGTGGTTTTGGAGCAATCAGTAACAGTACAAACTAGACTTGACTGCTTCCTCCTGCTCTGATTGTTTGCTAGTGCTCTGCTTTCAATTCTCTATTCACAATCTATTTCTCCAACTCTACTGTCTCCATTTTTCCTGCCCCTCTCCTCCCCTTGCTTAGACTTGGCAGCAGATATATTTTTAGTTTTGCTTGTGGCAGATTGCAATCTAATCCTTTATTTATAAAGATACTTTCTTCCCTCCTCACCAGCCTTCACTATGATGGCCTTCAAAAACCTATTTATTTCATTTCTAGGTATCATGGTACAACTAGAAATCCATACAATCCCCAGCATTTTACTGGTGGCAGTTCTAGTGGATCAGCAGCAGCAGTGGCTGCGGGTAAGACTAGTATTCCAGATGAAAACATTGACAGTGGAGTTGAAAAACCACGCCAAATTACAGCACCATTTCAAGCTTTTGTTCAGATTAGGCAGTGGAAAAAATGATGGAGAAAATAATTTTATTTAATGAAATTTTCTCTGAATTCCATTTCTCTTTAGGCCTCTGTCCACTGGCTGTTGGTACAGATGGAGGTGGTTCTGTGAGGATCCCAGCTTCTTTCTGTGGTATTGTGGGACTGAAAGGTAAATTCTGATAGAAATGTGAAAAACAACTAATTCTGAGGGTCATATTCTTGAAAATGAAAAATATCAATTTATTAGAATCACTTATACAAAATTGAGGGCATAAAAATTGAAAGAAATAAAACAGGCAAGAAGGCAGTGTGGTAGTGTTGTGATCAAAGTACCATCCCTTTGTATATGTGTTGACACATTTACAAAAAGGGCAGAACTTTATGATGCTGTGGCCTTTGTGTTGTCTGTTTCAACTGCCATGTGGATGCTGGTGAATGTACTACTGCAATTCAGCCACCTGTAATCTTCCAAACCCAGTTCCTATATTTAAGTTCAAGTTGAGTTCATTTACTTGACTGATGCTTGAGTTAAGAAAAGGAAGCACTAAGCTGGATTGGTCACATTTTGTCTTAGGCTGTATCATTCAGTACTCTGCCTAAAGTATTTCTGACATTCACTTTGTAATTTTAATCATTCTGCTCTATGTTGTCTGCAGGTACATTTGGACGGATCAGTGGATTTGGGTGTCATCCTCTTTCATATTCTACTGTTAGTCTTGGTAAGATGTCTCTAGCTGTATATAGATAGGGTGTCCTTGGGAGAAAAAGGAGAAGCTACTTTCTATGCCATTACTTTAATTTAAGTAACAGAATTCTTAGTTTTTGGAGATACTTCACTTGTTTAAAAATTGATGTCAATGTTCTGATTGACAGACCCAACCAAGCAAGTACAGTCATGACAAGCTGATCTCTTCTTGCAAAACCTTATTGAGTACATAATTTTGAAACAGATTAAGGCAAAACCAGCTCTAGCTAATTCCCGCACAATCTTGTATAATTAAAATATAGACTTTTTCTTCCCCTATTGGTGCAGGGTACATCGTCCAATTAAATGTTGTTGAATTGTTATGAGAAAGAGTTTCTAAGGATTTTAGCCACCTGGTGAAGTGTCCTTGGCTCTCACTGTTTGTCTTCTTGATGCCTGGAGCCTACATTCCATTTCACCCTTCCCTCCCCCCAGTTCATTGGCAAGCTGAGAAATGCAACAGCATAAGCGTGCTTCAAATTTGTCAAGCCAGACCACCCTGAAATGTGGAAGATATCTGGAAGACAATAAAAACATTTTATTAATAATTAGTTTCCCTCCCTTCCCCATTGGGGCCCCTGGTTTTTGAGGGTATTTTGCATGGAATCTCTTTATTAAGCAATCTGCTCTAATATCGTGGACCTTAATCCACCTCAATTCTGAAATCTGATAACCCCTCAATTGCACCAGGTGCTGCAGCTTTTCTTTATAATGCCTTTAACAGACTACAGTGGAAACTTGTGTACCTTCCCTAATATCCTGGGCAGTTTCAGTTCTATCGTAACTGGGTTGATTCTTTTTACAATAGGGAAGAGATCTATGTATTTTGGACCCAATTTTCTGCATGGCAGCCTCAACTTTAGGTATTTTGTGGACAGATACACTTTTGTCCCCTAAGTGAAATGTCTCCTGGGGAGGCCTTTTCTTATCTGCCTGCCGTTTTTGGTTCTCTGTGGCTTTATATTACACCATGTGCTTTGAGGAGAGTCTATACATTCAGTCAAGGTATCTGATGACGGGCGCTCCTGTGGGTATTCTGGCATGGGCACAAATTCCACTCTGGTAGCTATCTTAAAAAGAGTAAGACCAGTGCTGATATGCACGCAAATGGCAGAAGCTCCATCCAGTTATTGCTGATAGTGGACATAGCAATGTAGGTATTGCTGTACCATGGATATTGGCTCATTCCACAGCTCTGTTCATGCTTGGATGAAATGCTGAACTGAGCTCTTTGGCCTGGGAGGGCCCTATCAGTTTTATGAATTTGTGCCAAAACGTATCCATGAATTGGACACTCCTCCCCCCGGTCTCAGGTGATGCGTTTTGGCAGTCTGTGCAATCAATATATGTGTTGCAGGAACATCTGCAGAAGCCCCAGGTCGTTATAGTGGGGGGCAGCTTCTGGGCTTGAAGGAGGCTCATGCAGGCTACAAAATGGGCTTTGGGGAGAGCTTATGGGGGGTTCTCAACGCCTCTAGATTTTTGTGGTCAGTCCACACCTCAAAAGGGATTTTACTCCCCCTCTAAAAATTGCCTCCACATCAATAGCACTTACTACACCACGAAGGCTTCCTTCTCCCATACTGCCCAGTGTCTCTCAGTCTCATTCAGCTTTCTGGAGATGTACCGTGTTTCCCCAAAAATAAGACACTGTCTTATATTTTTTTTGGCTCCCAAAACACACTAGTCTTATTGGTAGGTCTTTTTATTATATATATATATATATATATATATATATATATATAAAAAAAAACACTTACCATATTCATGTAGAACAATGTACATTTATTCATGTCTAAAACCATCTAACAAAGATACGAGTTTCCCTAACATAAGACACTGTCTTATATTTTCTCCAAAACACACTAGGTCTTATTTTTGGGATAGGTCTTATTTTGGGTAGGTCTTATTTTTCGGTGGTCTTATTTTCAGAAACACGTAGGTACACATTGCAGTTTCCCCTCTCTATTCTTTTGGAGGAGTGCTGCCCCCACTGCCACATCACTGGCATCTGCTTGGATCATAAATGGTTCCTCGGGGTTAGAGTGTTTAGGACCAGCTCAGCTGCAAATAGACTGTTAAGCTTCTAGAAAGCTACCTGGCATTCCATTGTCCAGTTCAGCAGCTGGCTGGGCCGGGGTTTTTCTTCCCCTCCTGCTGTTTCAATAGCTCTATAATCGGCAGAGTGATTTTCTCAAATGAGGGGATGAATTGCTTATAGAAGTTTGCAAACTCCAGGAAGCTTTGCAGTTGCTTGTGGATGTGGGAGGGCTTGCCACTCCAAAATCACATTTATTTATTTATTTATTTATTTATTTATTTATTTATTTATTGATTTATATGCGCCCTATCTCCGAGGGACTCAGCGGCTTACAATTAAGTAGGGTTTAATAATCAGATAAACAAATTGATGAGTCGAGGTCTCACTACTGATTAGGATAATTTAGGTTATGTTCAGAACCCTTTCCCATTCTCCTTCAGTCCGGGTAGGCTAGTTGGAATAGCCAGGTTTTAACTCACAGCGAAGGAGCAGAGGTCAGGGGCTGTCCGGAGCCCTAGGGGGAGTTGATTCCATAGGGTGGGTGCTCCCACCGAGAAGGCCCTGCTCCTGGGGACGGCCAGACATTGTGGTGTTGATGGTACTTGGAGAAGGCCCTCTCTATGGGAGCCATGGGACGCTTGGGAGATTGTTATTGGCAATAGGGTCTCCCAGGTATCCTGGTCCAATGCCATAAAGGGTTTTATAGGTCAGTGCCAGCACCTTGAATCTCACTCGGAGGGCAACTGGTAACTAGTGTAGCTCATGCAGGAGGGGTGTAATATGGGAGTATCGGGAGCCTCCCATCACAACCCGCACCGCCACATTCTGGACCAGTTGAAGCCTCCGAATGGTCCTCAAGGGCAACCCCATGTAGAGAACATTACAGTAGTCTAGGCGAGAGATGACGAGTGCATGAGTGACTGTACGTAGGGCATCTCGATCCAGGTTGGGGTGCAGCTGGCGCACCAGACGGATCTGGGCGAATGCCCCTCTGGTCACAGTCCCCACCTGTTCTTCTAGATTGAGTTGCATATCCAGAAGGACACCTAAGTTGCGTGCTTTCTCTATGGGGGGTAACACCTTTCCCCCCACAGTTAGTGATGGAATCTCCTGGACTATTCGAGATGCCGGTATGTACAGCCACTTGGTCTTAGCTGGGTTCAGTCGAAGCCTGTTTCTCCCCATCCAGGCCTGCACTGCCTCCAGACACCGAGATATCACATTGAGGGCATCACTGGGTTGGTTAGGGGTGGAGATGAAGAGTTGGGTATCATCAGCATATTGATGATATTTCACCCCAAAACCACGGATGATCTCACCTAGCGGTTTCATGTAGATGTTGAATAGCAGGGGTGAGAGGACCGACCCCTGGGGCACCCCACAAAGAAGGGGCCTCGGGGTGGACCTCTGCCTCCCTGCCAACACTACCTGTGTACGACCTGAGAGGTAGGAGGAGAACCACCATAAGACAGTGCCTCCCACTCCCAACCCCTCGAGGCATCGCAGTAAGATACCATGGTCGATGGTATCAAAAGCCGCTGAGAGATCTAGTAGGACGAGGACAGAGGAGTAACCTCTGTCCCGTACCCTCCAGAGATCATCAACCAGTGCGACCAACGCCGTCTTCGTGCTATGACTGGATCTGAAGCCCGATTGGTATGAGTCCAGATAGTCAGCTTCCTCCAGGAACAGTGGGAGCTGTTGGGCCTCCACACTCTCAACAACCTTCGCAATAAAGCGAAGGTTGGAGACAGGACGAAAGTTATTTAAGTTAGCTGGGTTCAGAGCAGGTTTCTTGAGGAGGGGTTTCACCACCGCCTCCTTTAAGGCAGTGGGAAAGGAACCCTCACTCAAAGAGGAGTTGATTATTGCCTGAAGCCAGCCTCGTGTTGTTTCCCGAGCAGTATAAACCAGCCAGGAAGGACACGGGTCCAATAAACATGTGACTGCACTCAGCTTCCCCATGATCCTGTCCACTTCTTTTGGAGTCACAGGATCGAATTCTTCCCAGATGGTATTTCTAAGACCAGTCATCGAAACCTCACCAGACTCTGCCCAGTCGGAGTCCAAGCTTGTCCGGATCTGAGTGATCTTGTCCATCAGATATTGACTAAATTCCTCAGCGTGTCCCTGCAATGGATCCCGCCCTTCCCTCTGATTGAGGAGGAGGGGAGATCCTAAACAGGGCAGCTGGGTGATTGTCTGCGGACGCAATGAGAGCGGAGAAGTATGAACGTTTCGCTGCTTTCATTGCAGCAAGATAGGATCTAAAATAAGATCTTAACTGCGATTGGTTAGATTTGGTTCTGTTGGATCTCCAACAGCTCTCTAGGCATCTTTTCCTGCTTCATTTCTCGAAGCTCCTCAGAGAACCAAGGAGCTAATCGGGATCCACAGCGGGTCAGAGGCCGCATGAGAAACAACTCGGTCTAGTGCCCCAGTGGCGGCCGTTTGCCAGGCGTCCACCAGGGCATCCACCGAGCTGCCGGCTAAGGAGGCCGGAATTGACCCAAGCCACCTGGAATTTTCAGGGTCCATTAGGTGCCTGGGAACCATTTTCTTGGTTCGCTTCCCAGCGATGAGGGTGGCATATCGGAAGGCCATCCAAAGGAGGAAATGATCTGTCCATGGCAGGGGTTGTGTAGAAGGAGATCACCTTCCCAGATCATTTACCTACTGTCTCGAGACAAAAACAAGGTCAAGCATGTGTCCCCCCTCATGAGTTGGTCCCTGTATTATCTGGGTCAGGTCCATGGTCGCCATGGAGGCCATGAACTCCTCGCCATCCTGATGCCCTTCCCAGAGAGGCAGGTTGAAGTCCCCCAACTGCCACTCCCGAGAAAACATCTAGTAGCGCAGGCAGGGCTGCTGCCACAGCTGGGAGATAGGTATGCCAGCAGCAGGCCCAACTGACCTTCAGGGCCCAGCCTCAAGAGGAGAGATTCACAGCTGCCTACTCATGGTGACTGGTGCCTTCACAGCCTGGATTCTCTATCTGCATGACAGTGGTCTCCCCAGTTTAAGGCCTCCCTGATGATAATTGCCACTCCTCCTCCTACCCTGGGCTCCGAGGGTGGTGTATTGCACAGAAACCTGGTGGGCATATATCTGTTAGAGGTTACCCCTTACTGGGCTAACCAGGTCTCCGTGATGCAGGCAAGGAGTCACTTTTCTCCTCAATCAAATCCCGAATGAGTGGGGCTTTGTTAACTATGGACCTGGCATTTAAATATAGATCAACTTGAGTCCAGGGGTTGGTCCTCAAGCCCCCCCAGGTATGGGGTGATGAATGAGTGCATGCCACCTCGAAGAAGGTGCACCCAGAAATCAATATGGCCCCGTTCATTCCTCTACTGCCATTCCCTGTCACCGTGTGGATTATTCCCCACCCCTCCCCAGTACCCCAGAAACTAACCACCTCCCCGCTTGATCATTTCCAACCGGACTGAGGAGATCCTAATGGTGTTATTTTTGATTTCAGTTTGGTTCGATCATCCCTCTTCTTTCCCAATCCTCTTAAGTAGTGGTCTAAGAATTTAATTAATGTCTTGGAATTCTTTTTGTTGCATCTCCTCAGACTCTGCCCCCCACCCACATCATGCCACCTCTCTGGATTCCAAAATCCGTCCTCGAGGTAATTTAGAGAGAGTTCAGTGGGCCATGTCCAGGATAATGGAGTATCCCTTAAGGCCTGTAACTCTGTTGCCAAATAAGTCCGCATAGAATATTAGATCTTTTCTTGAGGGAAAATGGTCTATAGATGGAAATGTCCAGTTGATAATTGTTCGTCTCAGCATGGTTCCAACCAAATTGGATAGTTTGGTTTTAATTGCCTTCTGAAGTGGCTGTTTAGAGATTGTTGATAGAGTTTTAGAGATAGCCACTATGTTTTTGTCGTTCGTGGCATTCCAATGATTGTTAAGCCAGATGAAGTTAAGGCAGGTGTTTTTATCAAATAGCAGCAGCAGTGAGTACAATCCAATTGTGTTCTTATCATAATGATTGAGTGTGTTAATAAGTTTTTATCAAATAGCAGCAGCAGTGAGTACAATCCAATTGTGTTCTTATCATAATGATTGAGTGTGTTAATAAGTTCCTTGATGTAAGTCCAGCTGGGATAGAACGGTGGGGGGAAGGCTTTTGCAGCGAGTATCAGAGAACCAGAATCTCGGTTGGATGGGGGAGAAATTACATAGCCATCCATAGTCATAGTAGAAAAGGGCTTAGACCTATAGGTTAGCTGTGATTCTTTCTTTGATGTTAAAGGCGTCCGGGGTCAGGAATCTGTGTGGGCAAATGGTGGTCTGTATGAGGTGGGGGAGAGAGAGATAGAAGTTAGAGGACAGCACCAGATAGGACAGTTGAAATCATCCATGGTAGTGGCAGTCAAAAAGTCAACAGCAGTCTCAGGTCCACCCCCAAGCCCCTGAGCCCAACTCCAGCCGCCATCTGTGCAACCGTCCAGCATTTCTCCCATCGGTGTGATCACAGGAAATGCTACCACACAACGCAGGGTCCCAACCACCGGTGATGCAGCCATCAAAGCCATCAGAACCATCCGGGCCGAGGCCAGCAGCGCCGCAAAAAGCCCCAAGGTCATTGAGGCAGAAACATCAGGACCTCCGGAGCCAGAGCCATCCAGGACACCGCAGCAGCTAGAAACGTCGGAGTTGCCGAAACCACTGGGACAAACACTGCCGTCCCAGTTTCCGTCCCAGTAACCCCGATGGTCCACACTGGACTGCCGACAGGACCCGCGGCTCCCCTCGACAGCATCCAGCCCAAATGGCACTGCCTGAAGCCCTATGATCTCCATCGTCAGCTGTCGAAACTGCTGGATTGCAACCCTCTTCCCGGCTGCCAAACCAGCTGGTCTGGCGGCCCACAACAATGTATCGGCCGGGAATCTCATCTCCGCCAGTGGGGCTTGGAAAAGGAGACGTCGCCCAAGAATCCATGATCTCCACCTCCAACTGCCGAAACCGCCAGAGCCCCAACCATCGATCTCATCGCTGCCCAGACAAGTCAGCTGCCCAGACTGCTGGAGAGAAACTCCTCCCGCTGCAGACAAATCAGCTGGCTCAGTGGCATCAGAGCTAGAGCACCAGCCGGGATCCGCCGCCTTCCCTGGTGGCTCAGGAGGTGCCGTCCGAGATCTCGCAGTCACCACCGCCAACCGTCAGAACCACTGGAGCCCCAACCGCCAACCCCGCTGCCATCAGCGGGCTAGCAATCCACACAACTGGGACCCGCGGCTTTCCTCTCCCCTCAAAGGGAACCAGCCCGGATGATATCAATCGGCTCCCTGCGATCTCGGGTTGGGGAGATGCAGAAGCTCCCCAAGCCTCCCCCAGGACAAGACCAAACTTTCCCTCCTGCGGAACTCTACGTATGTTCGACCATCTTGTTTGGCACACTCAGGAGTTATTTTCCTTTTCCTGGGTCCATTTCCACCCCTTCACAAGACACTCTATAACCTAAATAATCCAGACTAGCTATTTGGACAATTTGGAGTACAGCTTAGCATTTAGGAGTTTTTTCAGTATGGCGTACTAGTTTCACATGTGGTCTCAGAATAGATGAGAATGTCACTCAGGTAGACTAGGATCCCCTTGTATAGATACTCAACACTTCATTTATCAATTGCATGAACGCAGCTGTGGGGGCTTGTAGTCCAAAAGGCATCACCCTGAATTGGTAGTATCCTATTAGTGCAGGGCACATTGTCCAAATAAATGTTGTTGAATTGTTACAAGAAAGGGTTTCTAAGGATTTTAGCCACCTGGTGAAGTGTCCTTGTCTCTCAGGGTTTGTCTTCTTGATGTCTAGAGCCTACATTCCATTTCCTCCTTCCCTCCCCTGTAGTTCATTGGCAAGCTGAGAAGTGATAATAGTTGCAACAGCATAAGTGCACTTCGAGCTTGACAATTGATATTTGAGTTGGATATGAGAAAACATTGGGAATGAATGCATGATAGGCAACATAAAACTTTTACAGTAGGTCCTGGTATGTCTTTTCCAAGATGCTTCATTTTTGCAAAATTACAACTTCTACATTGGACATTGATGTTGATCCTATATTGTCACCAAACCTCTTAATCCAGCTCTTCCTTGGGCAGTTGAGCTGATTTACTTCTTGTTTGTTTGGTAACAGCAGAAATCAGAAATATCCTCATAATTTCATTGATTGCTCCCCTTGTTATGTAAACAAAGTGTTGCCCTCGAAACTAGCCTTTTCCAAAGCATCAGTGAAGACATGTATTTACCGCACAAAATCAACCCTTCATAGGACAAAAATAAAAGCTGGTGGTTTCATCCTTCCAATCACATACTTCATCTCTTTATCTTCCTTAAAAACAATATGTTTGTATCATTATCTGATGGGACACATGAGGATGAATGCATGTAATCTTTGAAAACTGCCAAAGTGTTTGGTAACTGATACTGAAAAGAAGATATGCTTAGAATACTTTCAAAAAACAGTTTATTGTATTGGAATAGTAAACTTTGAAGATGGTAAAGATGAAGTGCCATTGTAATTATTTGAAAAGAAAGTCTGTTTGATTTTTATTACTGTTCTTGAGAAAAAGAAAGAGTTATTCATGGATGTTGCATTGTACAACATCAGAAATATCCTCCACAGTAAATTGCCTGATAGAGTACTCCCTTATTTCACTTTTCAAAACAGGCAACAATGTTTTAACACTTTTCTGCTTTCTCCCACAATCTAAGGGGCTATAAAGTTCTCTTAAATTCAGAAACAATTGGAAAGTATAGGAGCATTAGAAATGTGAATAACTGTTTTTTTAAAAAATTTTGCCAGGCCCTCTCTGCACTTCAGTTGCAGATGCTGCTGTTGCTTATGCTACCTTGGCTGGGTCAGATTTACAGTATCCATATGGTGCGTATTGCTACTTACTCATTTGAAACACAAGGAAGAAGGGTTTTTAAGAATTGTATGAAATGTCTGTGTCTGTTCTTACTTCCTTAAATCCATTACAGGATTGAACCAACCTGCATTATCCTTCTCAGAAAACGTCAACGCTAATCTGAATGGTTTAAAATTGGGAATTGATTGGAATTTCTTTAAGGTACTTCTTTCTATTTCTTCTGTATTAAAATTTTATACCTGGTCAACCAATTATAATATTTTATGGGCAAACTTTGATCCTTATATCAGTTTTGAGACATGTTTGCAGTAGAACAGAGAGTTGTAACATGATTATGTGAAATGGTAAAAAACATGGGGAGGTACTGGGTGTCTTGCAATGATTCTGGAAAATGAGGAAAGACACTAACTAAATTGTGTTTTGTCTTATCTGCTAGGCATGTGATTCTGAAATCTTAGCTGTCTGCCAAAAAGGTAACATGCAAATGATCATTAATTTTTGCTGATCAGTGTTGTATCCTGGCCTGCTGAGTATCTCTTGCTTATACATCTTGAAGACCAAAACTGTCTTGCAATTTCCAAATCACTACATGAGTGTTTGAGGAGTGAAAGTGTTTCAGAAGCTGTACTATGTTCCTGAGAAAATCTAATGTAAGGAGAAATATGTGCATATTTTGATCCTATGCTATTAATTATTTACCACAATAAAAAAAGATCATGAATACAGGTGAGTGAAGGAGGCTAGGATGATAGCACACTGAAAGCCCAGTGAGTTCAGGTTGCAGGAAGAAAATACATGCTGCATCAAAGGTGAGGTGATTGGAATTCTCTATTATTTTTTTGAAGTGAAATTCAGCTAGGACAGCTATGTTTGGTATGTTAATAAACCTCTTCTCAGTGATCCTTCAGATCAAATTTGAATTTGAAAACTTTTCCTTGTAGAGCAAAAACAATTTTGATTCGGAGGATTTACTTCAAAGAAATATGTGAAGGGAATGAATAAGCATTTTCTCCTTGCAGTGCCATTGTTTGATTTAAAGAGTGCAAGGGGGTGATGGTCATGGATTTTCCATATTTATGGGAAAGATTGGAAACTTCTAATTAATAAGTTTACTTCTTGCCAGCACCACGTACCAGTCATCCATGAACTACAACAAACAGACCGCTTCCTAGCAAACAAAAATTCATTGAGCATATATAAACTGATGCCATGAATGGCTAGTATCATCCAGTAGGGTATCATGCATGCCCTACCTGCAGCCTTGGTGGTGCAGGCTGTTAAACACCTAGCACTTAATTCCAGCTGCCTGCAATTAGTGCAGGCTCGAATCCCACCATGCTCAAGGTTGACTCAGCCTTCCATCCTCTCGGGGTAGGTTAACTGAGGACCCAAGAATGTTGGGGGCAATAAGCTGACTTTGTAAAAATGCCGCTTAGTAATAAGCAAGCATATACAATGGAATGAAGGCTATTGCTGAGCGCATTGGGTTGTATCCCAAAAATTGTAAGCCGCCCTGAGTCTCCAGAGAAGGACGGCATATAAATATGAATAATATTTTATATACATACATATATACATATACATATACATACATACATACATACATACATATATATATTTGTTTTCGTAGATTTTCACGGGTAAAGGTATGTAGGTCTTGGTGTATTCGGGTCTTGTCCCGTGTAAGATTGAGAATACCTTGGCACGCGTTTGAAATCTCATCCGTCATCTTCAGGCTGGTGTCTTCAGCTTCGTTCTTCTGGGAGAAGTGCGTGATCGTGGCTGTTTTTCCCTTTTAAACTCCAGAGTTGGCTGTGTTGTTACTTCTTGATTGGTTAATGGAGTTGATGTATGCAGAATGGATGGCTTTTTCCTGAGACCATGTGTGGCTGAGGTGCTGGCTGTGTGTCTCTCAGCCTTTTGTGTTGTAACGACGTGGGTAATGGGCTGTGTGATGACCTTCTGAGTTCTATTGTTGTGACATCCTGGGTGTGGTGCTGTAGTCTCCTGGGTGTGTTTCCTAAAAATATATAAACAATATATATATATATATATATAATATTCATGAAAGAAAGCTAATTAAGGATGGATTAAAGGAACCAGAGCATGATTTTTCAATTGTGCATTTTGCTTGGATGTGTTCTGTTTGGACAGTTTTAAGATGGTCAAAGAGGAGTTGAATGGAATTTTCTATATTATTTTTTACATTTTTGCTTCATTGTTGATATCAAAGTACAATATAATGGCTCCATAAAAGTGGATCTGGATTAGATTGTAGCACAAAGATGGTTTTTAAATGTGAATTTAAAATCCTGGCATCTCAATATTTATCTAAAAGTGAAGTTTATTTTTCTTCTTCTCTCTGCTATCGCTGAATGTTCAGCAGTGGAGTTCCTAGTGGACTTAGGAGCCTCAGTAGTTGAAGTATCTTTGCCAGAGATAGAAGAGGCTCGTGTGGCTCATGTGATCTGCATTCTCAGTGAAATGAGAGATTTCCTGCAGTCTGACTTCAACAATCAGTTTGAACAAATGGTAAATGGTGGTTGGGGTCACTATATCAATTGGTATTTTTAACAAATCATGTCAAGGGTCTGCATTTTCTGACCTTTGTATTCACAAGAATCTGATTGGGTTGCTGATTCCTGTCTGTACATGAAAATGTCTGCATCACTATTGCAATGTATCCTGATACTAGCTTGGGGCACGATGGCTCAGTGGTTAAAGACAGTGAACTTGTCAGCTGGAGAGCTGGCAGCCTGAGTTTGAGACCCGAGCTTCACGCAATAGGGTTGCAGTTCTAAACCATGCAAATGTGAGCAGATAAATAGGTACCACTTCGATGGGAAGATAACAGCGTTCCATGCGTCTTTGGCATATAGCCATGCTGGGCACATGACCACAGAAATGGTCTTCGGACAATACTAGCTCCCTCAGCCAAGAAAGAGGAACACCATTGGACATGACTGAAAGGAAACCTTTACCTTTTACCTCACATTAGATACCATTCCAGTTGCTATTCAGGTTGATTTTAAGATGTAATTAGCAATACGATGGGGAAATTGGGAAACTTCCAAATCTTATGCATGAAGTTCTCTTTGACCTCAGGATGGTTTTATTCATGGAATGTATAATTATTGGAATCCCCAGTATAGTGTCAGAGTCTTGGACCTCCCTCTATATCAAGGCTCCAGACCCACTAGACGCTCACTAATCTGTTGCCTTCCTTTGTTATGTGTGACACTGATTGATTTGAAGCATCAGCAGGGACTTTTGTTCTAGAAAAAAGTGGAGTGCTTGCTGTTCACTTGCTTGTTCTTGGGGCTTCCTAAGTGATCGGTGTAAGTAGAAGAGAAAGTCAAAAATAGAAATATTTGAAAGAAATAAATTTAAATAGAAAAAGTATCAGTTTCTTAGAAAATATTTCTTAAGATTTCTCTACTGAAGCAGAAGAAAAAATTATATAAATAAATGTGCATTTCTCCTTTAATCTTGCTCTTATTTCCCTACCTTAAATCCTGCCTAATAGAGCCCACCTCTTCCTGGTGCACATTTTGCTCCCTTCCTCTCCATCTTGGTCAACTGGATTTTAACTGAATTTTAAATTTATGATCTTTATTGTTTTAATGCTTTATACTGAATGTCTGTAAGCTGCCAAGTGTAATTTCAGTAAAATGGGTGGCATAGAAATTTAATAAATAAATGTCTAAAATCCATCATGAGAGAACTGTTTAAAATTACATGCATTTTTGGAAAAGATTTTCTGAGAAATAAATTTTCTCCGATATTTGCCTAAATATGAGTGCATTTTTAAAAGTGTTCACTACACTTCTTTACAGCTTTCCTTGTCTATTCAACAATAGTTCTACTTCGCTTTTGGTTTTAATTCTATATGGAATACTTACTGTAATGTCTTTGTTTTCCAGAATTTGGAGACTCGTTTGAACCTTGCAATTGCTTCTCAAATTACAGCCCTGGACTATATTAAGGTGAAAAATAAACTGCAGGAATAGGAGAGCTGGGGTAAAAAGCCACTGTAGGTCAATAATATTCTCCTTGTACACAAGGGGAAAAAAGTAGGGAGAATAGTAATATGTTGACTAAATTACAGTCCCTTCAAAAAAGCAGTTAAATCATTTGGCATACTACTAAAATAACTTTTGAAGCGAGCATTTAATATGACTGGATTTCATTAACCCAATCTTTTTCAATCATATCTTTTATTTAAAGGCTAGACAGATGAGACAAATGCATGTTATTATTTTTATCTTGATGTTCAACATTTTTGCTAATAGAAAACAAACTAGGCATTATATTTTAATTTTACAGCTGTTCCAGCCACCTTTCCTTGATTAGAGAGCTCTGTAATATTCACAATTAATCTGAGAGATAATTTTATGACAGTGAAGTTTTTATATTGGACTAATGGGAGTGTAATGTTTCCATGTATCTCCTCTGTTTTACTTTTCCTCTGACAAAGCAAGAAGAAAAGATTGGAAGTATCTGGTTTCAATTTAAACCCCTTACATTTCTTACTGCATTGTTATAGTTAGCTTAATAAAGTTCAGTAATTTTGGACTGGCTTGGAGTCATATTCAACACATCTGGAGAATACTACTTGGAGAAGGATAGTTTAAATGCTAGTTTGTAGAAGCATATTAGAATCAAACTTAAATTTATGGAGTTTACTACCATAATTTGACCAATATAGCTTGTTCAGCTCAGAAATGGAAAAAGACTTCCGCTGCTCATTCAAATTAAAATCTTTCTTCTCCTTCTCCCACTCTTGATATTAGATTTTAAAACTAATACTTTCTTGGAGTATTTCCACTTGGAGTATTCCACTTTCTTGGATTGCGTGCCCAGTTATGCTCATAGCTTTCTGACATAATTTTTTAGAAATCGTTTATATTTCGGTGTATTCTGATAGCTAAACTGGCCATGCATAGTTTCCTCCTTTGTGGCCAATGAGTTGTTTCATTTAATAAACATTGTTATGTCTCTTATATGTCTACAGAATTTCTACTAAGCAAATTTCTATAAAAATAGTCAGCCAGTAATTTTACTATTTGTTCTGGGAGTGACTGTAATATTTACATTGTAAGCATTTAGCTGTATTGACTTACGCTAACTATAATATTTATAGATCTCGAGTTTGTTTTTACTAACTTGAGTTTTGTCTATTTTCAGGCAAATCGGCAGCGGAGTCGAAGCATGGCTTCCCTGAAAGAGATATTTTCAAAGGTGAATTGTCTCCTTACACCAGGTACTTAAAAGTTAAGAGCAACCTTATATATTGTGTTAGGCTAATCATGTGGCAAACTACAATCAGCAAAAGGTTGGTAATCCACAACTTTGGCTTGCATTGGAATCAACTTTGTGTGATCTTGCTAATATTCATGATGGTTCATTTTGTGTGGGTGGTTTTTTTTTTTAGCTTTACAAATATGAAACATTTTCAAAACACCTGATGGTCTGAAGAACTTCAAGATCATGGCAGATAAAATGGGAAAGAATGAGACACTCACATTCCTTTGGGGGAGCAGAAGAGACCCTGTAGTTAGAATGATTGTATATCCCATTTGTCACAACTCCGCAAACGTGCTATGTGGAGCCACGACAACCTCGGTGACGTAGAGACGGGTCGAGATAAGCTGACTAGTTGAGGACTATAGGCAGCAGTGGCGGCGGTGTTGATAGACCATGATCAAACCTCACGACCGGCGGGACCAAGCAGATGACGTCAGCTTCCTTTGCTGCGGCCCACGAAAGAGTGGGAGGGGGATAGCAGACTCGGTGGGGGGTGGGATGACACGACACAGGTGAAATAACATGGGGAATGTGATGGGTTTAATGGGCACTTTGGGATGATGGGCACTTTGGGATGATGCGATGGGGTGAGCGGGCATGGGCGAGCAGGTGTGGGTTAGTGAATAAACTTTGCCAGATGTTAGGTAGCAGCAACGGTTGGGGACTAATTAGCCATATATGGTGTAAACGCTCAAAACATAACGACAAATACTGTGCTATCGTACGTTGCAACTTAGAGCTGACTTTAAACCCTTTTTTGCTCGCTGTTACCCGCCGTTTGGATTAAAGAGGAATCTACTGTTCTTGAAAATACTTGTGATAGCTCATTTCGTGATTGGGATGTCGGAAGAATAGCTGAGACCATTGTTTCACCTACTTATTTTTCTATGCAAAAATGGAAGTGAGGGGAAGCTAATGCTACTGTGATACAGGTAGCCCTTGACTTACAGCCAATTGATTAATGACCATTTGAAGTTAAGATGCTCAGAAAGGGTGCTTTATGGTCCACAAAGCATTTTCGGCCATCATAAAATATCATGTGCCGCCCATCCCTAGTCACACGGTAGTGATCTGAGCACTTGGCAATCAGTTTGCACTTACGACTGGTACCCAGCACCCCGTGATCGTGTGGTGGCCATTTGCTATCTAATCTGCTTGCTTCTCCAGAAGGTCAATAGGGAAGATGGCAGGGAAGATTGCAAGCTGTTGCCTTCTGCCAAAGGATTTCCCCTCCTCTCCATGCATGGCTCAGAGACATCCTTTGTCAGCCTGCAGAAACCTGGATGTTTGAGAGAAAAAAGATTATTCAAAAGAGTTTTACCTACCTTAAAGACCAGAATTACTCTGTAGCCATTTGGAAATGTTATTGCCAACAATTCGTTGCTATGAGGGAAGGTGAGTTTTTATTGAAGGACCATTGTGCTGGTTTGTCAAGTGTGTTCTTTCTTTTAAGAGAAAAGAGATTATGAGGGAAAAGTTTTTCCCTCTAGTTCACCATATAGAGCTTTGCAATAAGCAACCAAGAATTGAAAATAATTGAAAAGTTCTTTAGTAGTGAACAAAATTGGAATCAATATTGTAAACTAGTAACGGATTTAGAATGCAGGTAGTCCTCAACTTACAATAATTCATTTAGTGACCTTTTAAAGTTATAACAGCGCTGAAAAAGGTGACAGGACTGTTTTCCACACTTATGACAGTTGCAGTATCCCCATAGTCATGTGATCAAAATTCAGATGCTTGGCAACTGACTTTGATATTTGTGACAGTTGCAGTGTCCTGGAGTCATGTGATCACTTTGTGTGACCTTCTGATATGCAAAGTCAACGGGGAAGCCAGATTCACTTAACAACTATGTTAGTAACTTAACTGTGATTCCCAACAACTGTGGCACAAAAGGTTGTAAAATGGGACAAAATTAATTTAATAAATATTTCAGTTAGCGACAAAATTTCTGGACTCAATTGTGGTCATAAGTCAAGGTCTACCTGTATTAGAAAACTTTTTAGAGGATGAAACAAGCAGGAAATCAGACTTTTTAAAGTTTTATTATTTTCTTATTGGATCTATTGATTTGTTACAACTGTTGATCAGTAGGCCATGAAATTTAATAGAATCATTAAAATTGTTTTTGTTATTTTTTTAGTTTTTGTGTGTTTTTGTATTTTGTACTTCTGTAATTTTATAATTTTTTCTGTAAACCTAGTTAAGAAATGAACAAGAATAAAAAAGAAAAAAGAAAAGGGCCTTTGTGATCACTGTTTGCCATTATTTTCTTCTGAAGAGGAGGAAGGGAAGGCAGATGGTTCTCTGACTGAGCTGGGGTTCCACGTGGTTGTCTGCTGAAAATAAGATTCTGGAGGTCTTTATATGTCCTCTGCATTATACAACAGAATTTGTGCTGGTCTGTCATCTACTTACATCTTCTTTTCTCACTTTATCCCATTATCTAGGCTGCCTTTGTCCGATCCTTGGAAATAAAAACCTTTGGTTCCATAGATTTAGAGAAAAGATACTTTTACTAGGAAAGAACTGAATGCAACTTAAATCAGGCAAGTTCTGAGGCAAAAACGCACAAAACCCCAAATTGAAAACAAATCCTAGAGGTGAACCCCTTGAAGCTAGGCAATCAAAGGGCAAGCACCAGCCAGGAAATGTTTTGAGAAAATCTTTGATTCAAGTGTATCGTCTTTGGATATTGCATACCAAAGCTAAAAGAAATGACCTTGGAGAGGGAAGCAAAACTCAGATCAGTAGTTACAAAGCTGCAAAGAAAAAATCTCCACTGAATTCCCCCACCCCCACCTCCATTTCCATAGCGGTAGTAGCAAGCCGCAAGCTAGCTGACACCCACATATGAGCAGCTAATAGACAAAGACAGAGCTGGGTTGAATACTTTCCTCTTCTGCAGAAGGTGGAGCTAAAACTGAAGGGAAAAGCTATTCTAAACTAGATGGGAAAAGTATATGCCCTACCTTCTAGCCAGCAGAGGTGGAATCAATCTGTGGTTCCATCTTCAGGTGATTTTCTTCAAAGAATTTACTGGGAGTAAATATGGCAATGGAATTGATATGACTCCCATTTTTTGAAACTTGGAAGATCTCACTAAGCCAAATATTAGAAATCCATTACAAGAACCGTTGTGTTTGTGTCACATAATGAGGACCTGCTGCTCCACCCCTTGGCATTCCTGCAGGTGGACAGGAGCACTTGTGTCCCTAGGTTGCATGGCTTTGTCCCGGAAATGGGTGCCATTTTCACAATGGCCACAATTCATTGCAGCCGCTCCAAAAATGGGGCCTGCTTGCAGGACAGAGCTACACAGCCTAAGGATGCAGAGAAGTAGAATGGCCTCTTTTCCCAATGTCAGCACCAGAGCCCTTCCAGAGGTAAGTTTATGATGGGGGATGGAGCCCAGTGAGGTGAGAAGCAGGCTCAAAGCCTCATGGGGGGAAAGCAGACATAAGGTGTGTGGGGACCTAGCAGGGCAGGGTGGGAGAGAGATAGGTTGGGGAACTGCTGCAGCATCCCTGCAATCAGTATCCCTGCAATTGGTTGTAAGGATGAGTGTCCACAGGTGCGCTGCAGTAGCTATAACTTTGAAACTGGGGCATAAGTAATTTAAGGTCTGTCTAGGTTTTAACTGTCACTAAGCAACCAGTTGTTAAGTTGAAGACTACCTGTACTGAAAAATTCCTTAAAGCTGATGCTTTGTGATTGAAGCATGGTGTTGTGGCCTGCCGGTGGCTGACGGAGCTGGCAGCAGTCGGACACTAGTGAGGAGGTTGGGGAGGAACCTGGGCAGTCTTGGAGGCTGAGGAAGGCATGGACAAGACCTCTGCATCAGAGGCAGAGATGGGGCCAGGGTAGGCTGGCAGTCATCATCTGCCTTCAGACTTACCAGTGAGGCGGGGGAGTTTCTGGAACCGGTTCCCAGCCTGCGCATGCTCAGGGCTACCAGAAGACAAGAACAATTGAGAAAACAGGATCGACTCAGGAGTAAGGCCACATCTTGGAGATGATTGGCCCCTCCCATAGGACATAAAAGACAAGCGAACGGGACGTGAGCTTTTGCAGGAAGCAGTTAATTCGTCTGGTCGATTCAGCCTTGAAAAGTTCTGTTTGACTCTGTGTCAAGTTTGGCCTTGCCCTGCGTTTGGCAATTAGTTCTCTGGCAGCATTCCAAGTGTGATAAGGCGGATGTTTATAAACATTCCCCTGAAAGACTGTTTGTGAAGCCTTGTAGACTGTGAATGAACGTAATCCACAGCCGTGGAAATAAAAGAGGTTTTGCCAGAATTAAGATTGTGTTTTATGCTTTCTAAGGAAGCCTAAGTCAGAACACATGGTGAATTTGTTTAGAAAGTGTTTAGATTGACACTTGCAGACAGTTTGCAATAAAAACCTCAAAGTATGGTTTCCAACTAAGGACTTTGTGTTGTAGAAAGAAGTAGGAGAGTTTTCATAATTGGTCTTACCAAATGACTAAATGAAAAACAAGGAAAATTGGTCTATGAAGTTAATGTTCATCATTATGCATATATTAATGCTCAGATTAAGAAAAATAATCTAGAAGGGATTTTGCTGTCGTGGAGGATGACAAATTAGAGAAACTTGGGATGAATCCCTTGAATGGAGTACAATGGCTGATGGATGTAATCTGTTTAAACGGAACAAACAAGAGAAAGGGACTAGTACGTTGTATATAACATACTCAGTCCTACGTAGAAATCCAAGTGAGTGGACATGGTAATGACTATCAAATGTTCCTAAAAACAAAAGCAATTTGACAGGAATCACTTATACAAATAAGTGATGGGCTCCTGTTCATTGGCTGTGTGCCAAGCAGAAGTGATATCACTACCAGTTCAGGATACTTAGATTTGATTTTATGAAAGTATGTTGTACTTTAAAAGCTGAAAACTCACTTCATTGGGAGTCAGATGGAATATAAATTTAATGAATTATTTGCTAAAGCTATGCAGTTATTTATAAAATAATTATAAATTTATAAAGATGTGTATATTTTAAACAGTAAATTTGAATTTCCAAAGCAACATAGTCAAAATGTTTTTGTTAAAGAACTATTTTAATAGATTAGTATGACTTTTCATTTTTAATTTAAAAGTTCTATATCGATGCATAACAGCTGTAAAAAATAAAGGCTATAATTTTGTAATTTTTGTTTTGTGTAAGGTACTGCATGCTGTGCACCAGTAATCCATGAATCAGACCTCCTTACTGGATGTAGTGATGTTCAGACAACTCTGCGGACCATGAAGTAAGAACAAGATTGTGTACAATAAAAAAAACAAAGTGACACCTACAAAATAATAAACGAGGGAAATGAAATCAAGCTGCTAGGTTGCAGTGTTGAACTGGTGGCCTGCGGGCCGGATGCGTCACATGCAGGCCACGCCCACCCCAGCTCTGCAAGTGGGAAAAATGTCGTGAAAGATTGCTTGACAGCAATGTGATGCAGCAAGTTTGACACCCAAGTTCTAGGCCATCTTTTTAGTTGTTTCCCCCAATCAAGAATAAGATGTGGGTGATACCTCCAAAGCCAGATTCCATATCTTCAAAGAGATATGAAACCATTAACACTTTAGTTCAGTTTTTTTTAAAATAATTTTATTAGTTTATAATTGCAACAATAAAAACTGAAAGAAGAGTAGAAAGAATAACAAATATAAAGGAAGAAATTTTATGAGTTGACAGAAGGAAGGAAAGAAGAAGAAAAAGAAAAGAAAGGGGAAAGGAAAGGAGTGGAGTACTAGTACATGAGAACAGGTATGATTTAATTGCCATTACTGAAACTTAGGTGGATGAAATGACTGGAATGTAATGATGGAAGGATACAAAATTTTCAAAAGAAACAGACATAACAAAAGAAGAGGTGGAGTTGCATTATATGTAAGAGATCACCAAGGATGACGGCCTCCTAAAATGCATATGGGTTCATAGAAAAGGAAAAAAGAATGACCTAGCCATAGGTATCTCCACTGGTGGATGTGTAGAAAATATGGCATAATTTTGGACTGTTTATCCTTTAACATTCTTTCCATTTAAATGTACTTGTTGGCTGCTTAACTCTTGGATTGCTACTACTTAGCTGTACAGCAGCTATTAAAACCATCTCTGTTAGTTAGAATTATAAGAAGAAAAATATTCTTTGTGCCTTGCCAAATACTTTCGAAGAGGCTTGGATTTACAATCTGCAGAGAACAGTACTTCTTTTCCAGAATTTTTCGCATTATTAATATTGTTTCCATTGATCTTTCCAGATACATGCAGTTGGCCAACTTGACAGGCATTCCAGCCCTAGTGGTACCAGTTGGATATACAATTTCAGGGCTTCCCATCAGTTTACATGTAAGTCATTACCTTCTGTAATTTGGTGTGAACTCAGTGAACGCAATTATGAATAATCTTTCTGATTAATTCATCCACCTAATTCATCCAGTTTCTTTTTTTCAATTTCTGAATCCTCATATGTGGCCATATTCCTTCCTAGCTCTTGCTAGGCCAATAATCACAGATGGTGGAAATATGTTTTATATTTCTACCAAATCCTACTGAAACGCACATCTTTTTCCATCCCTTGCAAACTCAGGGTAGCAAATAAAAATGCATTATTTAGTCAAATATTAATACTGATGCCTTTTTAGAATGAGACTCAACTATTCTATTTTTTTGCTTAACAACTTTTCAAAAATAGAAAGGTATCTGCTTTCTATTACAGAAGCTTATAGTTACAGAAATGATATTGAGGTGTAATGTGTCTTGTGTGGCAGATTGCTCTCAGTATATCTTATTGTGAATATGAAATATTTTTAATACAGTATGAATTTTCAAAAAGAGAAATTGGGAAGTTGTCCATAACCTAGAAAGGGAGTTAATATGCCATAGCATTCCTGGCATTCCTAATGTGTTGACAAAAGCACCCACTCAAATACTGTAGTCCTTATAGCTGGTCGCTTAGCATTCATTCAAAGTTACAACCGATTTCCCCAAGGCTATTTAGGTTCAAAATTCTGACAGTTGGCTGCGTAGCACTCCCTGCAGTCAAGTAATTGCACTCTGGGTATTCGGCAGCTGGCCCACATTTACAACCATTTGCAGCATTATGTGACTGTGGTTTATATTTTTTGCCAGAAACTGATACTTCCAGTTACCAGCAAAAAACACCATTGTAGACAATGGATTCACGTAATGATTTTGTATTTCACTCAATAACCAATGCAAAAACATTGAAAACATCATAAAATTGGTTGTGGTCATGTTGCAATCCACTTAATTACCAGCATGACTTACGACCATAATTCTGTAGTCAACTACATGTAGATATATGCATAACAAACTGTCTTGGCCTGAGCTATTGGTAATCTCCAAAGCAGATAATCTAGGATCCAATGGCTTTGCATTGTAATGAGAGTTTGGTCCAGTGCAGGGGTGTCAAACTCTCACTGTCATGTTATCATCACATGATGTATCACGACTTTCCCCCCCCCCTTCGCTAAAACGGGCGTGGGCATGGCCAGTGTGTGATGCATCCAGTCCGTGGTCTAGTGGTTTGACACCCCTGGTCTAGTGGTTAAAATATCAGGCTAAAAAGGGGGAAGTCAGAGTTCTAGTCTTAGCTTAGCCATGAAAGCCAAGTGGGTGATCTTGGGACAGTCACTCTCTTTCAGATCAACTCACTTCACAGGTTTGTTGGGTAAGTAGGAGGAGGAAGGTATATTGGCTATGTTCACTGCCTTGAATTATTTGTAAAAATACTAAAGATGGGCTATAAATAAATGAAAATTATTTCAGGGCTTCCACCTTTGATAGCATTCCAGTCAACTTTGCAGTGAGTAACTAGTTGTCATCTCTTTATTTTTTAAGTGTGTAAATTGATCAGGTTAGACTGAAAGAGGATGGGAAACTTAGACATCCTTTTCCTTTTCTGTTTTTTTAAATCCCTGGTTATTTTTTGGGAAATAAGAATTTTTTAAAAAGAGAACAAATAGGCTAGACAGAGCACCTAGAGGAGTCCCATTTTATAGCACGTTTTATGCTTTTCTCTCAAAATAAATCTTTAGTCAGAGTGCATGATACACACCAGCTGGACTAAACTAATTAACATACAATTGACCTTCCTGAGTGTGGAACTTTTACAAGATTGAGCCTGACGTGGAAATGAATGGGTTTCTGACTTTGTATAACATGTTGCCTCTATTATGTAAGAAAGGGTATTCTGTACTTGATTATGAAGTCTTTAAAGATCCAAAAGTTAGTTTTCCAAAATATAGCTGTGGCAATTCTAATTGAAATAAGGTATTCTGATTGTATTTTGGTGACCTGGTTTGGTTTGAGCCCAGTGAAAAATGTTGATTTTAATCTCTACACTTTTGGAAAACCTGGGCTATTGGTTCCTAATGCAAATCGTTCTTTCTTTTCTTTACCCACAAAGGATACCACTATAAAAAACATTTCTTCTAATGTCCCTTATTCTGGAGCCTGGAAGATGACTTTAAAAAAAAATGCCTACCTCCAGAATTCTTGCTTATTAACGAGACAGCTTACCCAAGCCTCTTATTTATTTCAATAGAAGACCCATTTTCTAGTTATTTTTGCATTTCCAATTTTGAAAAAATATTTTGGTTTCCACTGAGAAACTTAATCCCTGTACATGCTGGTGTAATTAATATATTATGTCCTGTGAATTTTAAATTGTGTGCTTTTGTTATTGGTTAAAATATATAATATGGGTATTCCTCAACTTATGATCACAAGTGAGCCCAAAATTTATGTTGCTGATAAATTTGTTAAGTGAGTTTTGCCCCATTTTATGACTTTGTCACCTTTGTTAAATGAATCACTGCAGTTGTTAAATTAGTAACATGGTTTTTAAGTGAATCTGATTCCCCCATTGACTTTGCTTGTCAGGTTGCAAATGATGATCACATGACCCCAGGTAATGCAACCGTCATAAATGTGAGTCAGTTGTCAAATACCCAAATGCAAATCAAGTGACCATGGGGATGCTGCAATGATCATAAATGTGAAAAATGGTCATCAGTCACTTTTTTCAGTGCCATTGTAACTTTAAATGGTCACTAAGCGAATTGTTGTTGAGGATTTCCTGTACTTGGATAAAGCCCTTTTGTAATTGTTCCAACAAATAATTGTAGTAATGGTTTTCAAGGTTGTCTAGTTCTCCTTTGGTCCTACTTGTTTTATGCCCTATGTCTCAAAGCTCTTTTTACAGCCAGAGATCAAATGAGCTTATAGCAACTATCTCTGTCCCCTCCCAAAAGTATATTCTGAGAAGGTACAGTATCTCAGCAGTTTTTTATAGGCATCTTGCTGTTTCTTTCACAGATGATGACTAAGTGGTGGAATGAAGCGTTGCTGTTCCAAATAGGCCTGAAACTGGAGCAATTTCATGGTACACTAGCAAAACCAATAATTTACTATGATATTCTGAGATAATATGGCTAGCTTCAAAATTCCAATACAGTTGTTTGTTTAACGTATAAATGGCTTAAGGGATGAGTTAGAAAGGTCTTCAGGACAGATTCACAAGCTCCCATTAAAAAATGCAAACAAAATTAAATTGGAATGAAACGATTAACTTACTAAAGGATATACAGTGCTGTAGGTGTCTGCAGTGTTTAGAGTTTATATTGATACGAATTGTTTATAAACATCCCGATAATGCAGATTTTACGATTGAGCAGATTCTATTCAGATACAATTTGTTTGAATGCGTTTTAAATACTGTATGTGACATTTGCATTCAGTATGTATATATGGTATTCTTGATGTTTCTTGCATGGAAAATTTCTTAGAAAGGTGATGGGCATTTACAGATTTTTTTTAAACCTAACTCTGACAAAACTCTAACAATATATACCCTCTAGTGATATTGCACAATTGTATTTCTTTATAGTTCAGCAGAATGTTAATTTCTTGTGTCAAAATGAAAGCAAATCATTTCACCAGTTCCTACAGGCTTGAGCATCCATGTTCCTTTTCAAAGTGACAGAAAGCAATTGATTCAGAAAATATGATGGCATTGGCATCACCATCATTAATACAATATTTCATGCAATGAATTTGTTCACTTATCCGAGTTTGTGATAAAATTAATACAATATTCAGAAAACTCTGGAATGTTGATTGGTGTGGCAGTTTTCCAAAGATTAATATTCGAAACTTGAAGTTTGGGCATGCCTCAAAATAGTATTTAAGAAGCCATGGAAATAATCAGAGATGGTATTCAGCAGGTTCTGACCAGTTCTGGAGAACTGGTAGCGGAAATTTTGAGTAGTTCAGAGAACCGGCAAATACCACCTTTGACTGGCCCCGCCCCCATCTATTCTCTGCCTCCCGAGTCCCAGCTGATCAGTTGGGTTTTCTTTTGTTGCCCTGCACAGGAGAATGGAGGTGGAATGCAGGTTAGTGGGGTGGGGACGGAATGGGATTTTGCAGTAACCTTTCCCCAGGAGTGGGGAGGGAATGGAGATTTTACAGTATCCTTCCCCTACCATGCCCACCAAGCCACGCCCACAGAACAGGTAGTAAAAAAAATTGAATCCCACTACTGGAAATAACATACACATTATCATTCTGAACCAAGCTATCCTTAGGACAAACAATACTGAAGACATGAGAAATTTTCCAGAAATAATCTTAGGACAGTTGCAAACACTGTCATAATAATCACCAGATTAGACTGACTTGAAGTTATCGGTGGATAAAACCCTGGATTTGGATCTGGAACCACATTCTCAGTAGATATTTCACTGAATAATAGAAAGTAGTGTTTTTTCAGCCTTACCTTACGCAACAGGCTGTATTCAATGAATGGGAGGAGAGTACACAAATTGTGCAGGTTTTCTTGAGTTTAGGAGTGGTGGTCTCAAGTTAATGTTAAATTGAACAATATGAGGGAATAAGCCTCTGTAAGCAAGTAATTATTCTTTATCCATTCCTTTGTAAATGTTTACAAAATTTGTGACTATGAGATTGAAAGTTACAATTCTGTCCTCCTTGATAATGGTATATTGTTAAAATGATAAAGAGTAAGACTGGTTTCCTAGAAAAGCCTTTCTGTTCTTCAACCTAACTAAAATATTCTGGTATAAGGTAAATATAAAGCCTTTAGTATACAGGTAGTCCTTGACTCACAACAGTTCATTTACTAACTGTTCAAAGTTACAACAGCACTGAGAAAAGTGACTTATGATTATTTTTCACACTTATGACCATTGCAGTATCCCCATAATCACATGATCAAAATTCAGAAGCTTGGCAACTGATTCATATTTGTGACGGTTGCAGTGTCTCGGAATCATGTGATCACCTTTTGTGATCCTACAAGCAAACCCAATGGGGAAGTCAGATTCACTTAATAACCATGTTACTAACTTAACAACTGCAGATTCACTTAACAACTGTGGCAAGGAAAGTAGTAAAATGAGGCAACATTCACTTAACAAATGTTTCACTTAGCAACAAAAATTTTGGGCTCAGATGTGGTCATAAGTCGAGCACTACCTGTATTAGAAAGCTTAAGAGTTTTTTTTATTATTGTCAAATTTTGTAAAAGTACTGGGAGAAGGGCATCCAAAAAGGATTCTCAATCTCTCACATGGTTTTTCCTGTTCTTTTATGTATTTCTAGTGGCATTTCTGTAGGTTTTTTGCTTCTGCATATGCCTATTTTGTACTAAACGTTTTGCTACAATGTAGTATGATCAAGAAACACAAGCAACAGAGCATCTATAAATAGGAAGTAAAGGCAATCATGCGTGTGATTATTGTCACACTTGTCATTCCATTAAAGAAAATAACATTAAGATTTTGTATACATAAACTACTACAGAGGACTTAATCCTCATTCCCAATTTGCCTATATTCTATCTTGGAAAAAAATGATAAGGTGCTGAACATACTTCTGTTAGAAAACACTAGTTTAGTTCTCATGTTGCTCTGCAATTCTATAGGGCTCATATGTGCTGTTGTGCACTGTCATCTACCCAAAGTTTAATCATCTTGACCAGAGACATGTAAAAAAATTAATTAAAGCAAGGGAGAGGCAGCTATTATGTGGCAGAAGGTTTAGCTGGCATTCCAAGGCAAGTTACCTGATCCAGGCTGTAAAACCCGAGAGGCCGAGGTAAGAGTGCTATCCAATTTTGTGTTGCCATCTAGTAGCCATCTACATGTTTGCTGTTCACATTTGGTAACTCTTAATTCACAGAACTGAGTGTTTTCACAAAATAGCTGTTATGGTCAGTCACAAAACGTTCAGATCACAGAACGAGTTCTTGCTTTTATCCCTATTTCTGGGCCTATAGATATACCTTCAAAAAGAGGGACTAAGTTTTCTTTCCAAGATGCCTTTTAAGAGCGCTGAACATTCTTATAAGTTACTCAAGGCTAGTAGTTTGCAGAGGCTAGGCTCATTTACCAGTAATTTTTTAATTAAAAATACTGCCAAAGAAGATGGCCATGGGCCCCACTTGGATTACTCTGTTACAGAACAAAGTATTAAAAACTTGTGTTTATCTGTGATTATAATAAATAAAGGAAAATACCAGTGTTTTAAAATTCCAATTCTATATAAAATGCAAAATGAAGGATGCAGTACAACATTGAAATTGTGAGTACTCCAACATTGGAGGATTTAAGAGATTAGACAACCATTTATCTCAAATAGTATAGGGTCTCCTGTTTGAACAGGGGGTTGGGCTAGAAGACCTCCAAGATCCTTTCCAACTTTGTTATTCTGTTAAATACCAATATAAAAGGTGTGCTAAATTCTTTTATCTTCCTTGCTTGCCTACTAAGGAATCCCATGCAAAATAGACATAACATGCAATTTGAGAATACAGGTAATCCTCGAGTTATGACAGTGACCATTTGAAGTTACACCATAACACCCCCACCCCCATCCTGCTCTCTCAGACCTTCCAAAAATCTGTCTCCCCTCTCTGCCATGGTTTCTTTGCCTTTGAGAGGGAGAGAGAGAGAGAGTAGGACGATTTTGTTCCCAGTGCCCGATTGCCTTGCAAATGCTTTTTGTGCTGAGTGGAATGTTCTGGGGTCCATGATCTTGTGCAACTTCAGACACCCACCTGCTTTTGCAGAGAATGGGTATACCTGAAGTCATGTGAGATCACAGCCCCCAGAACATTTCTCTCTCAGCGTGAAAAGCATTTGGAAGGTGATCGGACACTGGGAGAGAAATTGCATTGCTTCCAGCATCTGGTAGGCTTGCAAATGCTTTTCACGCTGGGAATGAAATGTTCTGGGGGAGTGTGATCACATGTGACATCAGGCACCCATCCGCTTTTGCAGAGAATGGGTGCCCGAAGTTGCATGTGATCAACCCCCAAGAACATTTCACTCTTGGCAAAAAGCATTTGCAAGCCAACTGGACGCTCGGGTGGAAATCATCCTGCCCTCCTCTCCCTCAACGGCAAAGAAACTGCAGCAGAGGAGACAGATCTTTGCAAGGTGTGCGAGTCCGGCATGGCAAGATGGGACAGGAGAAGCTCCCCCACAGCCTTCCTTACCCTGAGATACCTCTTGCCAGTGACCACACATTTGATTAGTGAATGTGTGGGTAAAAGCAGAGAACGATCGCATTCAAGTTACGTGATTCACTTGTTGAATTACAAATGTAATTGACAGGCTCCATTACATAACTCGAGCTTTACCTGTATAACTCAATGGGCAAAACATGATTTTGGCTATTGCACCAGGTGATGTTGAATAATATTTTATTTTATTGCTCTATGTGCTTGAAGGTGTTATTAAAATTATTCTTTAAATGTGAGGGGGCTGGAGTTTTCTGTCAAGTAAAGAAGTTTAAAACGAACTGAACGGCACCATTACCATTTCAGTGCTTTAAACGTAAAAAAATTGGCAAGGTATTTTTTTTATAGCATGATCTTTTAAAAAGTCAGTGACCATAAAAAGGGATCCAGGAAGTTGCCCATGTCTTGTCCACAACTGTAAGCAATGGCCACCTTTGGCTAGATGTATAGCAAATGGGCAAGCCCTATACATAAAGCCAACAGTGTTATGGTGGCTAACCTGCTTGCACAATAGATAAAGGGACCACACATACAATGCTCTTGCTTCACATAGATATATGTTGATATACAGTATATACACAATGATGTCTTTATATAAAATAACTTTGTTTATAAAGTGACATTTAACTGCCACTTGGCCCTTCCCTACCCCACAAAAAACAGTAGTATACAAAATATAAAATATTTTTTTTAAATATTTATAAACAGTTGCAAGGAAAAAAAATATAACTGTATGAAAATATCCTTCCCTTCCACAGATAGCTAATGGGCTTTTAACCCATAGCTATTGAGTGGATAAGAATAGGCCTTGCCCAATACTATTCGGTCCCTCAGGAGTTTAAATAAGACATAGTAGTTGCAGAAGAGTATCAGGGCCATGGAGAGCGTATGATTCCACTTCTCTGAGCGCAGCAGGGAGTAGAGTTGATAACAGACCACACTGCCTTCTATGAGAATCAGCAGATTGAGAAGCCGTAAGGGATGGTGGAAGAGGAACTAGAAGGAAACAAGAAGAACCACATTTTAATTACAAGACATTAAGTTCCTCCAACCTTTGCTAGTTATTAATGATTTGTTGTTGTAAAAGAACAGAAATCTTTATCTCATGGCAAGCAGTATTTTATTCCCAGACCCTCAATAATCCACTATGATACTTACATAAAAGCGAGCATGAGACACATCTGAAGGCACAGCTACATTATAAGGTCCCACTGCTTTATATAAGCATCGACTATGCCGTACCAGCACTCCTTGTGGCCAGATTGTGCTCTCAGACCAGCTATGGACAAAGAAAAATATTTCATTATTATGAGAATGTAAAACCACATGAATAATTTCAATAAATGAATGTGGATGCCTTTGTAATATGCCTTATATTTAAGTTTCTTTAGTTTTAGAACTTTTATCTTTGTTCAAGAAGCATAACAGATTTCAGTAGAAATGGAAATCCTAAATGAGGTAGTAGACAAATGACATCTAGCATTCTAACTCAAATTAAACTAAAAGTAAACACTCCTGCCTTTTCACTGTTAAGAAATCACTGAAATGTTCCTTGAGTGTTCAAATTTATTTTTCTCATTCAAATTTGATAAAAATTCTCTACTACCAGTTACACTATATAAAAATTCTTCACACGTTAACATTTTATAATACTATTTACTTCACATGCTTTCTAAATATTTTAAACAACAGACAATTAGCAAATCCAACTGTTTTCTGTTAAAAGCTTCTACTATATTCTCAAATTACATTTCCATCCCAGGAATCTATTCAACCTTAGAAGTTTCATTTAGGGATGCATAGAATTTGTACGGGTAATATGTACCTCTGCCCAGTTTTTCTTTAAACTTACAATATTTTTCTTCAGTTTTCAACAATAAATATTTATGAGACACTGTCCTTTCATGAGCAAACATCCTGCTTGTCTTCAGTCAGCAGTCAAGAAGATGACTGAACCATTCTATTCAGTTGCATGAAATGTTGGAAGGCTTTTATGGCTATTGCAAGGATAAAATTGCTGATCACTCCAAGTTTGAAGGTAGGTAAAGTTGAAATTGGATCTGAATCATCAAAATGCAAGAGCCATGGAGTATTCTTGGAGTTGGCACTGAGCTTTTAAGTCTTTGTTGCAGTGGTGGGATTCAAATTTTTTTTACTACTGGTTTGGTGGGCGTGGCTTGGTGGTTATGTAATTGGGTGGGCGTAGCCAACTCAATGTCACTCACATCAAGGGGTGCCTTGCCTGGCTCCTCCCCTCCCAGCCATTCCTTGTCACACCCAGCCTCAACATATCTATAGTTTTGTAAAAATGTTGTTCACCTTTTTTTGACTTTATTATCTACATACTATAGATGTATTTTCATGGACTACTCAAAAGAGGAAATGGCTCACATGCTTTGCCCAAGAGTGTGATAGGCAACAGGCTTTTAAGGGGCTGCCAGAAAGAGGGGGGGCAATGTATTTTCCAAAGCACCAGAAGGCAAACAAGCAATGGATGGAAACTGAACAAAGAGAGAAGCAAACTAAGACTAAGGAGAAACTTCCTGACAGTGAGAACAATTAACCAGTGGAACTGCTTGCCACCAGAAGTTCTGGGTGCTCCAACACAGGTTTTTAAGAAAAGACTGGACAGCCATTTCTCTAATGGTATAGGGTTCCCCCCAAGGTCCCTTCTAAGTGTTATTCTGACATCTTTCCCAGGACCTCTACTCAGAATTTGGCATCCTCAGTTTTCCTGTCTGAGCAGGGGGTTGGACTAGAAGACCTCCAAATTCCCTTTCAACTCTGTTAAATACACGTGTATTTATGCTGTGGATTATAGACATTGAATGCATGTAAATCCTGAAAAATATGTGGTAGCCTTGGGCAAAAGAAAGGCAGTAAAATCACTCTAAGTGTAGGGACAGTGTAAAATATTAATATATGATAAATAATGGAGCAATTAAAAATAATACCACAGAGTTTTCTCTCTCTCTCCTTCCTATTTTTCTTTCTTCCTTTCTTCCTATTTCTTTTCTTTTTTTCTCCCTTCCTTTCTTTCTTGTTCTTTGTCTCTTTCTCTCCCTCCCCCTCCCCTCTCTCTCTCACACACACACACACCTGGTCTGCGACGAACTGATCCGACGAGCTCCAGAGCAGCGGCGGCAGAAAGCGAGCAGCCCTGGGACATCCACCTGTCCTCCCTTTTGGAGCACCTCCCCGCTGCTCGCTTCTCCCGGGTGCCGAAAGGAAGTGGGCGGTGGCGGTGCTGCTATGGAGGCAGCCCAGGAGTCCCCACCCTCCCGGTCAGAGCACCTCCACCGCCACTCGTTGTGCTGCAGCCGTCACGTGGTAGGGAGAGCTGGGAGAGCGCAGCGTGGCGGCTTAGCCAGCCAACCGAGCCCAGGGATGGTGGGGTGGGTGTGTGTGCAGCTAGCTAGGCCCCAGCCAGCACCGCCTGGGATGGGGCTGTGCCGGTGGTGAAGCTAGCCAGCCGAGCCCAGGGATGGGGGAGCGCTAGCGCAACTCGTAGTCTTACCTGTGAGCAGGCAGATCAGGGCTGCTCAGTTTGGGCGCAGGCACCACGTGGGAAGGCAGGTTAAAGGCAAGCCATGAGGACCTAGTGTGCCGCATAGGTGAGGAGCAACTGGGTGGGGTGATCGTCGGGCAGGGTGAGTGAGCATCGGGCGGGTGGGGCAAGCAAATGAGCGGAGACCGGGTCAGGGGCCAGGAGCGTGGCCACCCAGAAGTCACTACTGGTTCGGCGACCCACATCAATCGTCGCTACCAGTTTGCAGAAACCAGTGAGAACCAGCTGAATACCACCACTGCTTTGTTGGGAAGAGTGTCTTTAGCAGTTTTTGTTTGGCATGTAGGCCTAGAAATTACACTAACACTATTTCTGCATTTGAACTTTAGTAAGCTAACTAACTTCGTGAAGACTATGACACAAAAACCTACCAAAACCATATTCTGCTAACACTGAATCTTATATGTGAAAATACAACACATAATAAGAAAACATAAGCCTTAGGAATGTCAATAAATGCAATTTACAAAGATACGTCTTTCTGAAATTCCTACAGCCCTAGAAAAATGTGTTCCGACCACAAACTCACATGTGTTGAGGAGTATTACTATATGACCCATGTTCCAGCTTCTGCCACTTGCCCAAGTGAGCAGCTGATCTGTGTAGCAAGTCACAATACTTGGGAGGAAGCAGTTGTGTGGTGAGCATGACAAAAGCATTGATCCAAACCATGATGAGGTGCTCACATGACCAACGCATATCGTAATACTGAGTGCTCTGCAAGAAACCAGAGAATAAATTAATGAGAGCATCCCAACGACCTCAGAAGCAATTGTGTTCTGCAATAATAAACATACATATAAAAATTCCCATCTCACTCATGGGGCAGTATTTATCTTCCTCAATCTCGGGTCCTCTACCAGAGATTTTGGAATGTAAGGGTTCTTCACAATATCTTAAGTCTTCCTAGCACTACTCTCTCCTTGGGAGAAAGTACTGATGTTGTTCCTTGGTCGGAACCACTCTCCCAACTTAGGAGTCACAGATCCAAGTGCTCCTCCTACCACCACTGGGACCAATTTGGCCTTTCCTTTCCATACTCTTCAGTTCCTTTTTTGGGCCCTGGTACTTCCACAATTCCTGCAAGGCTAGTAAGCTAGGGGAACTCAGGCATTTCTTTCTGACATATTTTAATGCATTATATACATTGGCTGCACATACTCTTGTGTTACAACTCCTATGTAATTCCCTGAGCTTTCTAAAAAGTGCTCACACAAATGTATGCTTATGGATTCCGTAGTAAACTGATAGATTCAATATGCTTTGTTATTCAAAAACAGAAAACTAAGTTAACTATATATCCTGTACTTCTGCCTTTAGAATTATATTATTCTGAATAGTTTCTGAAATCTATGATTTGATCTGATTGGTTTGCCCAATTCTATTTGGATTGATGTAAAGTCTCAGTGCTGATAATCTGGATATTGTCAAATCAGGATCTGAATTTGGCACCAAGTGTATATTATGGCACAAAATAGAATCATGTTATAATTGTCTTGAAAAAGAGGACAGGGTTAGTAAATGGGATGGAAAAAGGACTGGGAAAACCACAGGGGCACTACATGTATGGCAATACCTATCCTCCAACGAGGAGCAATACTAGGGCACTCCAGATGCAGCTACACTCCGCCATCCAGGCTGCCAAAGGGGAGACAGAGAAAAGGGGAATTAACCAGAAGTCCATTGCCCCAACAATCCATAGGCAAGATTTAGGAGGTGGAGTGGCACTAATAATAATAATAAAGTATTCCAAGAACAGCTACCTTCACAAAGCACAGTGGCAGAAATGCCACATAGTAGGCACTGAAGAGGGAATTGAAGAGAACTTCCTTGATTCGGCGGTTAAAATCTGCTTTGAGGCCCTCCACTTCATTGCGAATGAGATCTGGGGACAAGGGACAGCTATGCGTCGGTGTGGTCACAGAGGGGTTGAACTGTTCTTTGACAGATTCTCTCAGGAGAGAAAATAAATCTTTGGGCTTCACAAGACTGCCAACCCCTGAGGCACTATCATCCACTAATTGATCCTGCACTAAATAGCTGCAGTCTGTTGAAAGAGGCTGGTTTCTACTATCTTGGTGGAAGCAGCACAATGGAACATAGACACCAAACCTGAAAAAGGAAAAATGACAGGATGAGATTATAACCTGTGATACATCCTATCTATGAATATCAGACAGAATTTTCTATCAAGGAGACTAGTTTCCCAAACAATTGTTTATCTCACTTTCCTATTCAATTTGATATGTATTCTTCCTCTTGTTCATCCAGATCTTCTATGAAATTGATGGACTGAGTGTCTTCTGATTAATTAAAGTTTGATGTATAATAGACATTAACAGGAAAAATTGTTCTGAAAGAGCAAATCTTCCCTTATTTTTCCTCAAAAATTCAAAAAGTAGCTTTGAAGCTACTGCTCTACACCCAGACTTCATTGCTCAAAAGAGTTTCTTGTTACCCTCTCCAATGCAATTGGAATTGTTCATTCAGGACAAAAGGTAAAGATACTTACGGGTAGCCAAGAAAGAGGAGATTGAGGACAGAATGGCTGCGGAAAAGGTTGACCAGAGTCCAACAGAGCACCCATACACAAAGGGTGAGTAGAACTAGACGTGCCAGAATCAATGCCATATTGTGAATCATTGATGAAGTACCCACCTGCGAGGCCTGCAGAGTTAAACCCAGAATTCCATCAGCTCCACAGTCTTCCCTCACATATCCCACAAATGTTTCAAAGATGTTCTAGTTCAGAGCAAAAAAAAAAAAAGCTGGACATGGGAATGTATTCCTTCAGCTGCCAGCAACAATTTCCTTGCTTTGCCCTTGTCTTACTACTAAATCTGAATCAGGTTTGCCTCTACTGTACCAAAGCAGAACAATCCTGCTTCATTCTATCTACAGACCAAAATGTTCAAAACACACATGCTTTGAGTTTGGGTATGGACTACCTGAAATCATGGAACAATTTCATGTTTTAAAGCTGGGAAGGATAGGGGAATTTAAGTAATAGAATAAATACCATAAGAACCCCTTAAAAAAGAACACAGGCCAATTTCTTCTATTGGAAAGCAGAAAGCCCCCAAAGAGTTCCAAATATTTCAGTTCTGGTGAAGTCAACACTTGAGAGTGAAATGCTCTGCAAATTCAAAGCAGGACAACATATCCCACCTTATCCCATAAGTATCATCTTCAAGCAAAGTCTGCCTACTTCTGCCATAAAATGAAATGAGATTCAAGTACTGCAATTGTGATAGACAATGTAATGTATTCAATCCCGTCTACATTACTAAGCGGCTTGGATTTGTGGGTATGAAACCCATCTCAAAATGCTTGCACATACAAATAACTTTTCATACAGACCTCTAAGAGACATTTTCATCCTTACCAGAAGAACATCTTATTTCTAGTCTAAAAAAAATAACTTTCTGTAAACATGATGAGACTTAAACATTTACTCCTAAGATCAATTTAATATTGTGCACAATCAATATAAACTCAGAACAAACCCCACTCTTTACTAGTACTGATGTTACCTAGTTTGGGTAATAAAACATCTTTAAGAAAAGAACCAAGCTCAGAGAACACCAAAGCCTCATGTAATTAATTTTGCTCAATAACTGTGGTTAACTTTGCTCAATATGCTGCTGTAATAACATGGAACCTGAGGGCATTGTCTACTGTATAAGTTACAATCAGCTATAACTTTGGGATACTTTACAAACATTTATCCCAAGCAAAGCAGCGTCATAAGTAATCTGCTAACTTTAATTTTAATACAGGTAGTCTTTGGCTTATGACCATTTGTTCACTTACAGTTCAGAGTTACAGCGGTGCTGAAAAAAATGGACATAGACCAGTCCTTGAGGTTCTGGCTATCACACCATCCTTGCAATGATACACTCACAATCCAAGTGCCAGACCACAATTACTACATTACAGGGAGCCACAGTCATGATTGCCATTTGTGACCGTCCCTGCTGGTTTCCCACAAGGAAATCAATTTTCTTTTGCCCAGAGCAACCCCCTCCCCCTGTGCAGACCCTGCTGGCTCTCCCATGAGTCGTGCATGTCCTGCACCCACTCTTCCAGGACTTCCCATACCAACTGCATGCAAACTTACCTGAGATTCCTGCCTCTTCCCTCTTTAACAACTCACGTGTCTTGGGGTTATGACAGCAATTGTGAATGTCTAGAATTGCTGTCACTAAGTGATGAGGTCACATGATGTCATGCTTTATGACTGAACTGCTCAGCGATGGCAGTCCTAGTCCCAATTGCTGTCATAACCCGTGGACGACATGTAACATTACACTGAGAGATGTTTTATTGAGGATGGATAGGTGAAAAAAGAACTACAAAAGAAAAAAAGACGGGACATACTAGCTCATTTAGAGTATCTTGAAACTGGAAAAGTTCATCATCATTACCTCAGAGATGAGGGCCCATACAAGCCTCCGTGCCAACATCACTGTGATGAATGCAGCCAGGTGATAATCAATGAGGTGAAAGTTCTAAAGGAGAAAAGAAGAGGGTATTCACCAGGGTGAAGGAGAGGCCAGAAAGGCAGGAGGTGCTGAGCTGATATAGTAGAAGCATGGAAGTTCCTATAGGGAAGAATCAGGAAACACTGTGAATAATTGCCTGCCAGCCAAAGAAGCAGAGAAAGGAAGAGAAAGGGTCATGTTAAGCATATTCAGATACAAAGGAAGCATTAGACTTACAAATACTACACAGAAAGGAAAACACAGAAATGGGCATTCTATACATACATGTACACTTCCACTCTTTAAGAAAGAGCAAAATAGTTAGCACAGATAAAAACACCAATCTCATTTTTGCCAGTCTCATGTAACTGAGTGAGGATAAGGGGCTCATCCTCCCCCACCCCTATCCCAAGATGCTACAGTAAACTTGCCCAAGATAAAAAGAAAAACTGCAATCAAAGACTCATTAAATTGCTATAATCTGATGCACTCATTCCTACTGCAGGAAAACTTGGGGCAGGCAGATGATGAAAGGAGGTTGTTGAAGGCAGACTGAGCTGCCTTTACTTCTTTTAATAAGCATAGACATTAACAGGTCTAGAAGAAAAAAAACCAATTGAAAAATTACATGGCCGCATGGCAGAAAAGCTTCAGTGCTGCTCCAAAGCTGTGTAACACATCATTTTTCCTTGTTTATTGTTTTTGTTTTTAGAAAGTGTTTCACACATATCATTTCACATTTCATTTTTTTATTATCATAAACATTGTTTTATTATATTGTGTTAAACACTATGGTGTACTTGTTAATTGTTTAAAAAGTACACTATACTCCTTTAATTAATGTGATATAAATAGATAAATACATATCATTCTGTGGGCATTTAAGGGTAGGGATTCAAGGTTAGTTTAATCTTTAACAAAAAGGTAAAAAAAGGATCTTAATAAATGATTATTCCGGATTATCCACCCCATACCTCTTATCATGCAAAGGCTGTTTGAGAAAGAAAAAGGTTTTAAAAATAATATCTCATAAAAGAAATTCATAACAAAACATAATCTCCTCTTGTAAATGCCTCTCTTAGAAATTAACACAATCCCTCCCCCAATGAATGAATCAGGATGCCTCTGGAATTGTCAAAATGCTCGAAGTTTTCTTGACCCAGATATAGGTAGACATGCAAGAAGAATTAAAGATCTTATAATTGAACATTAATGGCTTGAACTCCCCCAGAAAAGGAAGAAAACCCTTACTTATTACAGCAACTGAATCTAGACATAATAGTGCTACAAGAAGTCCACATCAAAAACCAACAGAAACAGGTTTTGGAATACCCCAGACTGGGGAAGCTATTTGTGGCACTAGCACAACAGAAGAAGAGAGGGATGGTGCTATCTGTCAAAGAAACAATCTAGACTAAGCAAATCTATCAGGATGAAGCGGGAAGGATACTGGTTGTAGAAATAATATTAAATCAAAAACAGGTATTATTAGTCGAAATTTATGCACCAAACGGGACAGGAAAAGTTCTATAAAAAGTTGCACAGTATCATTCAAGAGACAGAGAACAACAACATATGCATTCTGGGAGACTTCAATGCCATAACAGACAAGAAACTAGACTACAAAAGTGACAAAAAAAGAAAAGGAATCAGGATACCACCCAGAACGTTTTTTCAAATGGCAGAAGAGCTAAACATTCAAGACTTATGGAGAGAGAGAGAACAGGAGAAGAAACAATATACATATTACACGAACAGACATGAATCCTGGTCCAGAATCGATATGGTCTGGATGTTAATGGAGCTAATCTCGGAAATAAAGGAAGTAGAAATAGACACAAACCTCTGGGCAGACCATAACCTCATATGAGAATCACTTGGAAAGGGCAAAGGAAAAGCTCAAGATGGACACTTAACTGAGCAATTTTAAAAGATGAAGATTTTATTCAGAGGATCAACAAATAACTGGGATTCTTCTTTAAAGAAAACAAGACTGGAGACATATCCATACAAAATTTATGGGATACGATAAAAGCATTCACGAGGGGTGTCGCTATATCATTCATGGCTAAGAAAAACAAAATTAAGAAGCAAAAACTAAAAGACCTGGAAAAAGAACATAGGATTTTAGAGGCAGAGTTACAAAAGAAGCCACAAAAAAGAAGTCTAAAAGAGCAAATGGACCTAACTAAACATAAGTTGGCCATCCCCGAAAAAGAAGAATTGGCACAGTATATAAAGAAAGCAAATCAAATTTTTTTGAGAATGCTAACAAACCAGGGAGGTGGCTAGCATATAGATTGAAGAAACAGAAAGAAGAGAAATGGATTAATAAATTGCAAGATGAAGATGGAAATATTTGTTACCAAAATGAAGACAAAAAGAATATAATCCAGGTCTTCTATGAGAAACTATACAAAGAAAATGAAGGTTATACAGAGGAAAAAACTCGACAGTATCTAGAAAAGGCTGAACTGCCAAAGGTACCAGAAGAAACAAAAGATATACTCAATGAAGAAATAAGAATGCCAAAACTAATTGAGGCTATCAAAAAATAAAAGAATAACAAAGTATTGGGCCCTGATGGACTGCCGTGAGAAATATATAAAGAACTTCAGGACAGCCTAGGCCTGTGATGGCGAACCTATGGCATGCATGCCACAGGTGGCAGAGCCATTTGTGTGGGCACGCGAGCCCCAGCAAATTTACCTGCACTACCGGAAGTGCTGAAACGGGCCCATTTTTCAGCCTCCAAAGGCTGCAGAGGCTTCCCTCAAGCCGCTGAGTGAGTGAAAACAGCCTCCCCTGGGCTCCAGAGGCCCTCTGGAGGCTGAAAACGGGTGCTTCCGATATTTCTGGAAGGTCTGTTTTTCAGCCTCCTAAGGCTGCAGAGGCTTCTTTTGAGCCTCCGGGAGGGTGAAAACGGCCTCAAATGGGCTGAAAATCAGCTGGGAGGCATGTTCATGTGCAGTGCTGGTAAGGGGGATTGCGTGCGCATGTGCAGGAGGGGTGGGGCACATTGCATTGTGGGTGCCTGTGCATGCGCGTTATCGCGCACGTGCTTTCGGCACACCACAACAAAAAGGGTCAACATCACTGGCCTAGGCCCAACACTACTAGAGGTTTAAAATGCTGTCCTTACAAAAACAAAGGTACCACCATCATGGGTGGAGGCCAACATAGTGTTGATTCCAAAAGAGGATGCAGACTTAACGCTAATTCAAAACTATAGGTCAATTTCGCTATTGAAGACAGATTACAAAATTGTATATATAATAGCCGAATGTTTGAAAAGATTCCTCAATACGTTTATACTTGTTGACCAAAATGGCTTCCTACCTAAAAGGCAGATGAAGAACAATATGAGAATGATACTAGACATATTAGAATATTACAAAACACATAGCAAAAAACAAGTGGCACTGCTCTTCTTAGATGCCCAAAAGGCATTTGATAATGTAAATTGGAAATTTATGTTACAACAACTGAGGCACATGGATTTTGGTGACCAATTCCTAAATATGTTCAGGGCAATATATTCAAAACAAGAGACCAAAGTAATAATGAATGGTGTGACAACAAGAGGTTTCACAATACAGAAAGGTACAAAACAAGATTGCCCACTATCCCCGCTGCTGTTTATTTTAATGTTGGAAGTATTGATGAGAAACATTTGAAAAGATGAACAAATTAAAGGATTGGAAATAAGAAGAGAACAGTACAAATTACAAGCTTCTGTGGACGACCTAGTCTTTATCCTAGAGAAGCCCCTACAGTCTGGCTTCCATTAGCTTCACGCTCATGGAAGAACTGGTAGAAAACAGAGAAGTAGCAGGACTAAAAATAAACAAGGAGAAAACTAAAATGATAGTTAAGAACATGACAAATAAACAGGAGGAGGAATTGACAAAAGGAATCAATATTCAGATGGTTAAAAATAGTGAAGTATCTAGTCATATACCTAATGGCAAGGTGCATAATGCTTAAAGAAGATAACTATACCAAATTAACAAATTAAATAAAGATGGATCTAGACAGATGGAAGAACCTGCAAATCTCCCTAAAAGGTAGAATAGCCATAATTAAAATCAATATTTTACCAAAGATATTTTTTTAAATTCCAAAATATCCCTATAAAATTAGAGAAAAGCTTCTTTAAAAATTTGAACCAAACAATGTTGAAATTCATATGGCAAGGAAAGAAACCGAGAATCAAACTGAAAGTTAATGCAAGATGCCAAAGAGAAAGGAGGATTTGGCCTGCCTGACTGGGAGTTATATTATCAAGCTGCAGCATTCACTTGGATAAAGGAATGGATTACATTAAGGAATAAGAGGCTATTAACGCTGGAAAGCCATGATATCCAAGCAGGATGGCACACTTTTCTTTGGTATGGAAAAGGCACAGCACACAAATACTTTCAGAGACATCATATAAGACAGGCACTCTTGACAGTGTGGAACAAAATTAAAACATCAAAATTATATGGAAACTCCAATCTGGCTCTCTACATTAGAAGTGCTAATACACCCAAATTTGATAAATATGGGGAAAATTGTTGTATATAAGGACATATTAAATGAGAAAGGAGAATTGAAAACCAGAATTAATAGCACAAGGGGTAGAACTGGAGTGGTGGTCATATCTACAAATACAGTTGAAATACACACAGGATGTGCAAACATGGGGCATTAACAGAGAATTAACAACATTAAGACAAACGGTTAAGTGAGGATAAACTGATTAAGGTGCTATATAGATACCTTTTGACTATAAATATGAGGAAAAACAGGTTAAAGAGACAATGGTGGCATAAGCCAAAAATTTTGGATACAACATTGAACTGGCTAGATGGCAGAATCTTTGGGAAAAGAACAGGAAATTAACATTGACCACATCATACAAGGCAAATTTATATAAAATGTTCTACAGGTGGCATCTTCCTCCAGCAAGGCTGGCCAAAATGTTTAGAAATTTATCATCAAAATGCTGGAAATGCAAGGATTTACCAGAGGTGGCACAGTGGTTAGAATACAGTACTGCAGGGTACTTCTGCTGATCACTGGCTGCCAGCAGTTTGGCAGTTCAGGTCTCAAGGTTGACACAGCCTTCCATCCTTCTGAAGTGGGTGAAATGAGGACCCTGATTGTTGGGGCCAATATGCTGACTCTGTAAACTGCTTAGAGAGGGGTGTAAAGCACTGTGAAGCAGTATATAAGTCTAAGTGCTATTGCTATTGCTACCAGGTACGTATTATCACATGTGGTAGACATGTAGCCATGCAAGGAAATATTGGTGACAGATTCAGAGCAAATGGTGGGAGAACATATTCAATTTAAGCCAGAACTATTCCTTTTAGGAATAATGACAGAAGATCATAGCAAATACATGTACTGACAGTGGCGAGAATGGTCTATGCACAACACTGGAAGAATGAAAATACCCCACCAGAGAGAGAGATAATAAGGAAAATACTGGCATGGGCAGAACTTGATAGACTAACTTTAGAACTGAAAAATAAGGGGGAAATAGAATACCATGATACCTGGAATAAGTTTTATCAATGGTTGCAAAAGAGAGGTGGAGGTCGGAACAAAAAATAGGACGAATAGACCCAGAATGTGATATGATAGAGGATTTAATCAAGTAGGATGGACAAAACAATTGTAACAAAATTAATACTGTACTAAGAATATGAATGTTAATGGTTTAGTAATATCCTTGTATGTATGGCAGAGTAATGCCAGAACGGTTGCACTTTGTTTGATATTTATATTTATAAATATTTTATATTTTTTAAATTTTAAATTTGGTATCATTGGGCTTGTGTTTGTTTAATTCTTTTTTAGCTATTTATTGTTGTTGTATGTTGTGAGCCGCCCTGAGTCTTCGGAGATGGGGAGGCATACAAGTCCAATAAATAGATAAATAAATAAAGAATAAAAAATATATAATGGAAAATGGTGGGAGGGAGCGGGCAGGCGACCGCAAAATAAGGCATTCCTTATTTGGAATAAGGAATAAGAAAATAAGACCTAATGAATCTTTTGGTCCAAACAAAGTAAGATCTGGTCTTATTTTCTGGGAAACAGTACTCTCCAGATATCCCAAAATTTGATTTGTTTCTTAAGGAGGGACTTTGGATTTTTCTCTATTTACCTTATTATTTTTAACCAGTTTATCTATTCTAACAAAATCATTTTGAAAGTTCTTTCTACTTTTTAAGGTATTAGCAATAGTACTTAGACTTATATACCACTTCAGTGCTTTTACAGCCCTCTCTAAGCAGTTTACAGAATCACCATATTGCTCCCAACAATCTGGATCCTCATTTTACCCACCTCGGAAGGATGGAAAGCTGAGTCAACCTTGAGCCTGGTGAAATTTGAACTGCCAAATTGCAGTCAGTCAGCATAAACAGCCTGCAGTACTGCATTATAACTCTGCGCGACCATTGCTCGTATTAGCTCTCTTACCCAATTTCTTGTGATATGGATATCTGAGGGAACATTCCAAAAACCCTGAATATCAAGACATTTTTTCCTATGTTGGCAGGGAGGTATTTTTCAGATCAAAATGAATCCAATTCTACAAAGTACGAGGGGTAAGTAGCCTACAGATTACAACTTTTCTTTTTATATAGTATATTGATATCATAACTTTAAATGCCACATTTTTGTAATTCTCCCAGAGTGGAATGGAAGAAAAAGATTGTGTGTCTCAAGAGGAAGTTTGAAACTGGGTGGAAGAGAGGAATCTATAATCCATAAATGCAGTCCACAAAACTGAGATACAAGGTTCTTGCAATTCCTTCTGTTTTCTGCCATATGATTATTGGAAGTATTGATTAGTGCTTGATTATATACATATATTTATTAATTAACTACAGAGTCTCATTAATCCTGGGGTGGGTAAGCAAAGATGAACTCACCAGTGATGTACAGGAGGCAGGGTGGTTATATGGATACCACCAGACGGTCTTGTAAATATTAATATATTGAATGAAAAGAGACACCAGCAAGTAGATGAAAAAGAGGAATTCAAATAGAAGGTTTCCATCCACAGGGAGCTCTGGGATTCGGCAGTGCCTCACAGGCTCAGGAGTAATCAGGGCAGTGATAGGAGGAGCAGAAAGACTGAGAGTACTACCATTCCTGAAACCAAACATAATTGTTACCCATTGATTGAACAACGGTATTTAGCATTTAGATGTTAAATTGTTTATTAGTTTGATTACAATAGATCCATAGATTTGCAACAGATTGTTAAAAACCCAATAACATAGGTTAATGTAATCAACAGTCATATGGAGATGTAAAGATTCTGGCATAAAATTTATGGAAAATATACTGCATCTTCTGATTAAGTTTTCCATTATACAAAGTATTAACTGGAGATTTAGGAATTCCATTTTTTCCTAGTAACAGTAGTTTAGGTTTCAGATGCCTCTATTGCATCAGGGCCAAACTGTTAAGTCGGAAGATGTTTTAGCTAAATATACAAGCATTTGGCAATTGCAGGCAGCCCATTTTTTTTTCTGCAAAACTTCAAATGTTTTAAAAAACTGATTAACACACTACCTATGAAAGTTATATAAATTTTCCTCCCTCCCCAAAATAGAAACAATTTGAAAAACTAAACTGTCCATTTACATTACTGCCTGTCTATTGGAGCCTTCAATCCAGGGGTGGGATTCTACCTGGTCGGACCGGTTGTATAGAACCGGTTGTTATGATTCTGCGCAGTTTGGAGAACTGGCAAATCGTGCCACTGGCTGATCCCTCCCCTCCCACTCACTCCTTACCTGGCATGCCCGCCATCCAACTTGCCTGCCTTGTGCCTTCACCCAATTTTTGGTAAGTTTCTATTTTTCCTTTCCCCCCCCCGACCATCAGCTGTTCTGACTATCAACTGTGATGGGATATTTAGATCAGCTAGAAAGCAGGAAATCGTTGGACTTCTTGCTTTCTAGCTAATCTAAAAGCAGAGCTGAACCTTCCTTAGGACTGAAGCTTCTATTTTTCATTGCAGACTCGGGCAATAGATTGCAGAAAGGTAGATTTCTGAGTGAAACTGTGATTCTGTAAGCAACTCAATCTGCCTGCCTGCTTTGCCTGATTTTGGTAAAAGTTGCTTTTTTATAAAAAATTCAATATTTACATAAATATTTACAAAATTTACATACAAGCCACGCCCAGCCAGTCACGTGACCACCAAGCAACACTCACAAATTAGGTCATGCCCACAGAACCGGTTGTTAAGAAATTTGAATCCCACCCCTGCTTCAATCCCTTCAAAAACATGAAGTTAGACTCCAGACATCAAGACTGTCCTGCTCTGGTCATACTAAGATGAATAAGGTATCATAACAATATCCTAAATACAAGGCAAAAGCCACCCTTAAAAATCAAGGTTATGGACAAATTATCAATGGCTGATAATCTTTTGGACATAACAATATCTAATGATAACAGGGAATAAATAGATTTAGAAGTACAATGTTAGACTTAAGACTTTACCTATTTCTCAGACCTGTTCCGTTGCCACAGTTCCCACCAACTAATGTCTGAAGAGAAGGCAAAGCTGAACGGCTTAGTTGCTGCCGGCTGGGTCCCCTCCTTCCACCGGGCATGACCAGGAAGCAACCCACCTTTTCCACCTCTGGCACTTTTTGCCCTGATTCTTATGTAACAATTTTCCAATTCTACAAATGAGAAAGAAGCAAATTATGCAACAGAACCTTCTAAAACAAAGGAAAAGCTATTCATCATATACACTTTGCACAGACAAAAGCAATAATTAAAAGTAAATATACTTTTAGGAAAGATCAAAAAGGAACAATTTTAAAAAGATGCTGAATGAGTTTTTAAAGTACTATGATTTTAATATTAATTCATTAAAAACAGACATATCAAAATTTCACTGTTATATACAACAAAACCAGAGACAAAAGAACTATTAGGACAGTGGTTTCAGATTATAAAATTTGTAATTTGGAATACAGAAACTATTTCAAGTTGCAAGTTTGTAAATCTAAAGTTATTTTATTATTATTTAATACAATATAAATATTTCTACATTATAAGAGGTATTTTAAAGAGTTTAAACTGGAGATTTAGAGTTAAAAGCAAGATTTATCATATAATCAAAACATATTTTGGAAATGCACACTGGTCTTAAGATTTGCATTCACACAGTGAATCTGCAAATGAGTGTGGAGCCTTCTTGGAACTGTGGAAAAGACTATAGACTGGAGAAAGAGGATTTCGTATTCCTGTTCAACAGCCCTCTCTCAACAGAGGAGGGTTACAGACATTATCTATCTCCAGTCTACAACACAGTCCTTTCAGCAGTTCCAAGAAGGCTCCACACTCATTTGCACTACTCAGGTTACCCTGAGGAGACAGATAAACCTCCAAGTGGCTTCAAGGACTCTATAAAACAATGCAAATGACCAGCTATCTGCAAGGAGTATAAATCCTTCCATTCTCCACCATCCAGTCAGAGCTGAAGAAGCTTCTTAGATGAGAAGCAAAACATCTTCAAAAAACCCAAGAAAGTCCAGCTGCCTCTTGAAAAAGCACCTTTGGGACAAAGTTTGTACAAATTATATGTACATTAGTAAAAAATTGCATTAAACAAAAAAACCCCAATTGCAAGCTAAACTTAAATAACAAATTAGAACAAATAAATGACTTTGGGGTACCATGGTAGATATCAAAATGTTTAAGATATAATGGTAAAATGGCAGAGTGCTCTTTTCCAAGCACTCAACAGAAATAAAAATGGCTCTAAATAAGAATGTTTGATCTGTGGAAGAGCTAGTATATTGAGAGAAATGCTTGAAAGCTGAATAAAGTAGGATGCACTGTGACCAATACAAAACGAAGTTGAGTTAATTGATCATACAGAAAGAATGAATGAATGGGGAATGAGCAAATATTTATTTACTGTATGTTACAGTATTTATAACCTGTCTAAGCGAGTCTGGGCTGTGTACAGTATCACCAAAAGGAAAACTAAACATAATGTCAATCAAAACAATATCAATCAAAAACAAACAAAAAATAATCACGAAAACTCAAATAAAATCTAAGATAGGTACTCACAGCCAGTCAAAAGTACACTTAATAAATTTAACGTTCCAGAATTGCAGCAAGGAGGGGGTCTGTTAGCTGTGCCTCCATTCAAAATCCAAGAAAGAAACCCTCAGACTCCATTAAAATAGAGAAAAGTACTTTTACTGGATTTGAAGTGATAGCAACAGAAGGAAACCAAGATCTGAGGCAAATAGGTACGGAAATTACATACTGAAAGTTATATCAAGTCCCGCCCCCAGGAGTCCAGACTGGTTATCCAATCTGAGGTGTGTATGTCATGTGGGGTACATCTGCAGGTGGTTTCTCATTCATCTGGTATGCCAAGATGGTTGACTTTGGCTTAGTAGAAATAAGTCGGAAACCATCCCCTCCTTATTAGTTCACACAAGAACAACTTCGCACTCCAGCAATCTTCCCCCCAATACCAAATTACCCCTCCCCCCATTACTATGGCAGCCGATAAGAATCAAGTAGCAAAAGATGTCAGGAAAATTTCTTGGAGGCTGACAGGACCCCTATATTCTGGGAGAAAACATTCCACAAGGTGGGAGTTATGACAAAGGCCTGTTTTGTCAGCCACAACCTGCAGGCATCATGAAGGCAGGGAACTTTTACCAGGCCCTCTCTTGATGAGCAGATTGGACAGGCAGATTCAGTTCTGGAAATGAGCCTCATATATCCTGGTATCATACCATTTTACAGGTTGACAGGTAATGGCCAGTACTTTTTTCAATTTTATATTATTTATACAAATAGCTCAAGGCAAAGAACATATCCCATCTTCCTCCTATTGATCCCACAACAATAATTCTGCGAGGTAAGTTGGGCTGAAAAAGAATGACTGGCCCAAAGTCACCCAGCCAGCTTACATGGCTAAAGTGCGACTAGAATTCATGGTCTTCCACTTTCTAGCTGCTTCCTTAACCACTAGAACTGGTTCCAAAATATTTTTTCCTAAGGGAAAAAATGGACTCAGCAAGCTATAGACCAGTCAGGCTGATATCAATACCTGGGAAGATTCTGGAAAAGATAATCAAGCAATGAATCTGCAAACACCTAGAAACAAGCAAAGCAATTACTAAAAACCAACATAAGTTTGTCAAAAACAGATCTCTTTGACCAAGTGACAAAATTAGTGACCAGCGAAATTCTTTGGATGTAATACACTTGGACTTCAGTAAGGCATTTGACAAAGTAGACCACAGCCTAATTTGGTAATACTGAAAAATGTGGTAGTTTGCATAATAATAATAATAATAATAATAATAATAATAATAATAATTTATTCGAATTGTATGCCACCCTTCTCCCTAAGGACTCAGGGCGGCTAACATTAAAACGACACAAAATTACCACATCGATTTGTAATTGGTTTACCAACCAACACTCAACATGTACTTCTTAATGGAACAACATCAACATGGGGGGAAGCATGCAGCGGACTACCACAAGGCTGTCTTAGTCCAGTACCCTTCAACAATTTACATAAAGGGATAGAAGGAAACTCATCAAATCTTCAGGTGACAACAAGTTCGGGGAGGAATAGCCAGCACTTTAGAAGATAGAATCAAGATCCAGAATATTGACAGACTTGAAAACTAAGCCCTATCCAATAAAATGCAAACCAGTCCTGTAAAAAGGAAGATTTTACACTTAGGCAAGAAAAACCAAATGCACAGATATAGTGTAGGTGGTGCCTGGCTCAACAGCATTATAGGGAACTAGGAGTCCTAGTGGATAATCATTTAAGTATGAGCCAGAAGTGTTCCACAATGGTCAAAAAGGCCAATACAGTCCTAGTCTGCATCAACAGAGGGACAGTATTAAGATCACATGTAGTGTACTGCTTTATACTGCACTAGTAAGACCACATGTGGAATATTGTGTCCAGTTTTGGTCACCATGATACAAAAAACATTTGAGACTCTAGGCAGAGTGCAGAAAACACTAAGATGATTAGGGGACAGGAGGCTAAACCATATGATGAACAATTGAAGGAACCAGGTATGTCTAGTGTAATAAAGCGAACTAAGGGTGATATGATAGCTGTCTTCCAATACTTGAGAGGGGTGTCATAGTGAAGAGGAGGTCGAGTTATTCTCTAAAGCACCTGAGGCAGGACAAGATGCAATGGGTAGAAGATAATTAAAGAGAGATCTAACCTAGAATTAAGGAGAAATTTCCTGTCAGTGAGAATAATCAGTCCAATGGTTTCTCTAGAAATTGAGGTGGAGGTTTTTAAGTAGAGTTTGGTCTATTTGTCTGGAATGGTATAGATCTCCTGCTTAACAATGAGTTGGACTAGAAGACCGCTAGAGTCCCTTCCAACTCTATAACTTTAAACTTTTAAGCTAGAAGGCTATCAGCAATCAATATTTAAAACTAATACAGCTGTAATTTTATATTGGCAGGGCCAATAATCTTGCCACTACTGTTTGTATCAGCTACTGCTTTGTATCATCTTTACAGCAATTTCACATAAATTAACCCAATCAAGTAATTTAAGGAATGAATTACTGAAAATATAAAGTGGAAATAGAGTAAGATAAAAATGAACATCAAGAAAGTGTGATACAATGTGCACCTGGAGAACCAGAGGAGGGGAGTCTTGGCAAAACAGAACTTTCCCAGGGAGGATGCAGTACATTCCAGAAAGAAGCCCAAATTAAGAGACTGCCCAATCCTGAGCTAGATAGGGGTTCAGGGTAGCCACATCCTAGACTCACTCAGGAAAAAAACTGTTAAGGTAGAGTGTTACAGCTGTAATATTGGCAAGATCTATCCATTAGGTATAAGCAAATAAAGGATTTGATTCAATTGAATTTTACTGTGTTGTCCTTAGGCTTGAGTTTGACAGAAAGTCATGGCTGAATGAAGCTGATGAGATCTTCAAAGGAATTAAGGAATCTAAAGAACAAAAGGAAATCCATTTAATTTGTTCTTTGAAAATTTTTTGAAATTGGCTTTACTGAAATCCAGAGTTCATATACAGGTATGCAATGTTCACGTCCATTGCAATCTCAATTTTAAAGATTCTGTATTGTAATATTCTGAATCCCATAATTCTTGCCTGACATGTATTCATTTATGTAAAATTATGTACTACTGTATTTATATACCATCTCAAATGCTTGCAAGTTCTATACTTTTAAATATAATACACATTCAAGTGGCACTTCCAGCCATAATGAAAGCAACTATGTTAAGCCAATAGTAGTAAAAATTGCCTATAAGTACTTTTGTATTTGAAAAGGAAAGATGCACACTACAAACAGAATATACTTCTGAAAATAAAAATATTTATAGCTCTTTTGTTAATTTAATGATCATTTACAATAAAAGTAAATGTTATTTTAAAAAGCATTCATGAACATTTCTCCACAGAAAATAAACACTCCTTGTTGTAACTTCAAATGGCCACTAAATGAACTATTGTAACTCAAGGACTACCTGTATTCAAAAGTAAACCTCATACTCTCAAGACGTATTCTGCCCAAATGTCTACAGGTCACATAAGTTTTATACAAACAATTAAATGAGCATGTCACACAACTCAGTGGAACCACATCCTGCAAGTTGGGATTTCTAAAAAGTTTAAGCAGACTCCAACAAAAGAACATCATACAGTAACAGCAATATTCTTCATTACCAACAATAAACGGAAGTAAATCTCCTTCAAAAGAAACCCAAATCCTGCTACCTCTAAGATCCTGATAATATCACAGAAGCAGTTTGCCACTGTGAACTGTCGGGATGTCCCCCCCCTCCACTGTCCAAATTTAACCCGTAGCTCTCGACTTCCCATTAAATCCTACATCCAAGTACTGACCAGATTCGACCTTAGCAGCCTGGGATAATAAACGGAGTTAGATGTTTCTAGGTAAGACAGTCTACTTGCTACTGAAGTATTTCATTCTTCTCAACAAACAGATTGCTTGAATGAGAGCTAATGAAACACAAGAGAGGAAGAAAGAGCAAGGAAAATCCTAAAATATTTGCGAAACGGAAAAGCCCTGAAGAAGAAAATGGGAAGGCCAATAACTGAATAGAGCAACTGTTCACTAAGCCAACGCGATGGAAAAAGGGGCAAAGGGATAAAGCACAATTCTCTCTCAGCCGACCAACAACGACAGAAGCAAAGCTCGACGGCGGCCTCCACTACGCCAAGCCACAGGACCGTGCTTGGCTACAACGGGGTGTCTCAGTTACACACCATACACCACGGAGATAGATGAGAAGGAGGCGGCCATTCAAATCCGACTCACCGCCTCTCCAACAGCACCATGAGCGGGGCAAGTTCACCGCCAGCCCGCCAGGCTGGGGAGCCCGCCAGGCCGGGGAGGGGGCGTAGCGCAGCCCTCCCAATTCCCTCCGCGTCGCCCTTTCCCCGCTGTGGCCGCGGCTGCTGAAAATGCTGCTGCCCTGAAGAGACGTGGCAAAGAGGGTTGATGCGTTCATCAGTGCGCGACGGCAAGGAGAAGGCGGTATCTGCAAACGCGCTGACCAACCGGGGAAAGGAAAAGGGGGAAGAGTTGCGGCAGCCATCTCGTGAGTGGCAAAAACTCCGAAACGCGAGAAACCGCGAGAGTCTGGTTGCGTTCTCATCATGCAAAATTACAACTAGCCAACCGTAATTTAACGTAGTCTGCCTTGGGTACTTAGTCCGTGGTGTTCTCAGTTCGTGGTTCATCGGAAGCCAAACGTATCCTTGCCTACTAGAACCTCAGAAACTTGTCTCTATATATTTGACGCTCACGCAGGGTATTTCAAATGTAGTAAGACATAAATGCATAGCGGACCAGATACTTTCCGAATCATAGAGGGTATGATCGTACCTCGGTTCTGAACGAAGGTGACAAGTTATATACAATCCTGTACTCGTCTCTGCGCGGCCGAGAATTCTCTCAAAGAACGACTGCGCGCCAGCCCGCCCACCCACAGACATTTTGGGGTCAAGGGAAGAACGAGCCCGTTTCCCCTTGCAGTGGAGTCGCGATTCAGGTTTACTTTTTCAGTAAGGCTTTCGGATATAAAGCAAGCGGAATGTAATAGTTGAGCTAATTCACCCCCAACATGGGGAAAAACAACTTTAGAAACGCCGTTAGAAAAGTGGTGTTAGCTTGTTGGAAGTTCAGTTCCAAGTGGGAAGAAAAGCACTGGAAACATGGAAACTGCTTGGAAGGATGATTTAACGGTGGACAGTGGAACCACATAGTCCTGGGCAAAATGGAACACATGGATGAGAGAGGGAGAGATTTATACCCTCTGTTTGGCTTTGAACTGGTTTCCTGTTCCTGTGGCAAGAAATGTATCCTAAGTGGTTGTCAGTCTCCCATGGGCCATGCAGGCGTAACTTCGTAAGTTGTCTCGAGTCCCAAGCTTGGTTGAATCTTGCTGCGTAATGTAATCAAGGGGCTTTGGGTAATTCCTATTATGGCTTAATGACTTTCACCTTGTTTGGATTTGAGTGAGGGCTAATCCTATCACCCTGAAGCTAAACATCTTTTGTAGATAGGATGGCTCAGTCTTTCTGGGGCTATTAACAAAGGTAGGGGTTGCTTTCCAAGAGCATGTTTCTCCTTTTCTCATTCAGGGAAGTATAATACTCTGCCTTCTTAATATTTCCTAGAATATTTCATTTTTCTAAGAGAAGGGAGGGTGCTAACTTTCTACAAGCTTATTGAACTTGGCTTCTGCCTACAGAGCAGGGGTGGGATTCAGATTTTTTAACAACCGGTTCTGTGGGCGTGGCTAGGTGGGCATGGCTTTTTTTTCAGCACTCCACTCTCCATTTTGGGGCCTTCTGGGCCTCAGGGAAGCCTCCTGGGGGGGTGTTTTTGCTTCCAGGAAGCTTCCCTGGGGCCCAGGAAGGCCAAAAATGGAGCTTGAGGGGGCTTTTGGGGGGGGCCTTCCTGGGCCTCAGGGAAGCCTCCTGGGCAAAGCAGTAAGTCAGCCAGGGGAATCCCAGAACAGCTGATCGTTGGGAGGGAAAAATACCTTAAGGAGTAACTGGGCAGGGAAGAACGGGTCAGTGATGTCAGGCATGTGCGTGATGTTACACATACACAATAAGGACTGACTGGGTGGGGAGGGGAGTGCGGAGAGGGGCGGGGCCAGCCAGGGGCACAATTTGTCAGTTCTCTGAACTGCGCAGAATCATAACAACCGGTTCTATAGAACCGATCTGAACCAGTAGAATTCCACCCGCTACCCAGCTCTGTAAAGCAGTGGTGAAACAATAAACAAGCCACACTTCCATCCAGGTGGGAGGAGGCACTCATAGTGGTTTTTTCATTCAGTTTTTGTTTCATTTTGGAATTGTTTACTTTCAGGTACTATAAGGTGCCAGTATAATCCTTGCATGTTACCTGCACTTGGATGATCAATCTCACTACTCTACAATCATATGTATGATATAATAATGAAGCTGTCTAGCCAAACACACTAGAATTAATGTTGCAATTCAATGAATACTTTCTTCATTGCATTCAAAAGTAGGCAATAAAAAGTCATCCCTTTCTCTGGTTAACTTTGTAATCATTTTTAAAGATTAATGTATCAATCAATTGGGTTATAACACAAAAAGGTAAGGAAACCTCAAGAGAAATACTGTTATATAAATATCCCCAAGGAACAAAAATAGTTTATGTAAGGTTTTCAGTCTTTACACTTTATATCCTTAATAGTTAGCTTTTTAAAATACCCTACCTTTCCTGTAGGAATTCAAAGTAATACATCACATTTCCTTTTCCAATTTCCCCCCAATAATGCTAGGAAATAGGTTGTGCTGAGAAGTGATTCGCTCAAATTAACTAATTAACTTTTCCTGCTGAAAATGGACTTTGAACCTGAAACTTCCTGGTCCCAGTGCAAAATCTTAAACCAGGAGTGTCCAACTTGCAGCCCACGGGCCAGATGTTCACATGTTGGCCCATCCCCAGTTTAGCAAAGGAGTAAAAAGTTGTGATACATCACATGTCAATGTCTTAAACCATTATGCCATATTGATCCTCATTGTAGCAGCAAACTAAGAATGTTTTGAACACCAGCTCATCAACACTTTATATCAGGGGTGTCAAACTGGTGGCTCATGGGCTGGATGTGTCACACGCACTCCACGCCCATCCCAGCTCCACGAAGGGAAAACATCGCGATACGTCACATGACGTGACGTGATGAGTTTGACACTGTGCTTTAAATGAACAGTTATCACAGTTGAAAAAATTGCCCACAATAAAGATATACAAAAATATCTTGAACATCTTTCAGAATTAGTCGCGACCCATGATGACAACTAATGGGCCACAATATTGAAAACTGCCAAGCATGTTTTATAAACACTTTCTTGTGCTCAGAATTCCAGATTAGGAATTTGTCCATCAGATGTATCTTTAAACTAAAGCATAGATTATAGTTTAGCAATTTTATATTGAATTTACTGGAAAAGTCCAATTTCTGAATATTCTTTTGTAAAAATCAAGGAAATGCAAAATAACTGACTACAATAACTTCTGTACAGTATTACAGTACTTTCAGAAACTGATGCTATTATTTATGCAAAGAAATGTGATGTATGCAAAATACACATATTCCTATGGTTATATTTGCTTTTTTGTAGAAAATATTTTGTAGATTTTGTAGAAAATAGCAATCCAGAGTGAAATGCCATTTTCTAAAATTCAATTCCCAACAGTATTTTGTACAAATGGAAAACAAAAGTTTGAAAAAGATTGATTTCAATATTTGAAAGGAAAAAGACTGAAAAAAAAGCTGTATTTTTGACCTTTGAAGAAAATTCAGAAAAAAATTGAAATGTATGATCCATTTCTCTCCTTAATTTATACTGTTGAAAAAAACCACATATATTTTTATCAAAACAATCCTTTGGTGATGAATACATTAATTCAATTTTGTGTTGTCAAGTTTCCAAGCACCTGTCAGGTATCGTAGTCGTATAAAAAGCAGGTCCCTTCCCATCTGCAACCAACTCCAGAAGGGAACCAACTTAGAACCTATGATTATTAAAAATAATAAAATTTATGTTATACATACATATAAAAGGCAATTATTTCAAAATCACTAATTTTAAATTTGCTCTGAAATATATTAAATTTATAGTTCTAATGTGAAATGTATCAAAGAGGCACAAAATTATAATCTCAAGTGCAAATAGGCAATATTCAGTTGTATCAGTTTGCTAGCAGATTATTGTTCCCTAGTTTTCCCACTCCCTAGCACAATAGCCAGCACAAGTTTAGAGGGTCTGGGAAGGGTGCATGGGTGGAGAAAACTACCCCAGGCCCAGTGGTGGGATTCCATTTTTTTTACTACCGGTTCTGTGGGCGTGGCTTGGTGGGCGTGGCAGGGGAAGAATACTGTAAAATCTCCATTCCCTCGCCACTCCTGGGGGAAGGTTACCACTGATTCTCCGAACTACTCAAAATTTCCACTACTGGTTTTCCAGAACTGATCAGAGCCTGCTGAATACCACCTCTGCCCAGGTCCTTGCAATCTGCTCTGTCAACTTTTCCATTGACTTTCTGGGGAAACAGGCAAAGGTGCAAATGGTAATCAGGTGATCAAGAATGCTTGGCAACTGATCTAAGTGTGAATGGATAGCCAAGTGCCCAGATTGCGATAATGTGGCATGTTTGTAACTTCAAGTCTCTTTGTTCAGCACTGTCACAACTTTGAACAATTGCTGAATGAGTGGTTGTATGTACAGTGGGCTATCTGTGCAGAATTGTTCTTCTTATATGGAATATTTATGGACTGGAACACAAAAAACAAAGCACTTGGCCCACTCAGAAGCCACTGTGAAATTGATTCTGTTACTTATGGAGGAAAATAAGTGCTTAAAAAAACTAGAATTAGTTGCTGTAGTTGGAAAGTATATATCTTATCCCTTCCTTGCAGCAATCTCCAGATACATATTTCCAATTTAATGTAATTGAGCTTACTAATTAAATTTGTTTTTTTTTAAGTTTTACTATTAAAAATAATGTTATCAGGTGGCTGAAGATTTGATTAAGTACAATATGTGTGTGTGTGCGTGTATTTAACTGTTGATTCTATTGATAAAACTATTAATAGTGCTTGCTTTTATTTTGTTGTTATAGTATCAATAAATGTCATTTATACAATAAATGACAATAATCTTTTGTAACCAGTACAGAAGCAAGTCACCCCACAGAATAGTAGTATATGACATCTTCAAACTAGCAAATGAAACTAAAGAAGAATGTAACTAAAGAATGTAAGAACATTACTCATTGCATTAGTGTTAGTCTGAGGATTAGAGTACAGAGTACTCTGTTCTATTTCAAAAATCAGGAGTTAGGTAGGAACCTTCTCAGATTTACAAATTTTAATAAGAGGCTGCACTTTTGTGAAGTAGTTTATCACTTCAAATTATTTTGGGTTTTATTTTGAAATGCAGTCAAATTAGAGTACATATTACAATGGAGTGTTTTGAAGTCAAAACAAAATTTGGCTTATGTTGGTAAAATTGCTGGAATAGTTTAGGAATTAGTTTCTCTCAGAATCATCACCCAGTAGGGATTCTTTTACCTCTCATCACACCATAATCTTTATTAACTACTAGGGAAAAAAATGATAGAATTCTACTGAAAAATAAATAGTTTCGTAATATATTGACAGTGAGGGATAAAGCATATTAGGAGAGTAAGGAGCAGCATGCAAAAAACCCTGTGTGGGGGAAATAGCTTAATTTTCTTAACTATTCAGATAGTCCTTGATTTACAAGTTCATTTAGTGACCGTTCAACAGCACTGAAAAAGAACTTACAACCATGTTTTACACTTATCACCTTTCCAGCATCCCCATGGTCACATAATCAAAATTCGGACACTTAGCAAGTGACTCATATTTATGACTATTGCAGTACCACGCAGTTATGTGATCACTTTTTGCAACCTTCTGACAAGCTAAGTCAATGGGGAAGCCAGATTCACTTGACAACCATGTTACTAACTTAACACCTCCAATGATTCACTTAACAACTGTGGCAAGAAAAGTTGTAAAATGGGGCAAAACTCACTTAACAAATGTCTCACTCAGGAACAGAAAATTTGAGCTCAATTGTGGTCATAAGTTGAGGACTACCTATATTAGAAAGTTTTGTGGAACCATTTAATCTTTCTATATTATGGGAAATATATTAAGATCATTGAACTTGTGAAACTCACCTGATTTCTAGAACTGATCTAAAATGACACAAAATGTACAATTTTCAACTGACCTTCAATTTCTGTCCAATTGACAGCAATCTCTGATATTGGGATTTTAAAACTTTGAGCTATGTAAAGAAGTTCCACATCAAAAGCCCTAGAAGAACAGAATAAATATTTTCAAGATTTTTCTAAGTATAATAAATTTCCATAAGCATATGTCAATAATTTTTTATATCATGAAATAACAATAATTGTGATATATGTTTCCCATTTTTCCAACTGTAAAAGTAGGTATTTGTAAATTTATTCATTTTATTCATTATTCATTTTAATCCTCTAAGCAATATTAGGCACAACATATTAAAAACATACTAGTATATAGTAATAATAAAAAACTTAATTACTATTATCAGCAAAGCCAAAAATTATGGTTAAAATTCCAGTTTCCCACCTCAGGACATAATGAAAGGGCCACATAGTAACCTATATAAATAAGACCTATAAATAAGTCCTATATGATTAACATATTGAGGCCTTTAAAACCAACATTTATATTTTTTATTAAGAATTTTCGCAGAATTATCTTTAGCCCACCATTTCTTCATCTGGAAGCCCAATATTGTGGTTACTATTTTCTGATTTAATTCTTCAAGTCTCCTTTAGTATTTTCATTGTTAGAACATTTGGTGACACTTTGCAGGTTTGTAAATCTTTCCTTTATATAAAAACTTTAGTGTCCCCTAGTGTCCAGTTTTTGAAATCATGAAATTGCTTGTTTTGTCTTGTATAAAAACAAAATTATTTTCAAAGAGAAGCTGTTTTTTATAATTAAATCCAAAATTTTATTGTAAACATTTTAGTATACCAAATTTATCTGGATCCTTAGTATGTTTACAATTTTCTGAGACCAATTTTTTTTGCTGTTTAAGACAAGTTCTTGAATTTATGATTAAATTTTTAATTCATTCAGGATTGAAGGCAGATTCTCCCAGTGTTTTTAGACTTGTTTGTCCAAAGCTAACAGTTTAGAAGTAGTTAATAAACAATTTCCAAATGTGAGTAGAAAGTCAGGTTTGCAAAGCTTGAGGTCTTTTAAAAAATCTCCACTGCTGTTGTTGCAAGCAAGATGGCTAATCTCATCATCTCCCAGCACTCAAACTTTAAGAAAACTGCTACAGTACATTTATGTCTACAGTGACCATGTTTTCCTGAGAAAAAATAAAAAACCTAAAAAAGGAACAAATCTGAAAAAGATCCATAAGCATAAAATGTAATTGTTTATATTTATAACTTTAGTGTACAAAGGAAAATTTAACAGAAAAAACAAGGAAAACTTTACAAAATGCACATTTTTATTAAAAAAAATCTAAACTCAAAACTATTTGTAAATTTATTTTAAAAAGAAAATTTACTTTTGATATGAATATATAAGAATGTGTGTTAAGTGATACCATTTGTATGATGAAAAATATCCAAAATAAAAGACAAAGTGAATTTTTGAAAAATAAATAAATCCTAAAGGATAGCTTTCTAAAATAAAGGGCTGTCTAAATAAACAATTAATAACATGTGGCCACTGGAAATAGACTTTTGTATATCCTCATTTAGTAAAAAAGGCAGTACAGGTAGTCCTCAATTTATGACTACAATTGAGCCCCAAATTTCTATTACTAAGTGAAATATTTGCTAAATGAGTTTTGCCTCATTTTACAATTTTTCTTGCCACAGTTAAGTGAATCACTGCAGTTGGTAAATTAACACAGTTGTTAAGTGAAACTGGTTTGCCCATTGACTTTGCTTGTCAGAAGGTTGCAAAAGGTAATCACATGACCCCTGCACACTGCAGTCGTCGTAAATGAGTCAGCTGCCAAGCATCTGAATTTTGATAATGTGACCATGGGGATGCTGCAATGGTCGCAAGTGTGAAAAATGGTCATAAGTCACTTTTTTCAGTGATGTAACTGAGCAGTTACTAAATGAACTGTTGTAAGTCAAGGACTGAATGCATATATGGGGAAAAAAAACTCTCACAAGTATGTTTGTGCAGACTTGAGTTGGTCCCATTTGTTACAGCTAAAATATAGTCAAACAGAAATGAACAAATAACGGTGACAGGTGCAATTCCTAAATTATTATGTAATCTAGTGATTGGAATAGATTTTCCAATTGCTGATGGTTTGATTTCAACAAAGGGCTTCAGGGAGGAGGCTAAAGTAGTAGGAGTAACTATAAGAGCCTAGTCTATGGCAGTCACATGATAGCATTTCAGTATTTCGCAACCATTGCAGTATCCTGCAGTCATGTGATCGTGATTTACAGCATTTTTTTGGATATGCTGGATTTGCTTAACACGATTCATGATTTACTTTCCAGTGTCTCATTTAAAATTATCATAAAAACGATTGTTAAATTGAGCCAGGTCACATGACCTACTCAAGGACCACCCCAACTTATGATCAGAATTGTGAGCTCAATTGTGGATATAAATGGAGGGCAACCTATATTAAATATTTAACTGGTGAAATAAAGATGTGGTTCATTACTCCAGACCCTGCCCTGTTTATTAATTAATGAAACCAAAGGAAAACAAGATAAAGTTCCATTGGAGACAGTGTCCTTAATTCCCATTTCTTTTTTCAAAATAATCATGGATATTGTGGGCCCTCTGCTCCAATCCAGTAAAGGAATACTGTATATCCTGATTGTATGTGACTATTCAACATTTGAAAACAGTTCCATTAATAAATGTGACAACTAAAAGAACAACAAAGAAACTGGTCAAAATTAATATGATAGGCATACTATCCTCATGGATCAAGCATCTAATTTTCACTTAGCCCTACTTAAATATCTTTACCCTGATTTAGGGATAGCAGGAGTGTGTAGCAGTTCTTATTTTTCCTAAGCAGATTGCATAACTAAAAAGATCCATCAGACCCTGAACGTTATGCTTCGTAAATATGCAGGGCAACAAAAGCAAAATGTTAGGATACCTGGTTGCCATTTCTAGTATTTGGTCCATAGGCAAATGCAAATCCCAAAGATGTCCATTGGATTTAGCCCCTTTGGGAGGCAACTTCAAGGTGGGTTGGGCATTATTAAGGAAGGGTTCTGTGAAAATTTAGACAGCCCCAACAGTTTAATAGAATACATATTAACCCAGAGAAACAAATTATGGGAGGTACGACACATTGCCCAAGAACATTTAGGAAGAGCCAGGGAAGAACAGAAGAGGTAAAATGATAAGGGTTTAAAACTACAGCAGTTCAATGAAGGAGACCAAGTATTATTATCACCTAGTACAGAAAGCAAACTATTGGTTAAATGGCATGGCTCCTACATAATAATGAGAAAAACTGGGCTACTTATCAATGTCATGAAGAATTCAAAAGCATCTAGCTCAGACAATTTACTAGTCAGATATTGCAGCAACTGAATAGTTGACAAACTTCTTTAATGTCATTATGGATTCTAGTCATGCAGCTACTAATTGGACCACAAGTGTTACAGTTTCCCTCTTCAAGAACAAAGGCAACCCAGCAGACTTCTCCAGCTACCAATCAATCCCCTACCTGTCACACACAATGTGATGACCCAGGGCATGGCACAAAGGCAACAGAGTCAGATAATCAATAAAAGTCCCTTTATTAGCTCCAACTTTGCCCCCAATGTACAGGTTACCTTCTGGCTGGAGAAAAACTCTCCCAGGTACAGCCTTTAACTACAATGAATCAAGTCCAAAAATGGTCAACACAAACTCTAATTATAAGTCCACTCAAGCCAAAATGAGGTACTTAGTTTGGCAGGGCAGGAGCAAGAATTCCAGATGTGCAGGCATGGCAAAACTCACATGGTCGGGAAGACGCCAGGAACACAGATAAGTAAAGACAACACAGGATAAAGTCATGTTTGCTCCCAGCAGCTGCCGCAGTCAGCATTCAGTTCTTTTAAACTTTCATTCCCAGATGTGGCTAATGAAGGGAATCAGGGCCCTTTCCTCCCCTATAAGCCATGCAACCCTTGTTGCTCTCTTCTCTGTTCCTCCCTGCGTGCCCTAGGATGAAGAGGGGGTGGGCCTGGGTCTTCCTCTGAACTCCCTCTCCCTCTCCCTTGTTCTATCTTTCCCCTGCTATGCCCAGCTGGACTATGTCCTTCCCCAGTCTCCTCCACAGCCAACGGAGCTACACTCCCACTCCCTGTCAAATTTCGATAAAAGCATGAAGAGCTAGCGTATCTTCATAAATTGAAAATAAGAAGACCCAGTGAATATACAAAAGTCTTTGCAATGCCTGAAAGTTCTTACATTCTAGTCATAAAATTATTTAGCATATATATGTACATACTAGATCATGCATCATAATCTTGCACACATTACCAGTTTCCAATTAACTGAAAGAAATATACCAACCAACGTTCTATATGAAGAGCTGAAAATGTTCGAGAAGCAGCCTCCCGGGTCAAGAGTTTAAAACCACATTGCGTGTCTCTGATATCCTTAACACAAAGAAATCTGACTAGAAAGTGGAATCCATGCATTAGAAAGGTTCGGAAGTATGAACGCTGCAAACAAAATACACAAAATATTATGTCTGAAGTAAAGAAAACACTTAAATGCATTCCAGAACTTTTCTGTTTACATAATCATCTTACTATAATAAACTCACCATGATCATCTCATTAGATCTACATACAAACTATATTCTCTGTGACAAGTATAAGAAGAAAAAATAAGAATTTTCTACAGAACAAATATACCAAAGTGCAAGAATAGCTAGAGCAGCACTGATATTTATATGCTAGCAGTGCTATGAATGTACCAACACAAAATCTGAAGCACCTTTCTTTCTTTGAATTTATAATACTGCCCAGTCTTACTGAATACGTTATGTTCAACATATTTTTAGGATTATACTTAAACAAGATTGGCATTTCAAAAAAAATCTGAAATATTATATTTATAACCCTGCTTTTGCAATGTGGTCATCTTGAACTAAATGATCTCAGATACTTATCCAATAATGCAGAAAATACACCATCAATATTATGTTGAAACCACAGTAAGAATTTAAATTGTTTACAACTAAGTTACTAGGCCTCCCACACCCAAGTCATACTTTGCTCAACAATCACATCAGGGAGAGCAGGGATGGTGGTCATTAAGGGGGTAATCACATGGGTGCCTCGCTTACTGAGCACCACAACCAAATGCATAGGCATAGAATAGGTAGTACCTGGCTCAACTTGAACATGAGCTAGCAGTGTGCTGCAGCTGCCAAAAAGCCATGCAGTCTTAGGCTGCATCAACAGATGGATAGTATCAAGATCATGTGAACTATTAGTATTGCCATATACTGCCTTGATAAGACTACAATTGAAATACTGCATCCAGTTTTGGTTACCATGATACAAAAAAGATGTTGAGACCCTAGAAAATGTGCAGAGAAGAGTAACAAAGATGTTTAGCGAACTAGAGGCCAAATTGTACAATGAATGGTTGTGGAAATTAGGTATGTCTAATCTAATGAAGAGAAGTACTAGGGTTAACATGTTAGCCATTTTCTAATATCTGAGAGAGTCTCACAGAGGAGATCAAGCTATTCTCCAAAGCACCTGAGGACAGCGTAAGATGCAATGCATGGAAGCTTAGCAAAGACCTAGAATTTCTTCAGTGAGAACAATTAATCAGTGGAGGTTTTAAGAGATTGGACAGCCATTTGTTCAGAATGATATAGATTCTTTTGCTTGAGCTGGAGGTTGGACCAGAAAATCTCCAAGGTCCCAGAAAAACTGTGTTTTTCTGTAATTCTGTAATTTTTCTTGTGACTGTAATGACCAGGTCCCACTACAGTCACAACTTAAGACCTATCTATAATCAGTTGTTAGAGATACAACTCAGGACTAGAACATTAACTAATAGTTGTCTAAATCTATCCTAGTGCTCCATTTTGCAATGAAATCAACACTGCATTCCATATTCCTGAACTGATCTCCTTTGCTATATCTCTTGTAATCTTCTAAGATACCAGGTATTGTAAATTTTCCATGTATGGGAATCAACCAAAACAATTACCATAAAAAGACTGGAAAGATAAGTCTGCACCGGATATGCAATACTGATCTAGTGATATGTGTTGTTTGTTAACATTTTATTTATTTTTTTCAACAAAGGGCAAGGAAAAGATGTGGAGGGAGTGGGTTTGAAGTTGTTCTATTTAAAAGGAATCTAATTTTTTATCATTTCAAATTAGTGCTTACATGATACTCTTAATACTGTTATATATATACTTTTCATTCTCTTAATTAGTTTGATCTAATAAAAATACTTTAAAATAACTGTTCAACTTAGAGACTACAGAATGGAGACTTTAATAATTGTGTTAGAAATACTCAATAGTAATGAGTATTTGTGTTAGTTATTTAGGCTGGCTGTATACTGCTGATTAAGAGCCCACATTCTGCACTCCAACCAGGAATCATGCAAATTAGAGGATAAGATTTGATCTTTAAAAAGAAGGCATTTATATTTGTCTATAAAGAATAGTCTGTCTAACAAACAGTAGGTGCAGAAAAAAAAAGAGGCAAGAAAAGTATACCTGTGCTATGGAATCTTTCTCTAAGTGAGCACGTGAACCACAGGCAATAGCCATCATTTCCTAGAGGAAAAAACATTAACAGCTTTAAGGGAAGCAGAGTAAAGAACAGGCAGTTTCCAAATTATATTCGTATAAGCACTCCTGTCAATTCATAAAAGCCTATCTTCTTCCAGGAGCATGTGGTGAGTTTATAAGCTGCTCCTGCTGTTTCTTTGAGACACAGTGATTGCCATCTACATGTATATAGGGAGACCTGGGAGTAGCTTCTAAAGCAACTGGCTAAGCCTAGAAAATGATGCAGTTGCTTTCATTATTCAAAGAAAGATACTTTGTACTCTCATAAGATGCAAAGCATATTGTTTGAAAAAATGACTAGCTACCGGTAAATTAAAATTTCAAAAAATGGCAACAAGAAATTACATTTAATTATAGTGTTTCCAAAGGGCATGCAAATAGCAACAGAGGGAAAAAAGTAGAGTATCACCAAAGAATGCTCATATTACTTTTCTATTAGCTCCAAAATTGAATTTGTTGAGCCTAAACTCCCTTGTATGTAGAAAAAGGGGATATTTTGAAGTAATCCCAAGCTACAGATCTCAAAGTAGGACACATCATTCCAAAATGTACGCAAACCTGATAAAAGATGTTTGCTCCAATCTTACACAATTTAAGAAATTAAACATGTTCAATTTTCTCTGGATTGTGTCATAAGACTTAGAAAAGGAAACAACATTATATTTATCTTCCTACTAATCCAACAAAAAGGAGAAAAGGTAGCCAATTAGAACCTCACAGGCCAGGGTTGAAGACTCTCAAGACCTTTTTCTACTTTTTCAATATCTTTAAATTTTGTAGCTCCATCAGCATCTGCCATCAATATTCTTTTTCCTCGTGAATAAAATACACCCTGCAGTTAAGAAATATGTAAAGACCTAAATTAGTTGAGTAATTATTATGAAAAGACAAAAAAGTCATATTTTGTTTTGATAGAACCCTCCTCCCAAAATTATAATTTAGGAATTAAACTTTATGATCAAAGAACATATTAGACAGCATGAACACAATAATGTAGTTGTGTTTTGTGAACAGGACTGCCTGTTCACAAAATGGATGTCACAATGGACATGGCCAGTCACTAACTACAATTTGCCAGAAAGCGAAATGATGAGACTGCTTAACAGAATACTGATTAAGTATTTTGCCAAACAATTTTGCCAAATAACGGCAGTGAGCCACCATTTTAATTCTGTAAGACTGTCTGCACAACCTATGTGAAACCATACCTCAGGAGACTAATGATTTGCTTTGCATCATGCCAGTTTCCCTTTTAATTATGTTTAAAATTAGAATAAACTGTTTAAACAACTAACATGATGCAATAAGCTTTCCATGTACCAATAGTCACATTCATGACTAAGATCAACTTCACAAAGCTCTGTTTGAATTATGCCTACAAACCCTGGCAATCTGTAGTCAAGAGCAATGGTTCTAGACAAGGGTGCTATTAGGCAGCTCAATCAGAAACTAAAATGAGGATGTTTACCAAATCAGCAGGTCTATATTTTATGTAGTCATTATTATGATTATATTTTTATAGCTGAACTGGGAAAATATACCTAATTCCTCTCATTTTCGCTTAACAACAACTTGGGTATAGAGAGAGAATGACTGGTGCAAAGTCCATCACCTGGCTTTCATGCCAAAGGGAGGCCAAGAACTCACAATCTCCAGGATTCTAGGCCAGCATTTTAACCATTATATAAAACTGGCTCTCTGACTAATTTTAATGTTAAGTAATGTTAGGTTTTTGAAAAGACAAAATTCCAAAACTCCATGTCTCTTGGAGAAGATTACAGGAATCAGTTATTATTCTATTTTGTATCCCTGTCAAAGAGACAGGCTCACCATATGAGATGGGGGAAATGCAGTATTTTTTCAAATATTGCCATAAAAATGAAATTACTGTTAAATACATATATTTCAATATTAATTTTATCACATGCCTTTCTAACTTGAAGTTAACAATTTATGGACACGTATAATAAATATTAAAAATACAAATTAATTTAATTTTAAATTTAATCCACAAATTAAATTAAAAGTACCCCCAAAGAACAAATATTTTAAATTAACTGTCCAAATTTGGAATGGTAACCCAGTAAATGTCTATGGGACTCAGATGGTTTTATTCAAAGGATCTTAGATAAGTAGACACTAGACTTAATGTACTAAAAACTTGTAGATCCAAGTTTTATTAAATTTCAACGAGGAAGAGACTTCATTTTAACTTTAGAATACAGTCAGTTTGGCAAAGTAGTCTGGATAATGTTCACTGCATCCTCTTAAAAGATTTTATTTATTGTAACCTGAAAAATATATTTTCTCATGGTATGTTTTGGGACTCAGAAATTATTTTAACATTTAAGAGGCATTTGGTTTAATAGAGAATCCTTCCCCTATTAATCCATTAAATTAAGCAGCCAGTCTACATTCCATCTTAGCAAAATAAGCATTACAGGTTGTCCCAAAGGTGCTTTTTCAAGAGGCAACTGGAGTTTTTTGTTTTTCTTTGAAGACGTTTCACTTTTCATCCAAAAATCTTACTGGATGGTAGGAAATGGGACAATTTATACTCCTTGCAAACAGTTGGTCATTTGCATTTTTTTAGAGAGTCGGTGAGGCCACTTGGAGGTTTATCTATGTCCTCAGGGTCACTTGAGTAGTGCAAAAGGGTGTGAAACCTACTTGGAACTGTTGAAAGGACTGTGTTGTAGACTGGAGATAGATGTTGTATCCGCCCCCCTCTGTTGAGAGGGCTGTTCAATTTTGACATAAATGGCCTCTTTGACCCCTCTTTCAAACCAACAATCCTCTCAGTCCAAAATATAGACTTTGCTGTCTTCAAGAGGGGCTATGTCTTCGTATGTTGTGCCATGCAGTCAAGTGGTTGTTTTGTTTCCCCAAAAGAAACAGATCTGCACATTGCTCAGTTTGTGTCTGGGTGTTTTATCCTTGGGGTAAACAAACATCTGCCTTAATGCATTATTGGGTTTGAAGTGTGCACATATGTTGTGTTGGTACTTAACAGTCAAAGGTCACTCTTTTGAAGACAGCAAAGTCCACATTTTGGACAAAGAGGATCGCTGGTTTGAAAGAAGGGTCAAAGAGTCCATCTATGTCAGAATTGAACAGCCCTCTCTCAACATCATCTATCACCAGTCTACAACAGTTTCCAGTCTTTCAACAGTTCCAAGAAGATTCTCTAAAGAATGCAAATGACCACCTGTCTGCAAGGAGTATAAATCCTTCCATTCCCCACCATACAATCAGAGCTGAAGAAGCTTCTTGGATGAGAAATGAATGTCTTCAAAGAAAAACCAAAGAAGTCCAGTTGCTCTTAAAAAAGCACCTTTGGGACAACTATGATCTAGATAGGCAACTTTAAGACTTGTGGACTTCAACTCCCAGAGTTCCTCATCCAGCAAAGCTGTTGAAGTCCACAAGTCTTAAAGTTGCCAAGGTTGGAGACCCCTGATCTAGATGACTGAAAATCTCCACAAACATCAAGCACTATAGATTCTAAATATGAAAACAGTAAGTTTGCAGTAATAATATTTTTGAATTTAATTTAAATGTTCATACTAAAAGGTAAACATTGAATCATTTGTTTCCTCTGAGAATATGCAACTTAAAGGAAAAGCAGGTGAGTTTATTACCATTCTAACAGCTGCTCCCTTTCCACGATTCCTCACCAGAGTGAGTACTCTCACTTTGTCACTATCATACTTTTTAGTGTACCTCAGTGCAACCTACAGAAAATAATACATCAGAATAAAATAACAGTAATCACAATTTGGAATGCTATACTTACTATTAATTGATGGTCAAGAGTTTCAAATATACATATATCAGGCAAAAAAAAACACTTTTGTTTAGAAAATGCCATTTGAATTTTTCTAATATTTTTCCCGCTAAACAACTCACCTTCAATTTTCTAAGTTAAAAACAAAAATTTGCATTTGCTTGACTGGAAATTCAAAATTCAGTTACATAATATCCATTAATTAATATTTTAGTTTTTACATTTGTAATGTTTTACATTTATTGTTTTACTTATTAAATTTATATGCCAGTCCTCTCACCAATAAGGTGACTCTGGGCCACATTTGTTTTAGGGTTCAAATATTTAATGACTACATTTACCTTTAGAGAAATATTATTCTTTAAACTGGAAAAGGTAAAATGCATAGGAAATTATGTAGTGAATCCTAAACTGTAAGTAACCTTAAATTGATTTTACATAAAACACAATGTGAAATATTACAGCTATAATGAAATTAACAGGTTTGGAAGATTCAGATAACACTGAAATATGATTAATTAAAAAAGAGTTTTTAAACAGGTAGTAAAATAAGAGGAAGGGAAGCACATGATTCTATGTATTTGCAAGGTAAAATACTACATAACTTCCAGCAACCCTCTACTTGTCTTTTAATTTTTACAGTTGCTATACAGTAGTGATTGTTTTTCATGTTGCAAAGTAAAAGGTAAATCGAAAACAATTTACGAAGGCAGTATTGTTGAGAAGAGAAATGTGATGTATCTATGCACTCAGGGAAGGAGTAGATTGATGATAGATGATAGATAGATAGATAGATAGATAGATAGAGACAGACAAATGGCTCTGGGAGTGGTAGGAGAGCTGGGGAAGCTGCCAGTTTTAGCATGGAGAAGCTAGATTGAAAAAACAAGTGGAGAGACAGCATACTATTTTTCAAAATAATATATAATATATTATTATTATTATTATTATTATTATTATTATTATTCACAGAGTCAGCCAGATGTTTAGACTGGATTTGGCATTTTATTAACCTATTAAATTCTTCCCAAGGATATGGGGTATGCAGATGTTGTTTCATGGTATTAAAGGTACTGTCACAGGATATAAGCTGTTCCAAGTAAAGCTGCAACTGACTGATGGTGATTTTGTCAATGCTAATGATGTCCAACTGGTGCTCCACATGTTTTGGGATTGCAACCAAGGTGCCTATTACTTTTGGTATTATTTTGGTTTCTTTTGCCACAGTTGTTACAGTTCTATTTGCAGGTCCTTATATGTTGTAGTTTTCTCCAGTTTCTTCTCTTTCATTCTGCTGCCTCCAGGTACTGCAAAGTCCACTGTTGAGACTTTTTTTGTCTTTCTTATCAACAATTGCTAAATCTGAGGTGTTATGGGGCAGATGCTTTTCTGTTTTAATTCTGAAGTCCCAGTAGCTTTTTCATTTTCAATTACTTCGTCAATTTTATTGTCTCATCAATTGTTGTTGGAAGGCAAATAGTAATTCTTGCAGATATTCCAATGCATCATTGTTGCAACTTTGTCACACCATTGTTTGTAATGCATCTGTGCAATCTCCTTGTGGCAGCTAACTAGGTGATCCACTGTTTGTTCAGCATCTTTGCAGAAGTGGCATGTGCTGTCTGTTGCTCCCTTCTCAATTTTGGTTTTGTATGCATTCGTTTCCCAAGGCTTGGTCTTGTACATTCAGAATAAACCCATCTGTCTTTTGCTGGGGGTAAGGGTCCTTCCTCAACATTTCAAGGAAGGTCTCCTTCTCCCTCCATCCTCCTCTTGGTTGTGGTGAGCAGAGGTAGGAGGGTGTTCTGAGAATCCAGTCAAGCCCCAATGCCTTAGTGATGTCCTAGGCAAATTTGATGTTACAAAATACCATATTAGAGATATTCTTCAATCCTTTGTTGCACTTTTTCAAAGTATTATTGAACTTCAGGAAGCAGACTATCCCTGTGCTGCATAGTTTTTCTTAAAAGGTACCTACTTTAACATATATTTTAGTGGCATCTAGAACCAGTTGGATAATCTACACTGTGTACAAAATTATTAGGCAAGTTGTATTTTGGAGGATTAATTTTATTATTGAACAACTACAGTGCTCTCGGTCAATCCAAAATGTTAATAGACCTCAAACCTGAATATTTAAGAAAAAGCGAGGTTTTAGATTTCTTAGGAGAATATTTATGTGTGCACAATTATTGGACAACTATCAATGTACAGAATTATTATGCAACTAAATGAAAAACAAAAATTTCCCCATCTCAGTTGTTTATTTGCATCTGTTAAAGTGAGAATAATAACTCAAAATGTACAAATAAACATTTCTGACATTAAAAAAAATCAGTGACCAATATAGCCACTCTTATTTTCAATAACAGTCATAAGCCTTCCATTCATGGAGTCTGTCAGCTTCTTGATCTGTTGATGATCAATTTTTTGCGCAGCAGCAACCACAGCCTCCCAGACATTGTTCAGAGATCTTCACTGTTTTCCTTCACTGTAAATCTCCCATTTAAGAAGGGCCCACAAGTTCTCAATAGAGTTTAGGTCAAGTGAGGAAGGGGCCATGTCATTCTTTCATCTTTAAGGCCTTTCCTGGCTAGTGGAGTACTTCTATGCATGCGATAGAGCATTGTCCTGCATAAAAATCATCTTGAAAGATGCCGACTTTTTCCTGTACCACCGTTTGAAGAAAGTGTCTTCTAAAACAGGGGTCTCCAACCCTGGCAACTTTAAGCCTGGAGGACTTCAACTCCCAGAATTCCCCAGCCAACAAAGCTGTTCTAAAAACTGGCTGTAGGTTTGGGAGTTGATTTTGAGTCCATCTTCAACCCAAAAAGGTCCAGTTTATCTTTTATAATACCAGCCCATTATCAGTATCCCACCTCCACCTTGCTGGTGTCTGAGTTGAAATAGAGTTCTGTGCCTGTTACTGATCCAACCATGGGCCCAGCCACCTGGTCTGTCAAGAGTCATTCTCATCTCATCAGACCATAAAACCTTTGAAAAATCTGCCCCTTCATAGTTTTCTTGGCCCAGTCTTGCTGTTTCAACTTATGTGCCTTGTTCAGTGGTGGTTGGGTTTCAGCCTTCCTTTCCTTGGCCATGTCTCTGAGCACTGAACACATTGTACTTCTGAGCACTCTGGGTAGATTAGTTCTGGAATATGATAGCACTGGATGATAATGGGTTCCTGGTAGCTTCATGTTTGATTCTTCTCAAATCTTTGGCAATTAATCATAGCAATTTCAGGAGTGCTGCATCTCTCTGAAAGACTTTTTATAATTTTTAACTGTTCAGAGTCAGTTAAATCTCTTTTTTGGACCATTTTGCCTGAGGAAAAGAAGCTGCCTAATAATTATACACACCTTGATATAGGGTGTTGATCTTCTTAGGCGGCACCCTCCCTCCACATCACCTGATCTGCTTATATCCACTAAGCATTCAAGTTTATACAGCTTGGAGTTGGAAAATATGCATAAAAATGACATGGTCAAAATACTTGCCTAATAATTGTGCACACAGTATCTTACCAATAAATAAGACTTGTTCCATTTTGAAGCCTGTTCCATTTTGAGTGCCATGAATGTTTTGTACCTTGGCTGCTCACTGTAGTGGTTTTAATATAATTTTTTTCTTTCTAATTTTTAAATTGCTTTGATATTTTAATTGTTAAACTGCCCAGAATGATGAATGTGAGATAAAGTGAATGAACAAATGAACATTCAGCATGTAACAGCCAAATAGTTTACTTCCCTTTCAGTTTATTTTGCTTAATTCTTGCTTGTGTCCAATTTCTGTTACTAAACAAATCATGGATAACCAAGTCCTTAATAACTGACAGTCTATTATGGTCTTACCAGAGATAATTTGAGGAAATGAGTAAAGAAAATGATGCATGAACTGTTTGTCAATAATCTTTAAAATAGAAAGTTTTTGGGGAGCAAACCATAACTGTAACCTAGCTACAGTCATAGTAGCTAGAAAACTACAGAAAACTATAACTGTAGCCTAGCTAAAAACTATTTTTCTCCTCAAAAACTTTCTATTTCAAGGATTATTGACAAACAGTACATGCATCATTTTAATAATAATAATAATAGTAATAATTTATTAGACTTGTATGCCGCCCTCTCTCCCTGAGGACTCAGGGCAGCTCACAGTATAAAAACAATACAATAAGTTAATTAAAAAGTAATTAAATAACACAAGCCTAATAATCAAACTAGTAAAATTAAGTTAAAATTACTTTAAAAAGCCCACCCACCCCCCTTATTTCAGTCCAGGCCAGCCTGCTGAAACAGCCAGGTCTTCAGGTCACGGCAGAAGGAGCGGAGATCAGGGGCCCAGCGAAGACCCAAGGGGAGCTGGTTCCACAGGGTGGGTGCTCCCACAGAGAAAGCCCTACCCCTGGGCACTGCCAGCCGACAATGTCTGATTGATGGCACCCTAAGGAGGCCCTGCCTGTGGGAGCGTACAGGGCGATCGGAGTGTGACGCCGTCAGAAGACGTTCCCGCAAGTACCTCGGACCCAAGCCATGTAGGACTTTGTATGTCATCACTAGTACCTTGAATCTCACTCGGAAGGCAACCGGCAACCAATGCAGGTCGCGCAGGAGGGGTGTAACATGGGAGTATCGGGACACTCCCATCACAACCCACACGGCCACATTCTGCACCAGCTGCAACCTCCGGGTGATCCGCAAGGGCAGTCCCATGTAGGGAGCGTTGCAGTAGTCGATTCGGGAAGTGACAAGTGCGTGGGTGACTGTCCGTAGGGCATCTCGGTTCAGGTAAGGGCACAACTGGCGAACCAGACGAACCTGGGCAAATGCCTCCCTGGTCACAGCTCCCACCTGCTCCTCCAAACTGAGCTGTGTATCCAGGAGGACCCCCAGGTTACACGCCCTGTCCACAGGGGGAACACCTCTCCCCCCATGACCAAAGATGGAATGTCCTGAATAATCCGAGATGCCGGTACGTACAGCCACTCGGTCTTGGCCGGGTTGAGTCGAAGCCTGTTCCTCCCCATCCAGATCCGCACCGCATCCAGACAACAGGACATCACGGAGAGGGCATCACTGATATGGTTCTTTATTTTCTTTACTCATTTCCTCAAATTATCTCCAGTAAGACCATAATAGACTGTGAGTTATTTAAAATATTTCCTAATGTCCTCTGTGAATTAATGCTAGTGCTTCATATAAATCTATGTAATATTTGAATGCAAATGCACATAATCAAGGAGATAATTATTTTAAACCCATATATATTATCACTTTGACAGATAAGTTTATTCTGGCAGAATCTATTCTAGCTGTGAATTATTTTACATATATTGAATTGCTGTTTGGGCTTTGCTACTACAATGTAACATACAAGCAAGGGAAAAGTCAAGAAACAAAAAAAATGCATATGTATATACAGAAAGGCTACTCTGACATACATAGGCAATCATGATCTCAATTGAGTGTACACTGAAGTGAAAGGTTTTCAGTTCTCTATCATCTATCAGTTCTCTATCTCTATCCCACCAGGGCCTTGGTGGTGCAGGCTGTTAATAGCCTAGCTCTTAAGTTCCAGCTGCCTGTAATTATTGCAGGCTCGAATCCCACCAGGCTCAGGGTTGACTCAGCCTTCCATCCTCTTGGGGTAGGTAAACTGAGGACCCAAGATTGTTGGGGGCAATAAGCTGACTTTGTAAAAATGCCGCTTAGTAATAAACAGGCATATACAATGGAATGAAGGCTATTGCTGAGCGCATTGGGTTGTATCCCAAAAATTGTAAGCCACCCTGAGTCTCCGGAGAAGGGCGGCATATAAATATGAATAAATATATATATATATATATATATCATCACTGAATAAATATGGCAGCTTGCAAGGTGGAGCAATCACTGGCTAAATAATAAATATGGTAAATATCTTGTAATAAGTCCTTCAAAATAACACCAGCAATAATAACAAGATATGGAATAGATAAAATTACTATTTACAGCTTTCTGATATTGTTTCTTATGCATGTATTGTTTCTGGTATTATGATTTTAAACTTTAACAAGAAGTCTTTGTCAAACAAATAAACAACCAGAACAGGTAGTCTTCAGGTTATAACAGTGACTGGGACCAGAATTGGTGTCGCTAAGCAATACAATCATAAAACACAATGTCTTGTGAGTTTATTGCTTAGTGACACCAATTCTGGCAATCTCAGTTACAGTCATTAAGTGTGGGCCATACAGGTCATTTAATGCTGCAACTGTTGAAACTCCACAGATTAATTGCAACCCACTCTCACAAGTTGGAACACTCATTGAATGAGTGATCATAAGCATGAAAAATACCTGTTGATAAGTATTCGAAGTTTGTAAAAGAGTCCTTTATTTCCTACCTTTGTGGTTTGATCTGTGCTGCCATCATCAACTACTATGACCTCATATGTAAATGAAGGATCTTGCTTCTATAAAAATGAAAAGAACAATGTTTTTCATTTGACAGGGTTTTATATTATTTTACTATCAAGCTGCTACTTTCAAAAATGTTACTGAATTATTGAAAATACGTACCTGTCTCATCTCTAGATAATCTAGAGCTTCATTCATCATTGATGGTACTGTAAGATGTGGAAAAAAACAAAACTGCAGATCTTGGTTCATTAAAACTACACTGAGGATAAAATAATTTATAAAGCAAAATATATTATATATAAATATTTATCCTTACATCGTTCTTCTTCATTATATGAAGGTATTACTACAGAAAGTTCACGTGTTGCAGGGTCATGAAGGCTAGGCACAGATTTCTTATCATTCAGAAATAAGTTCTCATCCTCATATTCATAAATACTTGGTGACTGTTTTGCAGTTATATATGCAATGACAGCAATCTGGGAGAGAAATAAAAGAGGAGTGGTAGCTGATAGTACTGTATTAATAATGCAATATTCTTGCAAGATTAAAACATTCATGTTAAAGTTTTTAAAGTGAATAGATAACAGATAAATAAAATTACAATAAATAAATACATTTGATCACAATGTCCAAGAATGGGTGCATTGGGAGAGAATCTGCACTAATCAAAATGTAAACACAGAATAAATTATAGCATTCAATATTTTTGTGTAACAAATGAAATGAAGACATAGAGACATAGAGGAATATATTGTATGTTGAAAAAAAGGATGTGAATCCTTTTGAATGAAAGTAATACATATGAGAAATTAGGAATTGGTGTTATTTAAACTGTTGTGAGAGCATATGAAAGTAGGAATTCAAAGGTTGATGATAGTTACATGTTTGGTAAATAGTTATGACAAAAAAGAGTGACCAGGACTAAAAGTGATACCCTGAATATTTTGTGTAGAGAAAGTCAATGAGGACTGAAACACAAAACAAACATATGAAGAAAGTATGTGGATTGAGAGGAAGCTGAATTATGATGTTGATAAGCTCCTAAAAAGAGAAATGAGAGTTTAAAGAAAAGGCAATATATAAATTTCATAAAATATGACAGGATCATTTGCAAAGATAAATGAACACAAAAGAATACTGAATAGTGTTGATATAAATTAGATTAAGCCATATTTATTTTTCTTTTGTTCCATGCTTTTAATTTTTTTGGCTTCTATCTTTTACTCTTTTCTGCACTTTGCATGATTGGTATAGCTATACAAACACATTAGCATTTAAATAAAAGGTACTCCCACCACTAAAATGACTTTTACTTTCTAATTTAGGAAATGTTGAGTTCTATTCCTTTAAAAATGTACAGCAAATTTTCGAGTAAAAACTACAGGTAGTCCTTGACTTACAACAGTTCATTTAGTGACTGTTCAAAGTTAGAATGGCACTGAAAAATATGACTGATCACCATTTTTCAGTTACCACCTTTGCAGCATCCCCATTATGTGATCAAAATTCAGATGGTTGGCAAATGGTTCATATTTATGACCATTGCTGCATCCCAGGGTTGTGTGATCCCCTTCTGTACCTTCTGACAAGCAAAATCAATGAGGAAACCAGATTCACTTAACAACTGTGTTATTAATTTAACAACTGCAGTGATTCACTTTTCAAGGGTGGCAAGAAAATTTTTAAAATGGGGCAAAAGTCACTTAACAAATTTCTCACTTGACAACATAAATTTGGGGCTCAATTGTGGTTGTAAGTTGAGGACTACCTGTATCCAAGTCAGCAGCCCAGCCTTCTCTGACAAGGTACAACAACTCAAAGGGCCGTATGCACCAGAAAGACATAGTTCTAAAAAACAAGAAATTATTAAAGTAATTTTAAGTAAAGCTATAAACAAAGATGAACTCATATGTGTGAACTGCAAAATCTCAGAAAAAGTGCACAACTAAACATGGAAACCCTCAGTCACGCACACTGATGTCTCAGAGCATATATATGTACACATTTTTCTTATAATCTGATATTACTGAAGCTTTACAATGCAATTTTATTTTGTATTTATAAACCGCCTAAAGCCTGTGAAGAATGAGGCGGTGAACTGCTTACTAGGAAGGACGCATTGCATGCATTCCGAGGCATTTTAGTTAAATTTGCGGGTATAAAATTGAACTTCGGATATAATGAATCGCCTAGGCTAAATTTTCCTGAAATGTCATATAAATGTAATTTTTTAAAAAATGACAGAAAATAAGTCTGGAGGCCGAGATTGTAAGAAAGGAGAGCCGACTACGAGGAAGAGTTTGCCATTCTGCCTTCATCCTCTCCGCCCCCGAAATGCTTTAAGGCCACTCCTGATCTCTTCTCACCAGAGCCAGCCCTGCAGTCGCTAATAGCACGATCCCTTCGACCAACCAGCCCAGTTCCATCGTCAGCTTCTTTAGCACTTCACTTCTCCGTTCAGGCGTGTTCAACCAGCCCAGCGATCATAGCGATTCATCGAAAGAGACACGAAAGCGGAAGGAAAGAATGACGAGACGGGAAAGGCTGAGCTTCCGGTGTGTAGAGCAGCCTATTGGTTCAGATGATTAGAGACTTAGGAAGACAACTAAAAATACTTTTTTGAAATTCAGGAAGGTAAACAAATTCATGTCGTGTGAAAAACACATGGGGTTTATTTAAAATATGTTGTCTGCAGAAGTTGTGGATCCTCTGTGACTGGAGGGTTTTAAGAAGAAACTGGACAGTGAGTCACTTGTCTGAAATTATAGGGTCCTCCTGCTTGAGCAGGGGGCTGGACTAGAAGATCTCCAAGGTCTCTTCCAAGTCTGTTATTCTGTTCTATGCATTGAAATTAATCTGAGTGAGCACTGATACGGCAATGAAGATCTTTGGCAGCAATCTTTGAACAGTTTTGTATTGGAGAAGCTGTTTTGTATACACTTTTGTATTCTGAAGCTCACCGTCGGTTCGTTTTCTAAGGTACAAAATTAACTGTGCACCTATTTTCAATGAACCGTAAGTCTGGTCTTTAAAATGTCAATAACTTAAATAAATAGCGGTTTTATTTGTACTGGCAAGAGCATTTTTAAACTGTTTAAGAACTAGAAAAATGCTATGTGAAAGAAGACAGGCTTATGCGGACGGTCTTTCCTTCGAATCGATTCGTGATTCGTGACATTAAGATGCCTCTGCATAATATCATAGGACATAGAATAACAGAGTTGGAAGGGACCTTGGAGGTCTTCTAGTCCAATCCATCGCTCAGGCAGGAGACCCTATACCATTCTGGACAAATGGATGTAATCTTAGCAACAATCACGGAAGTGGTTTGCAACCCCCTATTTTAAAAAATCAGCGTAGCTTTTCATCCAAGAGATTATTCTCACATCACACATAACTATGCAGAAATTCTGCATTTCTTTACTTATATGTATAAGGAAAACTGTAAGATTCTCGTAACGTTGAATTCAGAAAATTAGGTGAAGTGGTTTTTTAACCTCTAGCTACCATTACCATCCGGGAGACCGCTCGCTTTCGTTTTGCCGAAACTGCCGACAACGTGCTAATCTCTCTTTTCCTAGTTCTAATTGCATAGCAGACTCGATTTAGTATCGCCTCCCGCAGCTGGATTGTTTTTAGTCTCTATCAATTGCCAAACGAAGAAGCCAGTGAAATGACGATGGCGGCGACCGTAACGGCCGCGTTCAGGTAAATGTTTGTTTCCTGCAGATCGGGGAACGCCGAGTGTTTCCCCTCGTGCCCAAACCGTTCCTCGTTCCGGAGTGTCTTGGGCGCCAGCGCTCGCGCCTAGGTATTCTCGCAACTCGCGATCAGGCATTTTCGTTTTCTGGAAGTTCTCCCTTGCTTCTTACTGTTAAAGGGGAGAAAGGTATACTTTTCTTCACCAGGAAACGATCTGCAGAAACCCTTTCTGCTATGTACTGAATCGTTATTGCTGAGAGTTTCAGCTTTGTGCGAATGCGTATTTTTGAATTACACCCTCAACCTGCTGCATTCACCAAGTTTAGGTCATATTCAAATTGGAAAGATTTATGCATTCCTGCAGTAGTGAAAGAGGATCAGTGAAAAAGAATAAGAAATGGGCTTAATTGGACTGTCTTTTTTGAGCGAGGCCAGTTTAAGAACGTCCCCTGATCCTTAACCAAAACCTTTGCTTGTTCTCCTGCTCCACCGAGTGTAACCCTTCTTTATAGGGCAATTAAAAATAGTTTTTTGTTCTCGTTTTTTTAAGTTATTTCAATGCTCATAAAATACCTCAGAAAGGTAGATGAATTTCCCCTAGCAAGAGGGATCCAGGGGCAACATCTTTTAGAGCAGAGGTCGTCAACCGGTGATCTGCGGACCACTGGTGGTCTGTGAGAAAATTTTAGTGGTCCATAGCGCACCCGTGCCTGCAACAGGGGTGATACCGTTGCTGGATGGACTGATGTGTGCAGGGAGGGAGGCTAGTGTGCAGGAGAATGCGGCATCGGAGCCCTTCCTGGGTGTTCCCTGGCCTGCGAGGGGAGGGCGCAATCTCCTGCGCCCTTCCCCTCAGGAGCCACAAAGCACTCGTTGCCCCTCTGGCAGCTGCAAAGCCTCCTACCACTGTGCTTCTTTTCCTCCTCACCACAAGCGCTCACATGCCCAGCAGGAAGGAGGAGGCTTGGCAGGTGCCAGAGGGGTGGTGAGTGCTTTTAAGCTCCTGAGGGGAGGGGTTGAGCCTCCCCCTTGCAGCATCTTCACCTAAGGGCATCGCTGGCCGCTTCCTGTGGCTCAGGAGGCTCTCTTCTCCGTGCTCTTCTCACTGCTGCTCGGCCTCCTCGATGCGCAGAGGCAGGAGGCAGCAGCCACAACACGGGCTTGCTAGGGAGACTGCAGGATTGCCCCACCTCCCCGCCAGCCATCTGCCTTCAGCACATGGCTCTTCAGCACGTGCCTCAGCCTTCACGTTGAGCGTGTGAGCACTTCTGGCGAGGAGGAAGAGAAGCAGAGTGGTAGGAGGCTTTGCAACTGCCTCTGGACATCAGATTCCCACCAACCAGCACCAGTTCAGAGGTTTCTTACCCCCATACAGAGAGAGAGACAAGACAAAGAGAGAGAGGGAAAGAGAGACAAGAGACAGAGAGAGAGGGAGAAAGGGAGAAAGAGGGAGAGGGAAAAAGAGAGACAAGACAGAGAGAGAGAGAGGAAAGAGTGAGACAGAGAGGGAGAAAAAGAGAGGGGGAGAGGGAAAGAGATGAGACAGAGAGAGAGAGAGACAGAGAGAGAAAGCGGGAGAGAGAAAGGGAAAGAGAGACAAGGCAGAGAGAGAGGGAGAAAGGGAGAAAGAGTGGGAGAGGAAAGAGAGAGAGACAGGACACAGAGAGAGAGAGAGAGGGAAAAAGAGGGGGGGAAGAGAGGTGAGATCCTGGTGTTTTGTTTTCTGTGGAAACGGGTCCAAATGACTATTTAAGGTTGCAGAAACAGGCAGCCAAGCTAAGTACCTGAAAAATCACATCCTGTCACTGGGAGTCCAGGTGCTTCAGTGAGTGGCATGCTGGATTCATATTAGTGGTCTGCAGGATTTAAAATTATGAATTTGGTGGTCTCCAAAAGGTTGGAGACTGCTGTTTTAGAGGGCCTTACTTTTGGTTACTTTGCCTTGAATCTGATTTGGTGATTGTGTAATAATAACAATTGTCAGAACTTTGATGATGCTGTGTTTCCAATCTTTGCATGATTTTTCCTAGTTCAAACACCAGATAGCTAGGGAGGGGAAAAAAGGGGAACTCTAGTACCCTGCCCTGCTCAGAGAATCAAAGTCATTGCCTTATTGCCTACTGTCATCACCGTGTGGAATAAGTCATCAGACAGAAATGGAATCACAATAATACTGTGATTCTAGTTACCAACCCACCAATTTGTTTCAGTAATATCTCATGATTGCTGAATTTATTCTTTGCATCTGTCTTCATATGAAAGAAAAATAATCCAACTGATCAAAAACAGCACAATAGGATACATAGACAGAATAGGAATGCAAGTCGAAGTGGGCAACAGAATGGTAAGAGAACACCTATCCACTCTAGATGAGTTCAAATCATCAGATGGATTACATTCAAGATACTGAGAGATGTCATCTCAAAAATAAAATCTTTCAAGTCTCCTGTAGCATGGGAGAACTGCCAGAGAATTGGAAAAGAACTGAAGTGGTTCCAAGCTACAAAAAAGGGAAAAAACTGATTACACAAAACTATGGACCAATCAGCTTGACATCAATACCTGGGAAAATCTTGGAAAAGATAATCAAGCAGAACATTTCTGAGCATCTAGAAATGAGCAAAACAATTACTAGAAGCCATCATGGGTTTATCAAAAATAGATCATGTCAGACGAACCTTATTATCTGGTGACCAAATTACTGGATAAGGGAAATGTGTGGACATAGTTTTCATAGACTTCAGTAAGACATTTGTGAAATTGTAGGATAGTGACAATGTGGGATAGACAGTACCACCATCAGATGGTTTTGCAGTTGGCTGACCAACTGCACTCAGCAGGTAGTTCTCAATGGAATTACATCTACATGGAAGGAAGTATTAAGTGGTATACCCAGGGTTCTGTTTTTGGCCCAGTACTCTTCAACTTATTCATAAATTATCCAGATGGCAGGAAAGAAGGGGAATTTATAAAATTTTCAGACAACATCAAATTGGAGGGAATAGCTAACACTTTAGAAGACAGACTTAAGATTCAAAAGAATCTTGACAGACTTGACTGGGCCCTATCCAACAATATGCAGTTCCATGGTAAGAAAAGTAAGATCCTATGCTAGACAAAAAAAAGCACAGATGTAGAAAAGGCTGTACCTGGCTCTATAGTAATAACTCTGAGAGGGATCTAGGTGTCCTAGTGCAGGGGTCACCAATCTTTAGGACCTCAGGGACCACCAAACTCATAATTTTAAATCTTGCGGACCAGAGACCCTGGGAAAATCCCAAAAAAGTCTGCAGGAAAATTTCCCACCCTGTTTTCCTACCGATCGATCATTCTTTATTTGGGATCACAGGATACCATCTCCAGTTCCATTCTCAGGGTGGAGAGAGAGAGAGACTTTTGACTTCATGCAAGGAAAGCAGCAGACAGCAGAACTCTTTCTTTCTCTCCCCCAAACTCCGCCAGAAATGAGTCTTTGTGAGACTTTGCAGCCAAAAGCATAAGAAAGCAGAAAGAAGTAGCCTGGTGGCCAGGTGAGGCACATGGAACGAGTGGGACAAGTTCCCCCCCTCTACCCTTCCGCCCCTCCCCTCACTACCTCGTGTTGTTTGCCATGCAAGCAATGCAAGCCTTGAGTTCCCATGGGCCATGTGGGTGGCGCAGCCTTGTGTTCCCACGCAGCCTGGATTAATTGCTTTGTGGGGTGCTTTGGGGGTGACATTTCTTTGCGGACCACCAAAATTTTCTCATGGACCATCAGTGGTCCCCAGCCCACTGGTTGGTGACCACTGTCCTAGTGGACAACCACTTAAGTATGAGCCAGCAGTGTGCTGTAGCTGCCAAACAAGCCAATGCACGATTAGACTGCATCAACAGAGGGATAGCATCAAGATCATGAGAAGGGATAGTACCGTTCTGTATTGCACTAGTGAGGCCACATTTGATTGCCACATTTCAAAAAAGATGATGAGATCCTGGAAAAAGTCCAGAGAAAAGCAATAGAGAAGAGCAAATAAAGATAATAAGTGGTCTGGAGGCTAAACTCTATGATGAATAGCTAAGGGAATGTCTAGCCTAACGACAAGAATGATTAGGGGTGACATGATAGTTGTCTTCCAGTACATGATAGTCTGTCACGGAGAAGAAGGGGTTGATCTATTCTCCAAAGCACCTAAGGGCAGGCAAGAAGCAATAGGAGGAAGCTTTATTAAAGAGAGTACTAAGGTGAAATTTCCAGATACTGAACAATTAATCAGTGGAATGGCTTATCTTCAGAAGTTGTGGGTGCTCCATTACTGGAAGTTTTCCAGCAGAGACTGGACAGCCATTTGTCTGGAATAGTATACTTTGCTCATATAAAGAGATTTTGACTGCTCTCTGACCCAGCCAGTTGTACTAGATTTTAATGGCCACAGTGGGCAAAAGTTGAGAGAATAGATTGTTAGCGTAATAGCCACAAACATCTTATTTCTTTTGGATGCAATAATTGCTATTAATCCTGCAAATCCTAATCAGCCTCACAGATTCTGCTGCTTTGGAAATTCAAAATTGCTATCCAGTTGAGAATGTTATTTTTATCTTAAAATGTGCAACTTGATTTGTCTGTTTCTAAAATACTTTACTTAAATTTCTATTTGTTTTAGAACTGTAGAACCTTTGGAATATTACAGAAGATTCTTGGTGAGTACAAAGTGTATATATCTGTATATATTAAATATATTTTTCAAATCTACTCCTTGTATGAAGATAGACATATCTGGAGCCTCTCATCACTTGCTCCATAGAAGCAGATTGCATTAAAACAGGATCGGATATGACCAGAATAAACCAAGATGTATTCAGGATTTTCCCAGTCCTCACAGTCTTTTAATGGCTATTTCAGCACTTCCTCACTAAACACAAAAAAATTTCCTGTCAAAAGTTTTAGCATTGAAGATTCAGCTTCTGGTTATCAGTGACCAACTTTTATTTAGCACATCTACAGGTGAAGCTCAAAAAATTACAATATCGTGCAAAAGTTCATTTATTACCATAATGCAACTTAAAAGGTGAAACTAATATATGAGATAGACTCATTACATGTAAAACAAGATAGTTCAAGCCGTGATTTGTCATAATTGTGATGATTATGGCTTACAGCTCATGAAAACCCCAAATCCACAATCTCAGAAAATTAGAATATTGTGAAAAGGTACAATATTCTAGGCTCAAAGTGTCCCACTCTAATCAGCTAATTAAGCCATAACACCTGCAAAGGGTTCCTGAGCCTTTAAATGGTCTCTCAGTCTGGTTCAGTAGGAATCACAATCATGGGAAAGACTGCTGACCTGACAGTTGTGCAGAAAACCATCATTGACACCCTCCATAAGGAGGGAAAGCCTCAAAAGGTAATTGCAAAAGAAGTTGGATGTTCCCAAAGTGCTGTATCAAAGCACATTAATAGAAAGTTATGTGGAAGGGTAAAATGTGGAAGAAAAAGGTGCACAAGCAGCAGGGATGACCGCAGCCTGGAGAGGATTGTCAAGAAAAGGCCATTCAAAAGTGTTGTGGACTTTCACAAGGAGTGGACTGAGGCTGGAGTCAGTGCATCAAGAGCCACCACACACAGACAGATCCTGGACATGGGCTTCAAATGTCATCAGAAGCGTCTTACCTGGGCTAAAGAAAAACACCTGGTCTGTTGCTCGGTGGTCCAAAGTCCTTTTTTCTGATGAGAGCAACTTTTGCATCTCATTTGGAAACCAAGGACCTAGAGTCTGGAGGAAGAGGAAGAATGGAGAGGCACAGACTGCAAGATGCTTGAAGTCCAGTGTGAAGTTTCCACAGTGTTGATTTGGGGAGCCATGTCATCTGCTGGTGTTGGTCCACTGTGCTTCATTAAGTCCAGGGTCAACGCAGCCGTCTACCAGGAGATTTGGGAGCACTTCATGCTTCCTTCCGCAGACAAGCTTTATGGGGATGCTGACTTCATTTTCCAGCAGGACTTGGCACCTGCCCACACTGCCAAAAGCACCAAAATCTGGTTCAATGACTGTGGGATTACTGTGCTTGATTGGCCAGCAAACTTTCCTGACCTGAACCCCATAGAGAATGCCAAGAGAAAGATGAGAAACGTGAGACCGAACAATGCAGAAGAGCTGAAGGCCGCTATTGAAGCATCCTGGTCTTCCATAACACCTCAGCAGTGCCACAGGCTGATAGCTTCCATGCCACGCCGCATTGAGGCAGTAATTGCTGCAAAAGGGGCCCAAACCAAGTACTGAGTACATATGCATGCTTATACTTTTCAGAGGTCCGATATTGTTCTATGTACAATCCTTGTTTTATTGATTGCATGTAATATTCTAATGTTCTGAGATTGTGGATTTGGGGTTTTCATGAGCTGTAAGCCATAATCATCACAATTATGACAAATCGCGGCTTGAACTATCTTGTTTTGCATGTAATGAGTCTCTCATATATTAGTTTCACCTTTTAAGTTGCATTATGGAAATAAATGAACTTTTGCACGATATTCTAATTTTTTGAGTTTCACCTGTATTTAAATCTGAATATATTTGCTTTTGAATCCAAATAATACCTTTGTTTTAGATTATTCATATCATACCAATTTCCTTGTCAAATCCTGATTTTTTTAAAACTCAAATTTGTATACTGTAATCCAATCGGATTAATTATGTATGCCTGATTTGGTGATCCTTATAGAAAGAAAATTGTCGGCCTGACGGAAGGGACCTTGGTGAATTTAGAACCACAACTATCAACATAGGTAAATGGTTCACTATTAAACAACTATTCTTGCTCATAGTATTCCAGATTAATTGTCTTCAACATGTAGTTGAGTTTGTTTTGAGAAATAATGGGAAGAATAGCATAGAGAACATATTCTGATTAAGCAAGGATATGAAAAACAGTCAAGACTGATCGCTGTGGTGATATGTTGAAATGATTCATATTAACCACAGCATCTAGTTTAACTATAGAAATTGGCTGTTCCCACATTGTTTTCTCCTTGCCAGTCCCCCAAAAGAATACCACTCCCAGAATACCAAAGACCTTGCTGAATGTAATGGTCAATGATGGAAGCAGCTGTCCATAGAAAGAAGTTAGAGATACTTTATGTTCCACTCCTAAAAGATGCATTTTACTGATATTCCATCCTCTGTCTTCTGCAGTGGTGAGATAAATTTTGTGAATCTTATAGAACTATCTGTAACCCTATTGTATTGTACATTCCGAATATGATTAGAGCTTCATATAAATCCTATTAATAAAATCAATAAAAAGATTTTCACTAAATAAATAACTTTTACAATAGTAAACTTCCCAATCTATATTTTATGACATCTTGGGTTTAGAAAGACAAGGTTTTAAGAAACTTTCCAGGAAAAATACACAATTCAATCTCATTGAGTTATATAATTCTGAAAAACTGATATCTGTATGTAACCACTGGCTCTTATTTTGAATGCATCAGTGTAACATTTACATATTGTCTTAAGTAGATTTTATGAAGTGTTTTTTCTTCTTTCTTTAGGTTCAATTACAACTGCAGATGGCTCTGCACTTTTGAAGTTAGGGAATACTACAGTGATATGCGGCATAAAAGCAGTAGGTTCAGGGACATATATCTTTAAAGCTAATACAAGTAGTCCTCTGTTAATGACCACCTGTTCATCCCCCAAAGTTACAAAGGTGCTAAATGAGTAATGCTTATGACCAGCCCTCGAAGTGCCAACCATTGCATCACCCCACAGTTTACTCATGTCCCTTTGCAGTGTTGCTGAATGATATGCTATCTCTATTTCAAGAATTGACTATTCAGATATAAAATGTTTTATTGTGATATAGATTTATGTTTCAGTAGTCACTTTATAATATATGAGAAAGGAAAGCATTTAAGAGAAAGCAATAGTGAACCTGCACAAAAGAAAGTAGGAATTCAGACCTTGTCCCCACTACTTTGACGTTGACCATACCACCAACTTCCTGCCACATTCAGCCTTAGAAACTGAGTTGTGTAACTAATGTATTCAGTTAATATTTTGTTTTAATAATAAAACACATCAAAATTCAGGCAAAATATGTGTGTTGTAGATATATTGTTTCTAAACCAACTTCTAATTCTTATATTTTGCCCTTCTCCAACTATACATTGTGTACAGGAATTTGCAGCCCCCACCGCTGATTCCAGTAACAAGGGATATATCAGTAAGCTTTCTTTATTCACTTTTTCTTCAAATATGACTTTACTATCATGCAGATAATATTTATGATTATTTCTCTACTCATATAGTTCCCAATGTAGAACTTCCTCCACTTTGTTCATCAAGATTTCGACCTGGACCTCCATGTGAAGAGGCTCAGGCAGCTAGTCAGTTTATTGCTGATGTCATTGAAAAGTAAGAAATTTACACTTTAATATCAGAGTCTTTTGGGTGGGGCAACTATAATAAATAGACAGGCAAGCAGCTAGACAGCTCTAAGATTGGTAGGATAGCTGGGGAAGCTGCCAGTTGTAGTCTCTAGAAAACCTGGGTTGAAAAAGTGGAGAGACAGCATGCTGGTTTTCAATATTTATTATTATTATGCTTCATTACACAGTCAGTCAAGAGTTTAGACTGGATTTGACATTTTGGTCCACCTACCAAGTCTTTTCCAAAGATCTGGCATAGACAGATGATGTTGTTTGATGCTGTTAAACGTGTTGTTGTTGTTATTTGTTATTTTTATTATTATTTGCCATGTAAAAAGCCTTGGATGGCCCTTTAAAAATCTGTGCATTGATAACATTTCCAATCATCAATTACAAAGGCCACACTGCAGATGCACACATATACTATGATGATACATTATGACATCCTAGGTTCTTGGGAAGAATTCAGTACGAATGAAAGCCAACACCAGCTAAAGAACTGCAAACTGTATTTTCAAATTGTTGTATATGTAGTAATACCAGCAGTAGTACTGGTAATAGTAGTAGTAGCAGCAGTAATAATATGTTGATGATAAAAAAAGCAGAATTGGGGATAAATGGAATGTCGTCTTCATTATGCCATTATTTCAGTTCACAGATGATAATGAAAGAAGATCTATGCATTTTAGATGGAAAGGTGAGAAAACATTTTATTTTAAGAATTGTGAGAAGCTGAGATGCTCCTAAACTAACAAATTCCAATAAACAGGGAAGATATGAAATGTGCTTTTATCATGCATGGTACGAAGCACCTGTTGCCTTTAAACAAAGGTTGAAGCTGGACAGCAGTTAACACTTTGCTTGCACTGAATATGTTTTGTTGAGCACATTTCAAATGTAAATAGAAACATACACATTATTACAGATGTAAATGTGCCATAGTTGCATTGTGGTGTTGATTTGGCACTGTGTAGCTCCTTAACATATCCTAGAATAACTTCTCATTATTTCACTGCTGCTGTTCTACTCTGCTTCCTGATAAAGTTAGCATCTTTTCTGCAGTGAGGACAACAATTTGTTGTTTTACTTCTTGAGCATCCTTCTTTGTCCATTGGTCCAACTGCTTCCTTGGCGGATTTCCTGTTTTGAACACTCTGACAACAGCTTTGACAAACTGACTAAACCCAATGAGGGGAGCTAATAGATCTTAAGCCTTCAGTGAGACAGACAGTTGCCTGTCCCAGCATATAAAGACAAACTCCAGATTGAGCTGATGAGACCACTGGAAGGACTAGTTGTCATGGTCTCTGCAAGTATTGTGCAAGTATGAAGAACAGGACAAGGGACAAAAGATATTCTCGTCACCCGCTATGCCTAGTCCATTTCCAATTGTCTTGACTGTATCTTGCCACTGGACATAGATGGGAATTGGGCAGAGAGAATGAAGCGGACACTGCACAAGTCTCCCTTATTTTAATCCATATTATATGCTAGTCTGAACACCATTATCGTCATCACTCTTAAAAAAATAACATGGGTGACAATGGGTGAATGACAATGGGTGAACCCATTGAGCAGTAGTTGTGGATACACTAGGAGCTGTGATCATAGATCTGCACACAGGCGACTCAGGTTTAATGGCAGTTTTTGAACATAACACCTATCCAGGGGACTGAGCAGCCCTCTGTAGGAATGCATTCCTCATCTCTGCAGTATGAGGAAGGGGCTAGAAAAGGTACCCTACAACATTGCTTGCTTCACTACATCCTAGCCAGTTTACTATGGCTGGCAGGATCCCACTTTGGCAGTCAAAACAAAAACATGCAAGGTGATGCTGCTTATCATTGGCACTTGCAGCATGTGCACATTTTTGAACAACTTGATGGCAGACACACCAGAGAGAAGAACAGCTTTAATTGTCAAAGAATTTGTAAGATACAACATTGACATTGGAGGCCTGAGTGAGATTTGTCTTGCCAATAAAGATCAACTGACTGCAATTGGTGGTAGATACACTTTTTTCTGGGACAGTTGTCACTAATTACAGTTGCAATGCTGGAATTGGATTTACCATCAGGATTCACCTTGTTTGGAAACTTATTAATCTCTCCAAGGGTGTGAACAACTGGCTCATGACACTGCAGCTTCTGCTACAGAATAAAAGTCAAGTCACCCTGATCAGTGCCTATGCCCCCACAATGACCAACCCCAATGAGATGAAAGATGGATACTATGAAGAATTAGATGCCCTTCTGTCAGCAGTGGGCAGAATCAACAAGCTGATCTTGCTCGGCAACTTTAGAGTAGGATGTGATTCTGCAGCCTGGCAGGGAGTCATTGGGAGATATGGAATAACACTAATGTTCTACTCTTACTGACGTTCACTGCAGCACATGACCTCCCCAACACCAATAAAACTTTGTCTAACTACCTGTAACCAGACCTCCTAATTGCACTCCCACTCTAAGCCTGGGGGCGTAGCCAACTCAACATCACTTGTGTCGGGGACACCTGTGGTGGCCCAGGCAGAGCTGGAGGGATCCATTGTCTCCAGCAGAGGAAGGTGAGACCATGGAGAGGGCCAAACCCTTGTCCTACAGAGGAGCCTCGCCATGCAGAGAACCCCAGATGGTGGCACAGGCTGTCCAGAGCCCTAAGCAGTGGAAGGCAAGTGCCAAGCCCGGTCCTCAAACTCCCAGGGCACCAGGACCCCACAGCTCAGCCCAGCCCTGCTTCACTGAGGAGGTACCCGGCTGCACTTAACCTCCTCAAGGCTGCTGCTGCTCTCTTTGGCCAGGTTGCTCATGGTGTGTGCAGAAGAGCAAAGTGTGTAGGTCAGAGGGAGGACCACTCTCCATGTGAGGAGAACCGGCTTTGTAATCAAAGCATCCTCAGCGATAGGATGGGAGCCCACCAGGAGAGGTCAGGAGGAGGAGACAAGGGTATGGCAAAAGGACAGCAGGGCTGCTGATGGCCAAGTGCTAAGGCAGGACTTCCCTCAAACTCTCCCACCCTCTCATTATAATCTTCCTTTTCCTTTCCTTCCTTTTTCCCTTCTTTTCCCTTCCCTCTTCATTTTCCTTTCTTCTTTCCCTTCTTTTCTTATTTTTCCTTCCTTGCTCTCTTCCCATCTTTCGTTTTTCTTTGTCTTTCCTCCTTCCCTTTCTCCTTTCCTATCCCTTCTTGGATGCTCAAATGTAAAAGGGGAAACATTTCTTGATGCCTCCTTGCCTTGTGATCAAATGCCACTTTTGCTGGTAGTTTGTTTGGCAGCACTATGCCAGAGAAAACGGAGCTTGGGAGCGGCCATGCGTGCCCCTCACCAGCTCTGTTTTCGGCTGCCACGGCCTCTTCCAGCACCCTGCCAGCAAAAACAGATGAAGTTCAGCCTGCACCAAGTCGAGGCACCGCCTTCACTGTTTCCAGGGTGGGCCCACAGGCCAGATCTAAGAACCCCGCGGGCTGGATCCAGCCAGCAGGGCTTGAGTTTCACACCCTGAAATACAAGGATACCTAACAAGATAAACAAACACCTAAAAGAATGAATATATATCCCCACTGCTATTTAAAACCTAATCCCAAATTCCTCTATTAATAATCAAAATCTAATTTCAATTAACAATTAAACCTTGCAAAAATTAAAATTAAACATTACTAGAAATAATAAACCCTTATTTATATGTAAGAAGCACTAAAATAGATATGTCCATTACACCCAATTAGATATAATTAGATATTTACAAAGCAAAGTATTTTCTTCTTTCTCCCAGCAATCTTTAAATTCCATATATCGAGTTCTAACATCTACTTTGTTCTGTCTACAGTATGTCTTCTCTCAAAGTTCTTGTTACTCTGCAAAGCTTGCAAGTTTTGAAGGCTTTTCAATCTTGAAGGGGTTAAAAAAAGAAAATTAAATTTAAAGATGATGCAAGAAGTGAGGGTAGGTTGATTTTTGAGTCCTTAACAAAGGCTACATTAATGGCTCAGAACATGATAGGTCCTGCAATTCTGAGCTGATTGTGAGCTGTTTCTGCTGTCAATTCATTTTTTTAATTCAAGTTTTTTATTTTATATTGATTATATATATATCTCAATGTGTAAACAGTGTGATACCTGGGTATCATACATTTTAGTACAAATAAACATATTACTCATAGTTATTACATTTCATTTTCATTGTTTCATATTGTTTAAACATATCTGATACTACCGCCATTCAATTTCTAAGCCTCCCTCTTATTATTACATATATCTTGTTGTATTAAAATATGTATCTTATTGTCCCCCTCTTATTTCTATTTCTATTCTAACTTTTATTCATTTCACTGTAGTATTCAAAGATGTTTCTTTTCTGTCTTCCATCTTTCACCTGCTTTATTATTCATATTTCCCTTATTTAACTCTTCACATCTATGTATATTAAAGTTTCATCATTCTTTCACTGTTCAGTGTTTCAATATACAATTCTAATACCAATCACAATATCATTTAAACATATAGGGTAGCTCTATTCATATTCCTTCCATTCATCCAATCCATGTAATTGTACTACTAATACACATGCTTATATTAAAATATATTCTTTCATTATCTAATTACTCATTGTTTAATTTTGTTATTTCACTGCTAATCATTATATTATTTAGGCATGTTAATAATACCATTATTCATTCTCTAATTTTCCAATTCATGCTCAGTTCTTATTCATAATTCCCATATTTCACTCTTCATATCTATTTGTATTAAAATATTATCCTAGTGCCTATCACAGTACATACAAAATAATTATCCAGTCTATATAATTCTAATGTTAATACACATGTTCTTATTAAAATATGTTCTTGAAGGATCTTTTGTTTTTTTTCCCTGTCTCTTTTTCCTATCCTCGTCTCTTGGCCTCTTATTCTTTTTTTTAACTTGCCTCCTGTATTCTTCTCTTGAATCTTTAACTCTTATCTACATCTGCATCCTGACTGTTCAAATCCAACTCCCCACCCTTTTCCACTGTCTAATTTTAAAGCTATCTGTTCTAACCCCTATCTCTTTCCCCAAAATATCTTCTTGCTTCTCCCATTCTCTTTTTAAGTCTTTTAAATTGTTTCCTCTTGTTTAAATTCCTTAATCATTATTAATTTTGATGATATCTCTTCCTTGTTGTCTTCTTTTAGCTGGTTTCTCAGTTCTGCTTTTTCATTCCTTCTGCTGGTTCCTTCCTTTCCTGAACATCCTGGTCTTTGCTCATTGTCCCTTGTATAATATTTTACCATCAAATAATTCCACAATCACCTTATGTTGTTTCTGTATAAAATCGTTAACGCTTTGGAACATCAGCTCTATCTCGTTTAAAATTCCACTCATTTCCGTCTGGTGTTGCATATTTTAATTTAGTAGATCCCACTTTTAGCCAAAAGTCCAGAAACCATTTATTCAAAGCTGAGCTTACACAAATCACAATTCTTTATATCTCATAAATAATCAGTCAAATCCATTTAAATAGACCAGGGGGTTATCCAAACTTCCTCAAATCACATTTATGAATTCAATCATATAACATAACATTCAGGCATCTTTTAATTAAAGATCTTATTTAAATATTCAAGTCTCCAGTGATCTTAGGGAAGACAAATGTAATCCAGTTTTCACAGTCCTTCAAATGGTTATTCCCAGGATTGTATATTTTTTCTCTCATCAGCAGATGGCGCTCTCTACTTCACAAGTCGTTACTGGGACGTCTGATTTTAATTATTTTAAATTATAATTCAAGTGAAAAGTGTTGATTTTTAAATCCATAGTTCCAGCATTTTAAAATGCCTTCTGAATACCACATCTTCTCACTTTGAGAGTCCAATTTTTTGTATTTTTAAAGAATAATTTTTTCCTCTTTCTTTAAATCTTCTCCTTCTGGTTTAATCACTTTTCAAAATGCTTGTTTGCCATTTAACAAATTGTTCTAAGTAGATAGTTCCCTGAATTTCTTTGGGATCAAATTTTAACTGAAAATATCCTCTCCCCCAGTTCACACACTGTTCACCAAAGTCCGCTCCTGCACTGTGCTTATATGGTCAACTGTCCCAGCTTCATGGCAGCCATCTTTAGACTGCCTCTTCTCCTTGCCGTGGCATAGAAGAAAAAAGCCTCGGGGTTCAGCAGGGTAGTTGCAATCTCTCCTATGACCTCTCAGAGCGCTCCTTCTTAGTTTTGCTGCCCCTACAAGGTGGCTTTCACTCCTTTTGGAGCCCACAAACAGGGAGAAGCCAGCACTGTTCTCTGTGACTGGGAACGCCATGAAGCCCCACCCCTCCCTTTTCTCTGCTGTTAATTCATAAAGATCTGTCTTTATTGTAGAGAGAATTATCAGCAGTCTGGATCTCACATCCAGCTGCCTTTCGGCCACTATGTCCTCCGAGCTGAAGAAGCTTCTTAGATGAGAAGCGAAACATCTTCAAAGAAAACCAGCAAGTTCAGTTGTGTCTTGAAAAAATACCTTTGGGACTATGTCCTCTGCAAAACACAGAACCTCCATTTGCCTACTAGGAGCATCTCCATGCTGAATGTTTTGAAGACATCCTCAACTGACCATCTATTAATCATGTGGCAATAGACAGGTTTCCCCAATGTCATGGATGACATATTAATAGTAGTTTAAGTCACAGAAACTGTGACTGAAGATGCTAGGGCTCTCTACTCAGCAAGCAACATGACAAACGCCCGGGGGAAGACACCATACCTGCAGTGATATACAAAGTTGGTGGCCCTGTACTTTTAGAAAAAATCACCGTTGCAGTCTTTATGGAAGCAAGGATCCATTACTCAGGAATGATGCATCCATTATATACGTCTACAAGAAGGGCAATCAGCAAGTACGCAACAACTACTGAATAATTTTGCTGCTGTGTATTGCAAGAAAAGTCCTTGCAAGAGTTCTGCTAAATCTTCTGGTGGCTCATCTGGAGCTGGGCTTGCTGCAAGAGTCACAGTATGGCTTACATGGATCATGACTCTATTGACATTTTTGCAGCACACTAACTTCAGGAGAAATGTCAGGAGCAGAATTGTGAACTCTATACAACACTTTGTTGACTTCACCTAAGCCTTTGATACTGACAATCAACAAGGCCTGTGGAAGATCATGTCAAAGCTCAGCTGCCCTGCCAAATTCATTCAGATGATGGGCCAGTTCCATCATGGGTAGAGGTGTAGAATCCGTGTCAATGGGTAGAGATGTAGAATCCGTGTCCTTGACAAGGAATGTCAAGTTTGCAGCATCATGTGACGTATCGTGACTTCCCCCCATTTGCTAAACTGGAGGTGGGCGTGGCCAGCGCATGATGCATTTGGCCTGCGGACTGCGAGTTTGATATCCCTGCTCTAAGATATTCCAGTCACCAATTGTTTTAAACAGGGTTGTGTGCTTGCACCCACACTGTTCAGCATGTTAATTGTCATGCTGAATGATGAAATCAGCCGTAATTATAGAACAGATGGGAAGACACTCAACCTGAGGTGACTTTAAGCTATTATCTAATTTTTTTCTGTCATTTTAATGTTTACCTGTTTTTAATGTTTGTAAGCTGCCCAGAGTTGTCTCTAGACAAGATCTAATACACAAATCTAATACAGATAGTCTTTGACTTACAACCATTCATTGTAGGAGATGACCAGGCTGAGCCCAAGGGAAAGGTAAAATATGTCGTAAGTCATGAAGCCCACTTTGAATGCCTATCTTATCACCTGCTCATTTCCCTTGACTGCTAGTTGGTCAGATTCTTGTAGAGAGCTTAAGTTTGCAATAAATCTTTATACTAATTTGAACTGCCTGAATTGTCTGATTTCCCCAGCATTTCACATTCGTTTAGTGTCCATTGAAAATTACAACCGCACTGAAAAAAGTGACTTATGACAATTAACTGTTAACATATAACATGGTTACGTGATCAAAATTCAGATGCTTGGCAACTAGTTCACATTTATGACATACAATCACTTTTTGCAACCCTCTGACAAGCAAAGTCAGTGAGGAAGCCAGATTCACTTTATAGCTGTGTTATTACCAACTGCAGTGATTCACTTAACTGGCAAGAAAGATTGTAAAATAGGACAAAACTCACTTATCTGTCTCGCTTAGCAACCAAAATTTGGGTTCAATTGTGGTTGTAAGTCGAGCAGTACCTGTTAATAAATGTAAATACAAAATATTCAAAAGACTCTGTCATGCACCATACACAAAACCCAATCATAAAGGAACTGTCCCATTTCAATTAACACTGACAGTATCCTCTCCCACATAGTGACCATTGATATACTGTATTTTTCTGAGTATAAAACACTCCGAAGTATAAGACGCAGCTAGCTTTTGGGGAGGAAAACAAGAAAAAAAAATCTGCCTCTGCCTCCCAGCAATTTGCCTCCTTGCAGCAAATAGCAAATAGTCTGGTCAGCTTCAGCACAGCCTGAGTAGCACAAGCAGCTGATAGTCGGTTGGATCGATCTCCTGACGATTAGTTGTTTCAGGTTGCAGGGATTGCCATCATCTATTGCTGCCTCCATGCACCCCATTGCATCCCATTTTTGGCTTTTGCGTGCCCTGTTTTTGGCCTCCATGCGCCCCATTTTCCGCCCGTTCTGATCCCCGCCACCCAGAACGGGCCGAAAATGGGGCATACTGAGGCCGAAAATGGGATGTGCAGAGGCTGAAAACGGGGTGCAGAGGCTGAAAATGGGGCATGCAGAGGCGGCAATAGGCGACGGCAATCCCTGCAGCCTGAAACAGCTGATTGTCAGGAGGATGATCCAACCCACAGTCAGCTGCTTGTGCTAATCAGGCTGTGCTGAAGCTGACCAGGCTGTTTGCTGCAAGGAGGCAAATTGCTGGGAGGCAGAGGCCAAGGCTGGGGGCTGGTGGGTGGGCGGGGCTTCGGTAACATTTGCTGTATAAGACGCACAGACCCACTTTTGGGGGTGGAAAAAGTGTGACTTATACTCCAAAAAATATGGTACATGTATAAATTGGCCATTATTAAATTGACCCTGTTTTATTATGAAAAAATAAAAAGTTGTGATTTGATGTTAATGTCTTATTTTATTGCAACAGAGAATCAGAATGTTTTTTTTTCCTTCTCTTTCCTCACTTTTCTTCCCCCTCTTCCTCCCCACCATTTTCCTATTTACTTTTGTATTTTGTGTCTTATTATATTTTATAACTCAATAAAAATGTTAAACTAAAAATAAATTGACCCTGTTTTTCCCTTTCTGTTATTCTGTTGGAATGAGCAAATCATTTCTGTCTTATTGATAGCAGATTTCAAACAATGTGATGTGAAATAAGATGCTCACTTAGATAATTATTTCAAAGTTATTTTTTATGCATGTGAAAGCTTTTCCAGTATTTACATCAGCAGGTCTTATTTCTTTAGATTGTATGGGTTCTATATTGTGACGTTATATGCTTAGACTATGATGGAAACCTTCTTGACGCCTGCATGTGTGCTTTCTTAGCAGCTCTGAAAAATGGTAAGTTGTGTTCATATACTTTGAGATTTACTTTAACATTTAAATGCAGTACAGATTTAACACTAAATTGTATTGAAGGAAAAGAGCAACTGAAATAGCAACTAGGGTTTGACAAAAATACCAGCTTATCCACAGAAATTAGATGAGATATGAATCAGGTCTGGGATAAAAAGATAGTCTTATTGATAGCTACTAAGGCCCACCACTGCTAGAATCATTTTCCCAAATGGCCAAATACTTCTTTTTAAATTTTGTTATTAGAAAGGATGCAGTTCACAGAACGATTTACTTGTTCTGATTATTTTTAAATCAAAAACTACTTATTACATTTCCGTCACTCTGTTGTGTTTATTTGAGGATGCCTCTATTATTTTTTATAAAAATGTGCTGTATGAAACAATTTTCCAGTCTTGCTTCTTCCATATCTATTCTTTGTTATTTCAGTGCTTTTGCCTGTTGTTGCAATAAATGCAGAAACTGGTTTGATGGAAGTTAATTTGAAAGAGAAGAATCCTTTGACTATTAAAAAGCAACCAGTGGCAACATCATTTGTGTTGTTTGAGTAAGTGAAGGTCAAAAAGTGTATGTCTAGATGATAGACAATACCATGTTATCAGATAACCCCAGATTTATGAGTAACTATACTAGCAAAGAATGCTTGACTACCTCTTCCTTTGGGAGCCCTCTAGTGCTCCAAAAGAACATGGTGTGAGCAACGGGAAGTTCACTTAAAAATCCATGATCATTGTTTCTGCTGTCCAGGTATTCCTCATTTAGCAACTACAATTGGGATCAGCAATTCAGTCCTCAAGTGATGTGGTCGCCAAGTGAAAAAATCATGCAACTGCTACTGCTTACAATGTTACTTTAGCTTTTCTTCTTCCCCATTCCCCCACTCTTTGGAGCATGCACCCTGGTGCCAGGATAATTAGCAAGAAAGGGGTTAATCTTTGTATTTACATTCTAAGAGAGTAAGCAGACACTAAATAGGGAACACAAATTGAAAGGAATGCCCTAGCACCAACTAGGGGGAAGGGGGAATGGTAGGAGGGAAAGAGCCCAGCTGGCTTTCCTTTGGCATGGGTGGGTGGTGGGTGGGGAGGGAGACCCAATTTCCTCTTTGCGCAGCGCAGCGAAAGCACGCTTCACAATGGGGGAATCCTGGATCCCCTCCTCCTTCTGGAGCCCATTACAACACAATGCAACCCTGGCCCTCTCATCTCTTTCTCTTTTTCTCTCTCTTTCTCCCTCTCATCCCTCCCTCTCCCTCATCTCTCTCTCTCTCTCTCTCCCTCCCTCCCTCCCTCTCTCTGGAGAGGAGGTCGTGTGTCCAGCACCCACAAAGCCGGAAGTAGCTGCCTGCCATTTCCCACCATTCAGGTAGTGAGAGAGACAGAGAAGGAGACAGATTCAGCTAAGTCTGCTCTCCTCTGTCCGCCTTGCCCAGTTTTGCAAGGATTCAGCAGACACTGCCTTGGGGTGGGGAGGATTTCATCCCCATACTTTGCTGCCAAGCATCTTCAGGGGTGCCCAGGGATTATATTTTCCGGCCACTTTGCACCGAGTTGCAGGCTGCGTATGCATGCGTGTGTGAGTGTGCTTCTGCTTGGGAGATGCTTCTCTGAAGTGCGAGCAGTGATCTACAGCCTGACAGTCACTCCTTTTGCAATGCAAGGTTTATTTTTGTATGTTTCCAGAGATACAGAGAACGTGGTCGAATTTCCTTACAGTTATTCCCTGGGTGTGTGGGTTGGGAAGTGGAGATGGGGACTGGGAGGAGGAGGAGGAGAGAAAGAGAGAGAGGAGAGAGAATGAGAGAGAAAAAGATGAAAGAAAGAGAAAGATGAGAGGAAGGGAAGAAGAGGGAGACAGAAAAAGAGAGAAAGAGAAAGAGAAATGAGAGGGGGATGAGGGAGATAGAAAAAGAGAAAGATGAGAGAACGAGAAATATGAGAGGGGGGGAGAGGGAGATAGAGAAAAAGAGATAAGACAGTTGAGAGAGAGGGAGAAAGAGGTATGAGAGAGGGAGGGAGAGAGAGACAGAGAGGGAGATATTTCCCATAGAAAACACGGGGAGCCACAAAACTTGGGTAGGTGTGGCTGGTGGGGCATGTGACTGGATGGGAGTGAGTAACTGAGTTGGCCACGCCCACCCATGTTTTGTGGCTCCCAGTGTTTTGCTTTCTGTGGGAAATGGGCCCAAGTGGCTCTTTTGAGTGTTTAAGGTTGCAGACCCCTGGCCTAATCTGTACTTGTACCTTCGTTTTTTCTTGCCTGTGTAAAACCTTGCTTTTTACCACATTAAATTTCATTTTGTTGGACAGAGTCTATTGTTCAAGTCTGTCAAGATCCATTTGGATCATCTTCTGGTCTTCAATTCAGGAAAGTTTTCTGAATTTATAAATGATGGAAATGGAGAGGAAGAAATGGAAAAAACACTATATTCAGGCATTTAAAATGAAATCTCTCTCACTGATGAACAGAAGAAATTTATATACATGAAAATGGGTCCATGTAGAATACTGAATATGGATAAGATAGTAGTTGCTCTGATAAAGTTCCAGCTATTTTTCTGAGAGGATCAGTTTAGTTATTTTTCACTCAAAGTCAGGCACAGACTGAAAAATCCTTATTGCCTAAAGATAACAATATTTAAATTAATTTCTTTAGAAGTCTTTAAATTAAATTGAAAATGGCTTCAGCACTGATGCTTATGCTAGCAATAATAATCTAGGTGGTCTGGAAAGTACATAAATGAACAAAGGAATCTAATGGTGCTTTTTAATGTTGCTGCTTACATGTACTGTATTGTTTAATTGAACAGTAAATATATATAATTGTTATGGATTAAAAAATATCAGAAATGTTAAATTTTGGCACACGTGTGTATAATATCTTCAACAGCACACTAGTTGTAGCTGACCCAACTGCAGAAGAAGAAGACTTGGCATCTGGGACTTTAACTATTGTGACTATCGAAGATGACAAACTGTGTTCTGTTCATAAACCAGGTACTAACACTAAATTATTAAGAATTAATATCTCCCTATTTAGTTTTAATTTTGTAGATGCCATTCAGGAGTATTTGTGATACTACATTTTCCATCTCTGCACTACAGAAATTATGGCATATGTTTCAATTATGAAAAATGAGTGGCCGTAGTGGCCTAGTGGTAAAGATGTCTCCCATTTGGAAGGTTAAGAGTTCAATCCTAGGTAGCAGCAGATATTTCTCTCCTGAGGTACAAAGAAAAAAGTCAAACCGTGCGTGGCATCAGGAAATGCATTTGGCCAGTGTTTACTCAGCTCCTTCCACTCGCCCTGACTCTACACCAAATTAAGGGATTACAGAGTCATAAAAAGGGATTTTTTCAATCATGAGAATGTCTTGTTGAAGTTAATTCTAACAAAAACATTTTGTTAATCACAAATATATGGATGTAATTTAATGGGCAATTCAAAAGCTCGGGCAGTATTGTAATCCTTGTTTTCTGTTTCTTTTTAAGGTGGAAGCACAATAACAGAAGCAAAGCTTCAAGACTGTATCAGTCGGGCAAAGGCACGACATAAAGAAGTACAGAAACTAATGGATAAAATAATCAAAAATGTATAATTAGTAAGAGGTGTATTTATACTATTTGATCACAAAACCATTACCTCAATAAACATACTACATTTGTGAAGTTCCATTATTTCACAATACCATTTCATCTTGAAATTTGTATAACATTTCCAGATGAATAATTTCATCTTAAAACAGTATAGTTTTCTTACAAACTTCAGCTGATTGTTACGTCTCAGTGTAGCTACAAATTCAGTTTCATGAAAAAAACATTTTTTAAAAAGATGGTTATTGAATACATACATATCTCTCAAATGCAAGTTTCAGGATTCTGATACCAGTGAAGCTTTTTTTTCCTTTTTACTTTTTGACCGGGTACCTAGATGATGATGATGTAGAGCTGCTTATGCTGCTACCGCCATAACCATTTGATGGAGAAAGAACTGTAATGGTTGCCAAGAAAAGAAGAAAAAAAGTTTGGTTTTTTTATTTCATTTTTATCTCCAAAAGAATGAAATAAACAATGCAATATTAAAAACCATAATACAGAGAATGCCTGGATTTTCTCTGTGTAATGATTAACTGAAATAGTTTACTTAGTTATTAAATGATATGAATATCGAGGTATATTAAAATAGTCTTAAATGCTATATCTAGTTTGCACTACCCATAGGGATATGTGGAATTCAACCAGACTATGTTGTTTTTGTCATAGTAATTCTACTACTTAAGCACATGGCTCACCTGTGTTTGATTTTTTTTTGCAAGAATAACAACAGAGTAATGGAAACAGAGATTAGCACCATAGTGATTTGCAAACTGTGGGCCACATAATGTATTCATACCCATAGAGGACCCAAACTATACCTACACCAAATGTAAACTAATTTGATTACTGTCTATGGAGATTCTCAGTCATTGAGGTCATGATTGTCCCAAAGGTGCTTTTTCAAGAGGCAACTAGATTTTCTTGTTTTTCTTTGAAGACATTTCATTCTTATCCAAGAAGCATCTTCAGCTCTGACTGGATGGTGAGGAATGGAAGGATTTCTACTCCTTGCAGACAACTGGTCATTTGCGTTCTTTTAGAGAGTTGTTAAGGCCACTTGGAGGTTTATCTGGATCATCAGGGTCACCTGAGTAGTGCAAATGGGTGTGGAGCCTTGGAACTGCTGAAAGGTCTGTGTTGTAGACTGGAGATAGATGGTGTCAGATCCTTCCCCCCTCTGTTCAGGGAAGGCTTTTCAATTTTGACATAAATGGCCTCTTTGACCCCACTTTCAAACCAGCGATCCTGTGTCCAAAATGTGAATTCTACTGTCTTCAAAAGAGTGACCTTTGCTTTTAAATACAGATGGACTGCTGAATCTTCCTGATGGGTTTGTTCTATAGTGTGCATGCATTTATGAAGTGGTTGTTTTGTTTCACCAATGTACAGATCTACACATGTCTCACTGCATTATACAGCATATACCATAAACTGAGCAACATTCTGTTGAGAGTGGGTGTTGAACAGGGATATGACATCTTCTAAACTTCTGTGGCCTCAACAACTATAAAAGAATGCAAATGACCAGCTGTCTGCAAGGGATATAAATCCTTCCATTTCCCATCATCCAGTCAGAGCTGAAGAAGCTTCTTGGGTGAGAAGCGAAATGTCTTCAAAGAAAAACAAAATCCAGTTGCCACTTGAAAAAGCACCTTTGGGATAATTGGATTACTAATATAAAAAAGTTAAAGTGCCTAGAGACAAGACCAGTCACTCTGCATCTCAATCAAGAAAATGAGGAACTGAGATTCAACCAAGAAGATGAAGATTCCTAGTAAATGCAGAATCTGTATCCAAACTGAACACAGAAAGAAGCAAACAATTATCAGTAATAATGAACCCACTTTTTACTAATCAGTTGGCTAAGGTATGCAAGAAATATGGGGGACTTTCTTTACCCTGCAGCAAATTGGAGATCAAAATAGGTTCCTGACATACCTACAACTTTGTTACCCAAAAGGTAGAGGAGAGAACTAGAGGCTCCACTATTCTGGACTTAATTCTTACCAATAGGGATGAAATGTTAAAAGGGTAGAAGTTATAGGAACCTTGGGGGAGAGTGATTACATCATACTAGAATTCAATATAAGAACAGGCACAGCTAATTGAACCAAGTCAAACTAATATTTTAGACATTAAAGAGCTGATTTCAATAAACTAAGAAAAAGATTGGATGGATGGAAACCCTAAAGGGAAAAACAATTCAAGATGTTGGGAAACTCTGAAAAATAAGATCATAAAAGTCTAATCAACGCAGAACCACAGAAACAAAAACAAGGAACAAAACCAGCATGGCTGCATAAAGATCTCTCCGACAGAGAAAAAAAGGACAAGTATAAAAAATGGAAAACAGGATACAACCAAAGCAGAATACGAGCAAATAGTCCAAATCTATACAGACAAGAGTTAGGAAAGCTAAGGCTCAAAATGAACTAAGGCTTGCAACAAATGCCAAAAATAACAAAAAGATTTCTTTCAATAGATAAAAGATAGGAAGAAAGTCAAAGAAATGATCAGTCCATTAATGGAGAAGATGGCAAGAAGGTGATGGGCAACAGGAAAAAACAACTGCTTAATACCTTCAATGCCTCTGTCTTCACACAAAAGGAAAAAAATAATCCAAACTGCCAAAAGCAGCACCATGCCAGACAGAGCAGGAATGCAGATCAAAATAAGCAAAAAATTGGTAAGTAAGCATATATCCACTTTTGATATGTTCAAATTGTCAGGACCTGATGGTTTACAACACGGGATCCGGGAAGAGCTGGAAGATATGATCTCAGAATCACTGAACAAAACTTTCATAGCTCCTGGACCACGCAGGAACTGTCAAGAGGACTGGAAAAAAAGCTGATGTAGTTCCAATATACAAAAAACAGGAAAAAGTGGAAACTACAGGTCAGTCAGGTTGACATCAATATCCAGGAAAATCCTGGAAAAGATAATCAGGCAAGAGATTTTATGAGCACCTAGAAGCGAACAAAGTGATTACCTCAAGCCAGCATGAGTTTGTTAAAAAAAACAAATCATGCTAGACAACTCTTATTGCTTTCTTTGGTAAAGTGACTAAAGTAATGGATCAAGGAAATGCTGTAGATAGTTGACTTGGACTTCAATAAAGCATTTGACAAAATAGGTTCCAGCGTGCTTGATAAAATGATAGATGGTACCATCATCAGACTGATTAGCAGTTGGCAGATTAGCAGTCCCTTCTCAGTCCTCCAAACTACAAATAGTATTTTTTTAAAAGTACTTAATTCAGAGATGTTACTTCTTTTATACATGATTTACCCATTTGACAGAAGATACATCCTTATTCGTTCTCCATCTTGTATTTTTTAATTATTGGTAATGTAAATCTCTAAGCTGTACATAGTTTTCATATATGGAACATATATGCATACGTTCAACATGTAGTCCTCAATGAAACTGCATTTACATGGAGGGAAGTATGCTGTGGGCTACTTCAAGGTTCTGTTTTGGGACCAGTGCTCTTCAACATCTTTATAATGATCTAGATGAGGGGATTGGAAATCTCATCATATTTGCAGATGACACCAAGTTGGGGGGAATTGCTAATACTTTGGAGCACAGACTCAAGTTTCAGAAGGATCTTGACAGACTTGAGCCCTAGCTGACAAAGGTGTAGTTCAGTGGTGAGAAAAGTGATGTCCTGCACCTAGGCAGGAAAAGTCAAATGCACGGGTATAGGATAGGCAGTTATGACCATGAGAGGGATGTAATTGTCCTAGCAGACCACAACTTAAATATAAACTAGCAGTGTACTGCAGCTGCCAAAAACACCAATGCAGTCCTGGGCTACATAATCTGAGGGATAGCATTAAAATCACAAGAAATGATAATGCCGCTTTATACTGCACTGGTGGGGCCATGCTTGGAATACTGCATACAGTTTTGATCATCTCAATATAAAAATGCTGAGACCCTAGTAAGAATACAAAGAAGAGAACTAAGATGATAAGGGATCTGCAGGATAAAGTGTATGAGGAATGGTATAGGGAACTAGGTATACCTAGCCTAATAAAGACAAGAATTAGGGGTGACATGACAACCGTCTTCTAATACTTGAGGGGTTGTTGCAGAGAAGATGGGGTTACCTTATTTTCCAAAACGAGAGCAGGACGAGAAGTAATGAGTGAAAGGTAGTTATAGAGAAATCAAACCTGGAACTAAGGATAAACTTCCAGACAGGGAATAATTAGCCAATGGAACAGCTTGCATCCCAAAGTTGTGGGTGCACCTTCACTGGAAAAGAAAGGATTGGGTACAACCATTTGTTCAGGACAATGTAAGGTCTCCTGCCATGGGCAAGCAGCTGAACTAAAACAGTTCCAAGTTCCTTTCCAGCCCTTGTTTGGTTCTGATTAGTTCTATAAGAAACCAGTGAAAGTATTAAACCTGGAAGTCTGACTTTTGTTTGTTCATAGATCAAACAAATGTACTCATTTACTTAATTCTTAAGTATTTTAATAAAGTGTATATATAGAACAACACAGTATTTGATTAAAAATACTCATATAAGGGCATATGTGTTCAGAGTTGTATATTTACTGCTAGAATACTCCCATAGTACCGTAGGAAACAATTTAAAAAATGAATTTGCACAGGAACACTCCATAAAACTGGTTCTTGAATACATGTACCTGCTGCCTGAGGTTGGATAAAGTTCCCTACTCCAGTCAAGTTAACAACAGCAGTTTGTTGAGCAGATAAGGATTGGTCTTGGTTTGGGAGGGCTTCCTCAGTACCCTAGCAAAAAAGTTGATATATCAAAACATATTTATGATCTGTATAGTTTATTTATTTTCCTTTCGAAGAAATACATTTCAAAGCATTCCTTAGTTTGATACATAAATAGTGAGTTTCATCTGAAAACAAGATTTTGTAAATGAGACAGCTTCAGTAATAGTGATTTTACCACTTTATAACATAAACTTTATTTTATTAACTCTGATGGAAACCATACTTAAGTATATATACCATAAATTCTTAGTTTATAAAGATACCTCAAACAGAAGTTCTTTACTTGTAACTGTAATTCAGTTTGTCATCTATGTATTAATACTAATGAGGCTGCAACAATGCAGAATATAATTCTAGAAGATACTAAAGCTAAGCCTTAGTCAGAAATAACTCCCCTCCAATATATGCCTAAAGCTGAATTGAAACAGATCAGATAATTCATTTCCTCCAGGATAATCTAGAGCTGGAGCCAAGCCATTGTCTGAGCCAACTTCCCCAGAAAATGGAGGGTGAAGTGTGAATGGAAATATCCAGGATCATTGGGTAGAGTAATGGACTCTTAAGAAGGTGGATATCACTTATAACCACAAATCATCTCCTGGGTGGCCTTAAACCAACCATGAGTGACTTGGATCAAAGAAACAGGTGGATGAGCTCCCACACTAAAGAACTCTGTCCACTTCTTTAGAAGTCACAGACTCAAAAGATTAACTCTAGTTAATCTTGCAAGCCCCTACCTTGGCATCTGTTCAGTTGTTGTTCTGGAGCAACTTTATCTGCCATATAGCTCACAGTTGGCCAGCACATGATCCTAATGATTCATTCCTCCCAAATAGGGACAAGGTTAAATAGGACCGGTAAGGAGCTATCAGGGATATAATCATGCCATTTCACCATTCTTATCACCACAATGTAATTCCTAATGTGGATTCTTATTCATGTTTGGTCAATTTCAGTCTTCCTCTTCTCCAAGTACACTATATGTTTCTTCTGATGCTTCATCTCCTGGATTTCCTCATAAAGTCAAGGTGCATCCTGATATCAGTGCACAGGAAGAGGCCACTTAGGGGCAATCTAAATTTCTGACACCCATTCCAGGCTGTGACCAAGCTCTCTGGACTGCTGATTAGATACTTGTAGAATACCTCAAGCTATTTCTGGAAACCAGCCAGGTCTATCAGATGCTTTGGGTGAACTGTTCTAACAAGCTCTATTCCCCTTTGACTTCGGATAATTTCAGCACACTGAAATGCAGTAAGATGTTCAACTGGCGAGACTAATGACAATGTTCTCCAAAACCCAATCACATCACAACAGCCCCAGAGAAAAATAACATATTCCTGCATCCTATTTTCCCCACAACAACACCACCACCACTCTGAAATGGATTGGGCTGAGAGAAAGTAACTGGCCCCAAATCACCAAATGGATTTTATGCCTAAAGGAGCCCTAGAAGCCAGACTCCAGGTTTCTGGACCAATTCCTTAACTACAACACATAACACCAAGAATATTTTTTTAAATTAAAAGTACAAACTAAAAATTCAAAATAAGGAAAAAAAAAAGAAAAATCTATCTTATATTTTATATTTATCAATAGTCACCGGTATAGCAATGAAATCACTACTACAAAATAAAAAATAAAAATATTGCTTAATATTATTTAAGCTATCACAGAATCTCTGCCATTCTGCTATAGTGAAACATACTGCTGCATCATTTGATTAGTGAAGAATATTGCCTTCCCCAAACAGATAAATTACATATTTCTGACAACCACTCCTTGACATCTGGAATAATATCACTTTTCCAACTTCTTAATACAATTCTTTTTGCTTCCTCCTTCCCTCAAGCTCAATTCAATCATAATTCCTGAAAAATCAACAAACTCAGATGTTTAATAAAATTCCAATGTGTGGCAAAACTGGCAAGTATTTTGCCCTTCCAGTAAAGGGAATGCTTCCTCTGGCAAGGGAATGAATTAGGCTGGTAACTTAATGAAAGTTTCAATTCAACAAAGCCATGATGATTAGTGATTTTTTTAAATTTATTCAATTAATTTATATTGCTACCCATCTCAAAAACTCTGGGCCACAAAAAATAATAAAAATAAACAAATACATATAAAAAGTTGCAATACACAAAAATGTTATCTTAAGGTCCTAAACCCAAGCACACAGCCATGTCTTTAGGGTTTACAAAATGCAAGCAGGTTTAGGGCCAACATAATCCTGAAGGTAGAATGTTCCAGAATGCACTATGGCAGAAAAAGCTTCCTTAGCCAACAGGATCTGGAACATGCCTATCTTGTAGGACTGATGGGACAGGTAGAAACAGCTAGAAGAGATAGACTCTTAAGTAACTCAGCCCCAAGCCATGAAGAGCTTTAAAGATGACAATCAGCAACTTGAACTGCACTTGAAAGCATATTAATATAGCTCATGCAGTAGTGGGGTTACACGTAAGGAACAAACCAGGACCATTAACTATCCATGTCACTGCATTCTATACCAGCCGCAGTTTCTGAATGCTGTTCAAAGTCCATCTGTAATGGTATGTGGGACTGATCTTGGGAGACTGAGGGAGGAGATGCTGCCTAGGGAACTATCAGATAAGGCATAGCCCACATCTGCATAATGGGCAGAGAAATAAACACACAAAGGGATCTTCCTATTTCTCAAGCTGTAAAAGTGACAGTGGGAGATTGGAGATTTGTACTATTAAACTTGCAAGATTCTCTAAATGGTATCAAAAAGCTATTGAGAGATCAACAACCAGGATGGATGTACTACCCCCATCCTGCCCCCACCAGAAGTCAGCCAAGAGCTTGATTAATGCCATCTTAGTCTCATACCCTGGTGGCACAGTGGTTAAAATGCAGTTTTGCAGGCAAACTCTTCCCCCAGCCTGAAGTTCAATCCTGACGGGGCTCAAGGGTTGACTCAGCCTTCCATCCTTCTGAGTTCAATAAAATGAGGACCAAGACTGTGGGAGCAATATGAAAAAAATGCTTCTATATTGTAAACCACCCAGAGAGTGCTGTAAAGCACTATCGGGTATTATGTAAACATAAATGCTACTGCATATGCAACTAAACATATGAGCAATGTTAAACAGCCCTTCCTTCTATGGTATGTTGTGATGTCAGCGTGTCAGGAAACATCAGGTTGTCTAAGGATACAATGTAACTGCAGGTATGGGAAGGTTCCCTGTGGCAACCAACATTCCATGTGAATTGAAATTGCATTATCAGGATTCCAGCCATTACAGAAACTTTCACATGTATACAATAGCTTTTCTTGGAAGACAGCTGCATTGCATTGTGGAGATTAATTCCCCAGTGATATCATCAACATAATTTTTTTTTTAAATTACATTTATATGCCGCCCTTCTCCGAAGACTCAGGGCGGCTTACAATTTTTGGGATACAACCCAGTGTGCTCAGCAATAGCCTTCATTCCATTGTATATGCCTGCTTATTACTAAGCGGCATTTTTACAAGGTCAGCTAATTGCCCCCAACAATCTTGGGTCCTCAATTTACCTACCCCGAGAGGATGGAAGGCTGAGTCAACCTTGAGCCTGGTGGGATTCGAGCCTACAGTAATTGTAGACAGCTGGATCTTAAGAGCAGGCATTTACAGCCTGAGCCACCAAGGAGTTAAAGGAGTTACGTTGATATCTACATGCAAACTTATGAGACAGCATTGATTTTTGTTTATTATTCTTAATAAACTACCTGATCTCCCTGTGGTTGAGGACTAGAAGTTGTAGGCTGCTGAGATGAAAACTGGGAGAGTTGTTGTTGCTGTTGCTGCTGCTGGAGAGGATTGAATATCAGTGAGCCACCTGCAAGCTGTTAAAAGTTTAAAGAGAAATTAGGTGTTGGGAGGGTTGCATATTTTATCTGTGATGCGCCTAAATATGTAGAATTTAGAATTCATAACTGTGAGTACCCAGTGCCCTTAGTCCCTTTCCACTTCAAGAAAATTGGGACTAAAAAGATTTTACACAGTAAAATCACACTAAAAAGTCTAAAATCAAAGTGACCACAGTAATTTTCCACAGCAAGTATCATTTTATTCAACAATAGATATACATGTGCACAGAATTCATACTGCCTACATCAACTAATTTTACTCCTTTTAGGTAAAACATATGTGTTTACTTCCAACTAGATCAAAGCCTGGAATCTCTGTTACAGCTGGAAGGAGGAGTAAGAGGTGCTGAGTTAGTTTGTTGGATGTCCCATAGAACTAGCTCATCAACTTTTCTTTGTGAAATAGCAGTACTTTATTTTTGCTTACAGGGTACTAAAAGTAACAAACACATTTTTATAAAAACAGTTAAAGGCAATTATTTAACTCAACCCGAAAATACACAGCAAAAGAGGAATGTGTTTCAACATTTCCTGAAAGGAGAGTTAAGTTTGAGTGTGGTTCTGAAGGAGCACATGTCATAGCTTGAGAGCAATACAGGAGAAGCATTCTCTGTGTGTCCAAAGTTGTATCTCAGAAAGTAGGGAACTTTTAAAACCCCAAGTCTCATGACCTCATGTCCATAAAATAGTATCAGTTAGACAGTCCAACTAATACTGAAACTCCAAAGCCATTATAAATACTAAAAGCATTGCCAACATTGTGAACAAATTAGCAGCTATATATTTAAGCTTGCTTCTGGACACTTTTCAAGGGCAAGCCCATATAGAAGGCAAGATAGTTACCAAGTCAGGATATAAAAAAAAGCATGGATAATTCAATAAGGATCCCAACACTGGAATCATTGGTATTGGGCAGTCAATAAATTTATTTATTTATTTATTTATTTTATTTATTAATTTGACTTATATGCCGCCCCCTCTCCCAAAGGACTCAGGGCGGCTCACAACTAAAATACAGTACAACAATAAATTACTTAAAAATTATATTAAACAAGTTATAAGCCGAATAAGCAATTAAAACCCCCAGGTTAAAAGAGAACCCCAAGAGTCAACATAGCCCAGACTGTAAAAACAGCTAGGTTTTTAACTTGTGAAGGTGCGGAGATCGGAGCCAACCGGAGCTCCAGTGGAAGAAGATTCCATAGAGCGGGGCATACAGAATAGGCCCTCCCCAGGTTCCCGCCGACATTGAGTGCAGACGGCACCCTGAGGAGACCCGTCTGTGCGCCCGTACAGGGCGGTTGGTACTTGATGCTGGGAGGAGTCGTTCTCGTAAATATCCTGGCCCCATGCCATGCAGGACTTTGAATGTTAAAACCAGCACCTTGAACCTCACCCGGAGGGAAGCCAATGCAGGCCACAGGAGGGTGTGACATGGGAGTATCGGGAGGCTCCCATCACTACCTCGGCGCATTCTGCACCAGCTGAAGCCTTCGAGTGATATGCAAGGGCAGCCCTAAATAGAGAGCGTTACAGTAGTCCAATTGGGAGACCACAGCCTGAGTGATCATCGTAGGGCATCCTGGTCCAGATATGGGTGCAACTGGTGAACCAGCCAGACCTGGGCAAAGGCCCCCCTGGCCACGGCTCCCACCTGCTCCTCCAACTTGAGCCGTGAGTCCAGGAGAACCCCCAGGTTCCATGCCCTGTCCACGGGGTAACACCTCCTCCCCATGACCAAAGATGGAACCTCAAAACTGGACCGGGATGCCGGTATGCACAACCACTCTGTCTTGGCTGGATTGAGTCGAAGCATGTTCCTGTCCATCCAGATCCGCACCGCTTCCAAACAACGGGACATCACGGAGAGAGCATCACTGATGTGGTCTGGGGTGGAGATGTATAGCTGTATCATCAGCATACTGATGGTAACTCACCCCAAAACCACGGATGATCTCACCCAGCGGCTTCACATAAATGTTGAACAAGAGAGGCGAGAGGACAGACCCCTGCGGTACCCCACAAGTGAGAGACCTCGGAGTCGACCTCTGCCCCCCTGCCAACACTGTTTGCGAACGTCCCGAGAGGTAGGAGGAGAACCACTGTAAAACAGTGCCCCCCACTCCCAACCCCCCGAGACGTCGCAACAAGATACCATGGTCGATGGTATCAAAAGCCGCTGAGAGGTCTAACAGGACCAGGACAGAGGAAAAACCCCTGTCCCGAGCCCTAGAGATCCAATCAGCGACCAATGCTGTCTCCGTGCTGTATCCGGGTCGGAAGCCTGATTGGAACGGATCCAGGTAATCTGCTTCCTCCAGGAAAAGTGGCAATTGCTGAGCCACCACATTTTCAACAACCTTCGCTAGGAAGCGAAGGTTGGAAACCAGACGAAAGTTGCTCAACACGGCTGGGTCCAGGGCAGGCTTCTTCAGCAGGGGCCTCACCACCGCCTCTTTCAGGGCGCAGGGAACAGCTCCTCCCTTAACGTTGACCACTGCCCGAGCCAGCCGCGACGTGACCTCCCTGGAGGCATAAACCAACCAGGAGGGCACGGGTCCAATAAACATGTGGTGGAACTCAGCCGCGATAATCCTGTCCACTTCATCCTCAGAAACAGGATCGAACTCAGTCCAGATTACATTAGCCAGACCACTCGTCTCCCCTTTGTCAGACCACTGCAAATCCGAAGCAACCCTTCCCGGATCCGAGCAATTTTATCCTGCAGATAAAGACCAAATTCCTCAGCTCTGCCCCAAGTCACCACCCCCCAACTGTAAGAGGGAACGGGCGACCCCAAACAGGGCGGCCGGGCGATTATCTGCGGATGCTATGAGGGCGGAGAAGTAGGATCTCCTTGCTGCCCCCACAGCTTCCAGGTAAGTCCTAATGTGGGATCTCAACTGGGCTCAGTCGGATCCAGAGCGGGTCGCCCTCCACCTGCTCTCTAAACCCCTTCTACGACGCTTCATCTCCCGGAGCTCCTCGGTATACCAGGGAGCTAACCGGGATCCGCACCAAGAGAGGGGACGCATGGGGACAACCCTGTCAAGAGCCCCCGCGGCCGACTGTTGCCAGGTAGCCATGAGGACCTCGGCAGGGCTGTGGGTAAGGGATGCAGGAAAAAACCCCAGTTCTGCCTGGAACCTCTCAGGGTCCATAAGGCCTGGGGCGGAACCATCTAGGTGGCTCCTCATCCCAGCGGTGTGGGGGGCTTGATGGAAGACCAGCCGGGAGATAGTGGTCAGACCATGGAACAGGATGGGTTAGAATAATGCCATCCCCAGACCACTACGCCACTGCCCGAGATAAAACCAGGTCGCGTTGCCCCCTCATGAGTCGGCCTTCTATTAACTGGGTCAGGCCCATAGACTCCATGGAAGCCATGAATTCCTGGGCCTACCGCAGCCCCAAGGAAGGCAGGTTGAAGTCACCCAGAACTATAAGCTCTGGGAACTCCACCGCCACCCCCGAGGCGGCATCGAGAAGCCCAGGCAGGCGGCTGATACACAGCTGGGGACAGGTATGTAAGCAGCATGCCCATCCGACCAGTAGGCCCGAACTTCAGGAGGAGGGACTCACACCCGCCTATCTCCAGAGCAGGGACCTCCCTAGGAAACAGGGTCTCCAATAACAATAGCCACCCCCACCCCTTCCTGGGGTGAGACGGTGCATAACCCAAAACCTGGGGGCAGATATCAACCAGAGGGACTCCTCCCTCCGGCCCCACCCAGGTCTCGGTGATGCAGGCCAGGACTAATTAATTAAAATAATAACAAGGGCAGTGAAATAATTAGAGGGACCATCCTCTAACCCCAGCTGCAAAATCTCCTCATTTTTGCAGATTTGAAATAGATAATTGACTTTCCAGATCCATTATTTCCTGCCTCAATGTTTTGTGATGAAAAAAAATTATTTTCACAGTTTTTCCAACCTCATGTCAAGAGAAATATATACTTCTATATTTTTGACAGAATAAAATGTTTTACTAATTAGTCAATGGACATAAGGTGTTTGTATTTACATCTAATTTCCTCACTCAATGTCTTGAGAAATCATACAGAAAAATAGGCCCAAGTGTATTATCATACCTGTAGAAGATTCAATGGGCGAAGGCCTGGAGCATTTTTTAAACCAAAAGGGACACCTGCTGAGATTAATTTAGGTAAGAAAATGTTGTGGGTTTTTTCTTCCTTTTAATTACATCTAAAGTGGAAGTGAACAGTGTAGTTAACCATTAATATTGACAAAAGCTATTTTGGCCATTTCAACAGAAGCAACAGTTTTTTCCAGAATACTTCCTCTAATGAGGAAGAAAAAAATTATGAGTTTTAAATACTAAAATATTCCAGCTTTAAAGCTCAGTTTTAAAATTTGGAATATTTTAGTATTTAAAACTCATTAAAAAACTTTATGAGCTTTAAAATTTAAATAGAGTTAATTTGTACTGAAAATGTACAATATATCTTGTTTCAGTAAACTGAATTAAAACACCTTAATTCTGAATTCTTCTTAATTCTTGAATTCTAGAAATGATTCAAGCTTTCAGAATACTGTAGTTTTTCTCTACTGCCATGTCAGGTAGAAGGTATACACATGACACAGAACAGAATTAGCTTATTATATTTATATTACTTCACAAGAACTGCTTACAAATCCTAAATACAATGCACATAAAATAACTGATTAAAAATAGAGCACAAACTGAGAGCATAATAGCAGATAAAATATTCTGCAAAATGCTAAAATTATGAAACTATGTACCAAGTTAAAATGCTTACATAAATAATTTTAATTTTAAATAAAAAAACTTGATTAACAGTATATTTGGAAGATCAGTGCCACCATATAAATATCAACAGATGATTATGAAAGTAAAGCTTCCAGAAGCTACACTATTCTATAGAATGAATCCTAGAATTTATCTGTGTCACTAATTAGAACATTCAGTTGCATATGCTTACAAAACTTAAACTCTAGAGGATTTCCACCTAAGGCAATAGTTAAGATGGCATTAATTATAAACCAAAATGCCCATTACTATATACTATGCAATTTTTCTAGTTAGTAACCTTCTAGATTCTTTTCCCAAGTTGCACTTTCAATAGGCATCATCATCATCCCATTTCAGCATGTCTGATTTTCATACTGACCTGGCTGAGAGGTATGCTGCATTGCAGCAGGGAGTGCATTTGGCATCAGATTTCCTGATGGTAAAATATTACTCAGGTTTATACCTGCAGGAGGGACTGCACCAGTATTACCCCCCAACATGGGATTTGAACCACTCATTAATGTTTGTGTTCCACTGTACAAAAGGAATAGATAAGAATTAGACTAATATGGCATGAAATAATATGCATTTTACTAATCAAGTTACAACAAATATTTTGCTTCATTTGAATAAAACCTATTCATATCTATAGTTGCTCATATTCCATCCCAAAGCTATTTAAACAGACAGATAAACAGATAATCAGAGTTGGAAGAGACCTTGTAGGTCATCTAGTCCAACCTCCCGCCTAAGCGGGAGACCCTACACCATTTCTGACAAATGGCAGTCCAATCTCTTCTTGAAAGTCTCAAGTGATGGCGCTCCCACAAGTTCCGAGGGCAAGCTGTTCCATTGGTTGATTGTTCTCACTGTCAGAAAGTTTCTCCTTATTTCCAGCTTAAATCTCTCCTTGTTCAGTTTCCATCCATTATTCCTTGTCTGGCCTACAGGCGCTTTAGAAAATAGACTGACCCCTCCCTCTTTGTTGTAGCCCCTCAAATATTGGAAGACTGCTATCATGTCTCCCCTAGTCCTTCTCTTTACTAGACTAGCCATGCCCAGTTCTTGTAACCGTTCTTCATATGTTTTAGTCTCCAGTCCCCTAATCATCCTGGTTGCTCTTCTCTGCACTTTTTCTAGATTCTCAACATCTTTTTTATAATGTGATGACCAAAACTGGATGCAGTACTCTAGGTGTGGTCTTACTAAGCCTTTATAGAGTGATATTTATATATTTAGAGCATAACTAAACAACATAATACGTGAACAGTAGTCAAGAAATGAACAGAATGCCAGATGCTATCTTTATTTTCAATTCTAACTCCAGTGATGGTAAGAATGGAAGAGAGATTACCCACACACAGAAATAATATAATAATAAAAATAATACTAATCACATCGCAACCAATTTTCTAAAACTTGGTCTAAAGATTTACTTTTTGTATGTCGACATAATTATGATACTCAACTAATGTTTAAGAACATGTAATGAAATAAATGCACTAAAATATCTTAAATTTCATTTATTGGTTAACCCATCTCAAGTTCATCACTCATCAGTTGGCTCACAGCAACATGGAACATGGTGGAAAGTAACTATAAACTATAAAATAACTAACTTACCAGACAGAGCCCACTACATTGATGAAGTTAAGTCCTGCAGTGTTTGTCATGACCTGGTTGGAGGATGTTCCTGTAGTAACGGAAGTTACCATGGTGGAAAGAGGAATGGTCATTACAGGCAATGCCTGGCCCAGAGACATTTGCTGCTGAGCAAACGGGGTAAGCAAAGTGGACCGAGGGGTGAAGCCTGAATCTTGGGGAGTAAGGGTAGCAGAATGGGTAATCAGAGTTGAGCTCTGAGCATCAGCAGGGTGTGGGGTCGATGAAAGGGTGTTGGTTGGAGTAGGAGTAGCTGGCTTAGGAGTTCCAGACCCTGCTCATTGAGAAAAATAAAAAGCACTCATTTGTTATAAAAGGCCAGTCCTTTTTTAAAACTAAGGTTAGTGGATTCTTACTTAGCTTGATATTTTACTCCACTTTAAAACACCACCACCAGCCCAGCCAATTCTGTTAATAATTGCTGTTTCTGATGAATGAAGCATACAAAAATATCACTATGCTTAATCTGCAACTCCAGTTCTATTTATTCCATTAAATCACTCTAACATTGTTGACACATTTACATCACTCCTCTACTATTAACTATCTCATGTCAATTTCAGTAAAGTATTAAAATGCTATAAACAATAAATGATTCATCTAACATTGTAACATGTAAATCTTCTAACATCTGCACAATAATGTAACATTAGAAAAGAAGCTTGAATAAAAATCTGGACAGTGAAAAAGAAAATATAAATAATTATCCATCACTGGTTTGCTTAACTTGCAGACAGAAAGAAAGCAACAATCAATGATTGCATTTAAAATGTAAACTTGGTATGAAGCAATAATATCAATGGAATTAAGACAATCCAAAAGTTCTAAAGCTATTTTAATTTTGTTCTATTTTTTTAAGCGTTCATGTTTTGCAGAAAAAATGAAAGAAATGTGAATGTCTAAAAGGTGGGGGCCAAGTATACAACAACACTTAGACATCTAGAAAAAGGAACACTCCTACAAGTTGAGTTTGGTTCCTGATGAATACATGGATATGCCCATGTAATTTTCTTGACACTGCCTCCTTCCAATCTAATTCCTGGGATTTCCCAGCAATATATAAGGAGTGGAATGAGAATTAAGTGAATCAAATAGTTGGGAAAATTTATCAAAGCTCCTTTTAAGTTTCTTTGTGCAAAACTGGAAGGCATAAAATGATATCTGTTAAGCCCTCTTCTGACAATTTTAGATTATGCAACACGCAAATCACAGGACTACATTATGCAGCAGACAAAGAACTGAATAGACAAATGTCTAAAAGATACTCGAAGGGATCCTTCCCCACCTCTCATATATTTCAAAGGATGGCTAAAAACCCACAGCTGTTATTTTTATTGTGAGATTTATCAAACTGATGCTGCGGAAAAATCCAAACCAGCTTTCTATCAGTTCAGAACATATTTAAGAAATTGCACTAATATCCTGAAATTATTCTTATATTTTTGTCATCAGCAATGATTTGTAAAACAGTATAGGAGTGTTTTAAAAAATCAACTTATAAACTTTATTTTATTACCATATTGGGACTTGATCATGTTATATACACATATAGAGATACAATTACATCATAATTGATGACATTCAAATAGTTTTACTTTCTTAAAATATGCAAATTAAAATTGGTCTTAATGAGCTACTGTTGACATATTAGTGAAAAAAGATATATATTTTGGAAACTTCTATGATTACATTAATTATCAGGCTGTATGAAAGACAGGACCTAAGTTGGTTGCATAAAATGAATCAAAACGTATACACAGAGGGTGCATACATATATAATTATACAGAAGAACCAAATACAGTTACAGGAAACAAAGTACATACAGTGAACAAGAGGCCTGCTTTGTGCTGCACAATTAATACACAATTTAGGACATATGATGTTTAGTTTCTCCAGATCAGCTGGTTAGAAAGTTTATCATGAGAAGCCTATGAAGATTTAATGGAGAATTTAGGGCGGGACTCACTTTGTGAAGCACTTGCAGGAGACACAGAAGCCGAAGAAAGCATACTCAATTGGTTCAGATCCAGAGATTGCTTCCGAGACACACAGGGAGGCTTAGGAGGAGGAAGAGCAGAAGGAGGAGGAGGAGGAGGAGGAGTTGGGGATTTGAGATGACTGCTTGACTGCTGTGGACTAAAAATATTACCTGAAAAGCATAATTAATAGATGGATTTGTTCTGTGAACCAACATCAGAAAGAGTATTTCATTTTCTAAAGTTGTTTCCCAGTTTTACTACAGTACATATTAGTTATGCAGTCCAATATCTGCTTATAAAAAGAATGCAGACCGCTTCACTTTTTTGCACTCATTTAAAACGTAAGTACCACACAGCGAATGTTGCAGAAGCCCGCCCACCTGCCGCCCCCACCCTTTGGCCTCTGCCTCCCAGCAATTTGCCTCCTTGAAGCAAACAGCAAACAGCCTGGTCAGCTTCAGCTTGATTAGCACAAGCTGCTGACTGTCAGTTGGATCGGTCTTCCGATGATGAGCTGTTTCAGGCTGCAGGGATTGCCATCGCCTATTGCCACCTCTGCACGCCCCATTTTGGCCTCTCGCATCCCGCTGCCTCCATGTGCCCCATTTTCCGCCCGTTCTGATCCCTGCCGCCTGGAATGGGGTGACAATGGGATACGTGGAGGCCAAAAGTGAGGTGTGCAGAGGTTGAAAATGGGATGCGGAGGTCAAAAATGGGGCACACGGAGGCGGCAATAGGCTATGGCAATCCCTGCAGCCTGAAACAGCTGATCGTTGGGAGGCTGGAAAGAGTATATTCATGAATTGGAATAGAGCTTAGTAACAAGGTCAGCCAATAAGAGCTGAATTGGGGGCGAAACTTAAAGAGAGAATCTGGGCATGGTTTATCTCTGTTCTGTGCTCAGCTCTAAAGTGAAAGAAAATATAGACTTGCCTGCTTGCTAAGAAACTAGAGTTCTGTTCTGAAACTGAGTTCTGCTCTGAGCTGCTGCTGCTTGTGTTTTTGCTTACGTTATGTTGAAAGAATCTACAAATGGTACTGTAAACTTTACTCATATTAATATGTTTATAAAGAAGTTAATGATCCTGCTGAAATCAGTCATTTTGTGTTTTTTGGACACGAATTTATGCTGCAAACTCTAACAGAGGCCAATCCATCCAACAATTAACTGCTTGTGCTAATCAGGTTGTGCTGAAGCTGAAAGAGACTGTTTGCTGCAAGGAAGCAAATTGCTGGGAGGCAGATTATTATTATTATTATTTCGTCCCCAAAAGCTAGCTGTGCCTTATACTTCGGAGAGTCTTATACTCCAAAAAATATGGTAACTTCTTTAGACTGCAATTTTATTATTCCTACTGGAATGAAACTGAATGTGTCTTCCCCCCCCCCCCTCCTTCCAAGCAATATTACAACTATGAAAAATTGTCTGCTACAGCTCTCTGGAAGGAAGTTATGGAGTCCTGTTTTCCTAATTTTCAGTCTCTTCATCAATCAGGTGAGTGACAGGATATTGGAGAGGGCATAATATTATAATGCAAGGGGAATGTGCTCCGAGTAACTTATTTGTAGTTGCCCATACTTTTCCTACCAATCAAATTATAAATATATGTTCACATTCCCTGAAAGATTCACTAACAAATCTAAACAAGTAAAGCACAACTTATCTCACAAGTATCTTCTCAACCCATGTTGTGAAATTATATTTACCTGAAGAACTGCTTGCTGAACTTGAAGGTAGCTTGATGGGAGGTGGTCTGTGTTTCACACCTTTTCCCAACACTGAAGACTGAATATAACCTGATACTCCCTCAGTCTGCTAAAAGCAAGCATACACCCTTGAAGTCAGAAGAAATCTACAGAGGTAATACTAACAATCAAATATGGAAACTGATATGCCAGTCAAAATCAGCATATTTACATTTTCTAAGGAATGGGAATAAACATTATTAGTAGAAAGAGTTTTCCTGAGTTATTTATTATATTCCTAAAAAGAGCTTGCTTTTTCAGAATAAGGTATTTTTAATCAAATCAGTCAAACCAAGAACCAAGAGTTCTGGCTTATTGTGAATAACCAATAAAGGAGAATAAGAGCCTTGGTGGTGCAGGCTGTTAAATGCCTAGCACTTAAGCTCCAGCTGCCTGCAATTACTGCAGGCTCGAATCCCACCAGGCTCAAGGTTGACTCAGCCTTCCATCCTCTCGGGATAGGTAAATTGAGGACCCAAGATTGTTGGGGGCAATAAGCTGACTTTGTAAAAATGCGGCTTAGTAATAAGCAGGCATATACAACGGAATGAAGGCTATTGCTGAGCGCACTGGGTTGTATCCCAAAAATTGTAAGCTGCCCTGAGTCTTTGGAGAAAGGCGGCATATAAATCTAATAAAAATAAAAAAATAAAAAAAAATATTTGTAACTCAGGATTGAAATGTGGGGTCCTTAATGCTCTCTGAGCTTGGTTGTTTTTGCAGACATTTCATTACCTAAACTAGGTATCATCATCAATGCTAGTAAGAAGTGGGATTTATTTTCAGTTTATATCCTAGTGGCATGCCCTGTCAATGTTGGTGGGAGTGGTCTATTGTGAATGACCTTCAGATTGATGTGGATAGCCATGCTTTCATTTGCTTCTCCCCACTTGAAGGAGAGCAAAATAAACAATAATATCATCTTTTTGTGTTCCATGAAAGCAAATTCTTAGTTTATGATTTAGGAGGCGTGATGGCGCAGTTGTTAGAATGCAGCATTGCAGGTTAACTGTGCCCATAGCCAGGAGTTTGATCCTGATTGGCTCAATGTTGATTGAGCCTTCCATAACAATAACAATAGTCCTTAGACTTATATGTCGCATCATAGTGTTTTATAGCACTCTCTAAGCAGTTTACAGTCAGCATATTTCCCCCCAACAATCTGGGTCCTCATTTTATCGACCTTGGAAGGATGGAAGTCAGCCTTGAGCTGGTGAGAATTGAACTGCTAGCAGTCAGCAAGGTCAGCCTGCAATACTGCATTCTAACCACTGCGCCACCACAGCTTAGTCCTTCAGATCCCTAAAAAAAACTGTTGGTGGTAATATGCTGACGCTGTAAACTGCTCAGAGAGTGCTGTAAAGCAGTGGTTGCCAACTGGTGGGCCGCAGCCCATTGATGGTCTGTGAGAAAATTTTGGTGGGCCACAGTGCTGAAGACCAGATAGCTGGCGGGGAGGTGGGCAATCCTACAGTCTCCCTAGCAAACCCGTGTCGTGACTGCTGCCTGCAATCATCGAGGAGGCCGAGCAGCAGCGGGAAGAGCATGGACCTCCTGAGCCATAAGAAGTGGCTGCCAGCGATGCCCTCAGGTGAAGATGTTGCCAGGGAGAGGCTCGACCCTCTTCCTCCTCGCCAGAAGCGTTCACATGCCCAGCATGAAGGAGGAGGCTTGTCAGATGCCAGAGGGGTGGTGAGCACTTTGCGTGTGAGCACTTCTGGCCAGGAGGAAGAGAAGCTCCTGGGGGCGGGGGTTGAGCAGTGGTGGGATTCAAAAAATTTTTACTACCGGTTCTGTGGGCATGGCTTGTTTGGTTGTCATGTGACTGGGTGGGCATGGCCAACTGCAAGGTGGTGCTGCACCATGTCGAGTTATTACACACCCAGTCACATGACTGCTGCAGAGAAGGGTGATTTCCTATACCTTCCACCCCCCTCGCCCTTGGGCTGACAAAAAAAAAGCAACTAAAGATCACGACTGCCTGCTGAGTCTGCCTGCTGATGGGTTTTGTTTTGGGGTGGTTTTGTTTGTTTTTGCCAGAAGTCGAGGTAAATTGGCACCAACAAATCACACCTCGTTGTTGTGGTGCTGCCCCTGCATGCTGCTGCAGCCATCTGGCTGCCCAGTAAAGAATCGCGGCTGCTCACCATCCCGAGCACGCTTTCTTCCTTCTCCTGGTGCCTCTTCCAGCCCGGCTCGAGAGCAGTGACCACATGTGTTTATTACCTCCCTTGTCACGAGATAGCTGCTGCAGCGGAATGAGGGAGCGGAGATTAGTAGCCACCTCTTTCACAGCACAGAAATCCTCCCTGACTCAGCCAGCTGGTCTCCTCCTTCTCTGCCTGTTTGTTTTGTATGGCTTAGGGGGAGAAACCAGCCGGCCAAAGGCGCTGCTGGAAGCGACTCTTTCTGTCTCCAGCAGCCTCTTTCAGGCAGAAATCCGCCCCCAACCAGCCGGCTGGTCTCCTCCCCCTCGGCCATACAAAACAAACAGGCAGAGAAGGAGACGACCAGCCAGCCGATTCGGGGAGGCTTCTTGCACTGTGAAAAAGGCGGCTACTGATCTCTGGCTTCACTCCACTGCTCCAACGGTCTGGCGCAGCCCTGTTCTATGCGCCGGCTGCTCGGACTTGCTGGGCCTGGCATATAGAACAGGGCATGCTTTTTTTGGTGTGACTGCTGGACTGCAGCCACACCCAAAGCCGCAGCAGTTGCAGGCATCTCGCAACAAGGGGGTGAGAGCCCGGACATCCGCCCACCTACCTGCTGGCTGGCCGGGCAGGGCAGGCGCATCCACCGGGAGAAGGAAGAAAACGTGCTCTGGAAGGACAGGCAGGTGGGCGGGTGTCCTGCGGCTGCTGCACATGCGCACTGCATGTGCAGCGGATGCACACAGTGCGCATGTGCAGCAGCCCTGGGACATCTGCCGAGCTGCACCATGCCGCCACATGGTAGAAAAAGCTAGAAGAGCAACCGAGGCAAGTGGCGACCAGGTCAGGGCGTGGCCAGCCAGGGGTCGCCACCGGTTCAGCGACCCACGCCAAATCACCACTACCAGTTCACCCGAGCCAATGCAAACCGGATGAATACCACCTCTGGGGTTGAGCCTCCCCTCACAACATCTTCACCTGAGGGCATCGCTGGCAGCCGCTCGACCTTGATACGTGGAGGCAGGAGGCAACACCAGTTCCGAGGTTCCTTTCCCCCACCCCAGCCCCTCGCAGGCCAGTGTACACCTGGGAAGGGCTCCGATGCTGCAATCTCCCACCGTATCAGTCCATCTGCCCCAGCACCCATTGCCCCACTTCCCACCAGCATCTGGTCTTCAGCACGTGGCTCGTCGGCTTCAGACATCAGATTCTCACCACCCAGCACCGTTAGAGGTTCCTTTCCCACATCCCACCCGGAACAGAGATCAGAGAGAGAGACAGAAAGAGGGAGAGAGAAAGAGGGAGAGAGAACGGGAGGGAGGGAAAGAGAGAGAGAGAGAGAGAGAAGATGAGGATTTCTGTGGGAAATGGGTCCAAATGACTCTTTGAGTATTTAAGGTTGGCTAAGTATCTGAAGGACCACATCCCATCACTGGGAGTCCAGCTTCAGCAAGCAGGATGCTGGATTCATATTAGTGGTCCGTGGGATTTAAAATTATGAGTTTGGTGGTCCCTGAGGTCCAAAAGGTTGGCAACCCTATTGTAAGCACTATGGAGCCATATATACAGTAAATGCTATTGTTATTGTGATTTAATTGATAACATGGAATTCTTAATTTGTTACATACTAGCACCAGATGATAATAATGCAATTCATCTATAAAGAATAAGTAGGCAAAAGTTGTTATTAATTAAGTCACTAATAAAAGTGAATTTGCATGTTTTTTAGACAGGGCTTAAATTAAACTGATATTTTTAAGAGTACAAAGTTATCCTCTAATACCTAAAAATAACTTACTTCTAGTTCCTTTCCAGGAGAAAGTTGACTGACATGGATTGATCCACTTGAGTTATGAAAAATCTTCACAGGACATTTAGCTTCATTTTGAACCAGCTCCTGGTATTGGTTGACTACTCTATAAAATGAGGTTAATGTCTTTCATGAAATTGCAGAATTTCTACCTAGATAATGAACAATAAGAATTTCTACCTAGATAATGAACAATAGCAAAGACCTGCTTATTTTATATTTCTGCTGGCTATTAATTTTATACATTAAGGAACTGAATGAAAATAGTGTATTTAAGCTTACTAAAAGTATTCCCTATGGAAGATATTCTATTTTTCTATACAATCATATTTTAGAAACAAATTCTAATTCAGCACTTTTCTTTATTCTGAGTTAAGTGTTTGAGTGGATTCCAAGAACAGTTCCTGAGTTTCTGTTGTAATTATAGAATGACAAGAAAAGCATGGATAATAAATTGAAGTAATTAAGAAATAAATAAGACATTTTGAAATACAGAATGTGCAATTTAATCAATAAATATAAAAGAGTACACCTATCTTTTAGAACTACACTTCAGTTCCTTTGCTAAATTTTCTGCAAAACATTCCATGCCACACTAGTCGACAACATTCTAACCAGTGGTGGGGTTCAAATTTTTTTACTGTTCTGTGGGCGTGGCTTGGTGGGTGGCAGGGAAGGATACTGTAAAATCTCCAGTCAGAGGTGGTATTTGCCAGTTCTCGAACTACTAAAATTTCGCTACTGGTTCTCCAGAACTGGTCAGAACCTGCTGAATACTAGCTCTGATCCTAACCTTTCACCCCAATACTCAGTGTTAACTCCAGAATCAAATACTGGAGTGTTAACTCCAGAATACTGGAGTGTTAACTCCAGAATAAAAGACACACTATCCTATTCTGACAATGTATACATTTGATGGGTGAGAAAGGTATTCTACACAAAGGTCACAAAGACAAACTTCATTTCCAAGGAAAAGAATGAAGAAACATAAGGCCAATCTGAGGAGTTTTTGCAAGAGCAAACCCAGCTACCTGTAAAATTGTGCAAATAGTAATCAGGTACTTACCTTCTGCTTCTGACTTTGAGCCAATAAGAAAACTGTAAACAATATAATACACTAATTAAAGTTGAGTAAATATACAATATAGATTATATATGTCACATCAACTGAGCTGAACATACATGATGTTTGCTTAACATCATCTCTGATAGTTCACTGGCTGATTATATCAACTATTACAAAGCATCAACAGTGCATGTCCAGATAGGGTTTCACAAGTCATTGCTGGAAAAGGATGCTGGACTAATGGTCTGATTCAGTGGTCTGATTCAGCAGGATTCTTTTACACTTTTATGCCCCAAAACCTGGATGCCAATCACCCCCTCCTTAGATTACTTTTTGCCAAACAAATATTTTCCAAATATTTCCACTGATACCTGCCCTTCATCATGAACTTGCTTCTGCTACACATCCTGACTTTATTTATTATGCTCTACCTTTTCAACTGAACATACATAGCAACGATGTGTGGAAAGTTCCTGTTCTGCCGAAGGGTAGAAATATAGGGGAGCTAAAGAAGACTTTACCAGATAATAGTGTTTGTTTGTTTATTTATTTATTTATTTATTCGACTTATAAAAACATAGCTGCAATTTTCAGAAATATGTACAGTAGATATTTTCAGAAATCATAGTATATAGGTAGTCTTCGACCTACAGCAATAGTGGAACCTTTCCATTACTGTCATAAGTGATGAAGGCTGTTAAGTGCAATGGCCTTAATGATGCCTACTCCCTGGTCTCCCTGATGCAGTTATTAAACACCAGGTGGATTGTTAAGTGGAGCATGGGGTGCCTTTGGCTGGAGGAGGCCCACCACCCAGCTGAGTCCAAAAAAGAGTTAGTCAAGCAGTAAAAAAACTTCGCAAAGCCAAAACCAGCCCAGCTGTTAAAGGAAACAAAGAAATTCCTTCTGGTGGTTGTTTGTGTAGAAGGAAAACTCTTTGCAAAATTAAGGATGGCTCAGCATGTGCAGCAAACAGTCACAGCATAAGCTGGTTCATAAAGGGAGTCAGACAAGCAGCAAAAGGCTTGGAAACCTTCCTTGGAAAGCTTTTTGCTACTTGTCTGACTTTCTTTAGGACTTAGCTTCTGCTGAGCCATTTGCTTCATGTATTGAGTTCTTGGTAGCTTTGCAAAGTATTTTTCTTCACCTCTCCATACAAACAACCTCCAGAAGAATTTCTTTGGTTCCTTTATACTCCCCCTCCACCTTTAAAAAAAATTAAAATCTTTTTCCTCTATTTTTTAGCCTCCCAGTCAGTCATCACAGTAAGTAAGTTGCAGATTTTGTCACTCACTTTCCAGGCACCCAGTTAATTAGTGAATTAAGTGGTTAACGGGAATCAAGATTGGAGGGCAGAAGTGAACTTTAGTTTCAAGGTCTAATTGGGAGGGGGGGAGAAAAATCCACAAGCCTGCCCCCCTCCGCTTTTTTTCTGTTCTCTTTATTGGGAAAAAATGTGAGTTTGTGAGGGAAGGGGTAAAGCAAGACGATTTGGGGGAAGCTGGTTCTAGAGCTGCCATCTTTGTATGTGGCGGGCTTGTTTCCCCAAAGTCTAGCAAGAGCTAGGAGAGGTCTGCAATCTTGACTGCCAACTGATTGGGGCAGAGACCTAGCCCATAAACAGGGCTTCATTTTTTACAAAATGTCACCAGTGGATGGATCACTAATCTTCCTCCATTGGTGTTTCAAACATCAGGGTTTCACTACAGCCAAGCACATAGGCTTGATTGGAAGCCTTTGTGGCACTGGAATGCAGCGCTCGAACTCATCTAGTTGGGCTGTTTTTCTTGCTTCATTTTGCTTTGTTCTGCTTTCCATCACTAAGGCTGGCCATGTAAGTGAGCAGCACACCAGGGCCTTGGATGGCATTGGATCCTGCACCCAGCCAATTCCGATTCCACGGCTGGCCTTACTGTTTGAAGGCTGAACAAAGCCTTCAACTGAGCAAGGAAGCACTGCAGGACCAGGCCCTTCACACCCATATCCAGCCCGCCGGAGTTCGTTGCACCCGGGCAGGAATTAGAATTAGACCCTGTCCTGTGGAGCCTGCTGCTTGGGCAGGAAAGACGAGGAGGAGCAGAAGAATGGCAAGGATTTGCACCAGCTGGCCAGGCAGGACGCAGTGCAGGCTGACTGGTTAGGGAGGGGGCAATCATTAGGTGGATGCCACCACCAGCAGTTTAAATGCCCGACTGAAGCTGGTGTTCACTGTGGCAGCGAAAATGAGAGCCCTGCTATCCCACAGAGTCTGCTTCAGTGGGAAGGACGAGGAGAAAAACAGCTGCTCAGGTGGCTCTTCCCGTCGCCCTACCGCTGCTATCAGCTTGAATGCTCCAACTAAAGCAGGAATTGTGAACTTTCACACACATACTCCCCTGCCACCCAGGGCAGCCACTGTCAGATCCGTGTATCTGTCATTTCTTCAATGGAAGAAGCAAAGTGGGGCGGGGGACAGGATTCCTTTTGATACGTTTTCAGAAGTTCATTCTTGTTAATTGAATGGGAAAAGTTCCGTTAGCCTGACAGCCACATCCCTTCACTAACCATTCCAGCTCCTTTTGCTGCCGCCTCATGCAGAGCAACTAATGTAGTCTGTGGGACTACAATAAAAAAATAGTTCAGACCTTCCAACTTCTCACCAAAAAAAAAAAAACAAGATTTCATGAGGTTGGAAAGTCTGAACTATTTTTTTATCCTAGCCCAACAGATTACTTTAGTTGCTCTGCACACTGCAACAGAGAACTGGGCCTGTGCATGCGCAGGCCTGCCAGGATGGCAGGGACCACCAAAATGACACAGGCCGGACCTGTACAGTTTCTAGGATGGCCATGTTGGCTGGATTCGGCCTCATCTTGGGCCGGATCCAGCCCATGGGCCTTGAGTTTGACACACCTGCTTTACTCTCATATTTGGGTGAAGAAGTGGAGGAAATGTTCATAAAATTGTTCATAAAATTGTTGAGGACATATTGGATGGAATAGCCAATATCACAGAAGACAAAGTAAACTTCAAAACTATTTTGATGGGCTGAAAGGAACAGAATAAAATATAATAGAAGCAGCTGCAAAGTTCTCCATTTGAGACATAAAAACCAAATGCACTGATTATTTCACTTGTGAAAAAATATTGAACAATAATTGACTTCAAACCTGATATAATAAGATGAACTGTCAAAAGGGCAAATACAATTTTAAGATGCATGAACGGAAGTGTATTTTCCAAATAACAGGAAATACTTTTTTTACTTTACAGATAGTCCTCATGTAGGGACTTCCTTAACCAGTGAATCTTGCAAATAAATGGTAAAAAAAATTCATTTCCAACACATATGTGCATTTATAACTAAATTTCCTGTGCCTAACAAAAATCTTCAGTATGAAATTGATTAAGATTTAGTCAGTTTCAGGCAGTAGTCTCAGGGAACTGGAGGGTACTAAACAACTAATTAAGGTAACAGAGCTAAGCTTGTTAAGGAGGTTAGCCTTTTTGGGAAGTTTTGAGCTGTGCAAAAGGAGCTCAGGAAAAAAAGCTTGTTTAAGCAACCTCTGTTCTGCAAGGGAGCAAAAGGGAAAAGAAAGTGTTAGGCACAGGGCATGTACATTAATTTATCTGAATGTGATTGCAACAACCAGTGATCTTTATAATGTTTTTCACTCTGTATCAAATGTTTATTTACTGTAGTTATCCACTTTGCTTAAAGACTAAGTTGCCAGAACCAATTAGTCTCTAAATGAGGGCCACTACTGTTCTATCAGCTCAAACCCAACCTCTGTATTCAGTTCTAGATACCACACTTAAAAACAAACAAAAAAATTGGCAACAAAAGTTATCAGGGAACTGAAAAATCAGATCTATAAAGACTGAAGAAGTTGGATATTTTTAGGCTTGAATCAAAATGACTGTGATGGAAGTATGTGAGAATTCTTCAAATTATCCAGAAGAAGAAAAGGTTAAGATCTGTTATTTCTTGTTCCAGAGTTCCACACAAGGAATAATGGATTTTAGTTATTGGAAAGCAGATTCCAATTCAATGCTAGAAAGAGGGTCAAAATAGTAAGTGCTGTTCAATCATGGAATGAATTAATCAGGAAGATGGTGGATTCCAAATCTATACATATGTTCAAGGCAGACAACGGTCTGTGCAGCTTTGAATTGGATTTCAACACTGATATGGTAATTGAGCTTGGCAATTAAATGGTTTCTTCCAACTTTGTAATTCCACTATTCTGTGATACTATATAAATGCAAATGCTGGAAACTTCCGGTGGTGAGGTCATGGTGAAAGGGGGGAAGGAGAACAGTCTCCTCCGTTCCTGGAACCCGTTCTTTTGCTTTGGGGACCCTTCGGGGGCGCGAAGAGCCTGGAGAGCCTAGCGGAATAGAGGGGAAGCCTGGACGACGGCGAGGTGAAAGGCGATCGCCCACTGCCACAAAAGGAAACTCCTGAAACCCAAGTGAAAGTGCATGTCATACTAGTATGGCAGACCTGAGGCTGTGACTAAGCCACAGATGAGAAGGAAGTGAAGAGATTTCTAACAGATCGTGTTGTTAAAGCTGATTAGAAAATCCCAGAGACGCAATGGTGGTGATTTGCCAAAAGAACGTGAGTCCTGAAATTTTTACTGAAAAGGGAAGCCTCGGCAGTTGAGGAATCCCAGAGGAACAGGCGGCGATTCGGCGGAACGAGCAGTGATTCAGCAAGTTGCATAGACTGAAAAGATTGAGAAAAGAGAGGACTTAGAACTTGGAGTGAAAACTTTCAGGAGGTGGAGAAGAAAGACGAGCGGATATACACAGGAGGATACGGGAAGAAGAAAGAGGATTTGAAAGATTTAAAAAAGGAACTAGGATAGTGGAGGCAGTGAAACGAGAAGGAAGGAAGCAGCAAGAACAGCAAATTGGAAAGAGTAGAAGATCTGGACAGACATTTGATTGAAGGAGACGGTGAGACCCGTGAGGTGTGGATAGGAGATCGACAAGACATTGAACTGAAGGAGATTGAAAAGAGAAAGAGAAAGTGTGAAGTGTAAGATGGAGAAGAGAAATGGAAAGTAGCAGAAGGAAAGAGAAAATAGAGCTGAGACGTGAGGAAGGAGGAGAAAGAACGCTAGAGACAACAGAATTGGACTGAGAGATAGTTTCTGATGGTGAGTGACTAAGTTTAAAGCTTTGGATTGGTGGTTAAATCTAAATTAATCTAATCTAAATTAAGAAATCTAAGGAGCTTTGGAAAAAAAATCTGGATTTATAGATATTGTTTGATTAATTATGCCTGTAAGATAAGACTTATATATTTATAGTTGTATACTATTTACATCCTGTGCTCTACTATAATTTATAATCTACATTGATATATCTATACTGAAATATTTATACTACTTCTATATCTATGCATAATTAAGTCCTAACTTATAACCAATAACCGTATTTTCTTTTTCTTTCCTTCTGTAAGAGAAATATCAATTAATTAGTTTGTTATATTGATAAGAGTGCTATTATTATTTTACTTATTGGAACATTGATGAATTGTTGCATACTTTAAAGCTAAGATACTTGGTACTTAATAGAACTGATTAAGAATATTTAGTACATGGATTAAAAGGAATTATCATAATATAGTATATAAACAGGATAAATAGGATAGGAATAGTGAGAAAGAGCTTGGCTGAGAGGTAGATAGGTATGTTTTGTGATTGGTAGGGATACAGTAAACTGGGAAAGTTTAAATATTTAAGATAAGGAAAACTCAATAAATTGGGGAAGGTTTTAAACTAAAAACAAGTAGAAACAAGTAGGAAAGGAAAAGGAAAAAAAGAGATCAACTAAAATAAAACTTTGAAATAGAACACAAAGTAGATGCTAGTGTGGGCAGAAGCAAATAGAAGTTTAAAAACATGACAAGTGCCATAACATCAACCTTGAGAACGACAAAGAAGACAACACCCAGCCCAGTATTGACACTCTCATCTCCTGCTGGCCAGAAGACGATTGAGGGAATGTTGGGGGCCGAAAAGCAAAGTACAATATCCAACATGCAAACAATACAAACATCATTGCTGGCAATCCAAGAGACCATGGTGAAGTTGCAGGAGCACCAGATGAAGATGCAGGAGAACATATCAATGAACCATGTGGAAATGAAGGGGAATATCAACAGGTTAGAAGACAAAGTAGACACAATACAACAAACTATTGAGAAAAATGAACAAAATTACAAGTAATGGAAATGAGATCAGAGCAAAATGAGAAGAAACTGGAGTTAGTAGATGACAATGAATAAGAAATTAGAGGAACAAATTATACATCTCAAAATGGACGCTGCTTTCTACTTGAGGTTCCAGAACATAAAGAGGAAGATTTGAGCACTATCATGGCAGATCTAATTGCACCAGTTTTACAGAGAGAAAGTTGAGAGATCCTGCTAGAAATTGACGAAGCCTATAGAATTCAAACCAGCTATGCGAGACATAATAGACTACCACAAGAGGTCCATGTTAGGAAGAAGGTACAGGACATAATATACAAAATAAGGAGGGATGAACCGTTAATATATAAAGATAAAGAGATACAAACTTTAAAATAGATCCCGAAGAAAGTACGTGAGTACAGAAGAGATTATAAATTTCTGGCAACACAACTGATTAAAAGAAATGTAGCATTTCGATGGGTTATCCCGGAAGAGATGTTAGTAACATGGCAGGAGAAGAGGCTGAAAATAGACAATTTGGATAAAGCACAGGACCTGTATGACCAAATAGTGGGAACGGAAGAAGAAAGCAGTAGCAGGGATGAGCTGGAGACAGGGAGTCAAGAAGACAAACGGCAGGAACTAGGAGAAATTTATTTATTTATTTATTTATTTATTTATTTATTTGTTTGTTTGTTTGTTTGGACTTATATGCCGCCCCCTCTCCACAAGGACTCGGGGCGGCTCACAATTAAAACACAAGAACAATAAATATTTTTAAAAGAATTAAATCTGGAAAGCCCAATCAATAAAACCATTAAAATTTATTAAAATAAATTTAAAAAACCCAGGAGATCAGTCCAGCCCAGCCTGTTCAAACAACCAGGTCTTTAGATCGCGGCGGAAGGAGCGAAGATCAGGGGCCAAGTGGAACTCCAAAGGGAGTTGATTCCACAAGGTGGAGGCCACAATAGAGTAGGCCCTCCCCGAGGCACCGCCAGCCGACATTGTCTAGCCGACGGCACCCAAGGAGTCCCCGTCTGTGCACACACACAGGGCATCGGTATTTGATATTGGCAGGAGACGCTCCCGCAAGTACCCGGACCCAAATCGTAAGGACTTTGAATGTTAAAACCAACACCTTGAATCTCACCAGGAGGGCAACCAGTAGCCAATGCAGCTCACGCAGGAGGGGTGTAACATGGGAGTATCAGGAAGCTCCCATCACAACCTGCAGCCGCATTCTGCACCAGCTGAAACCTCTGGATGGTATGCAAGGGCAGTCCTACATAGAGAGCGTTGCAGTAGTCAAGTCGGGACGCCACAAGTGCATGAGTGATCGGCGAAGGGCATCTCGGTCCAGATATGGGCGCAACTGGCGAACCAGTCAGACCTGGGCAAAAGCCCCCTGGTCACGCCCCCACCTGCTCCTCCAAACTAAGCCGTGAATCCAGGAGGACTCCCAGGTTCCGAGCCCTGTCCAAAGGGGGCAACACCTCTCCCCCATGACCAAAGATGGAATCAATTGACTGGGCCGAGATGCCTGTACGCACAGCCACTCAGTCTTGGCCGGATTGAGCTGTAGTCCGTTCCTGCCCATCCAGATCCATACCGCATCCAGACACCGGGTCATCACGGAGAGGGCATCACTGATTTGGCTTGGGGCGGAGATATATAACTGGGTATCATCAGCGTACTGGTGATACCTCATCCCAAAGCCACGGATGATCTTGCCCAGCGGCTTCATATAGATGTTGAACAGGGGGAAGAGAGGACCGACCCCTGAGGAACCCCACAAGTGAGTGCCCTCGGGGCCGACCTCTGCCCTCCCGCCAACACTGATTGCGAACACCCCGAGAGGTAGGAGAACCACTGCAGAACAGTGCCTCCCACTCCCAACCCCCGAGGCCGCAATAAGATACCGTGGTCGATGGTATCAAAGGCCGCTGAGAGATCTAATAGGACTAGGACAGAGGAAAATCCCCTATCCTGTGCCCTCCAGAGATCATCCATCAGTGCAACCAATGCCGTCTCCGTGCTGAACCCGGTCGGAAGCCCGACTGATACGGATCTAGATAGTCCGCTTCCTCCAGGAAAAGTGGAAACTGCTGAGCCACCACAGTCTCGACAACCTTCGCCAAAAAGCGAAGGTTGGAGACCAGACGAAAGTTGTTTAAAATGGCTGAGTCCAAAGCAGGCTTCTTCAGGAGGGGCCTCACTACCGCCTCTTTCAAGGTGGCAGGAAAAGACCCCTCCCTCAGTGAGGCGTTAACAACTGCCCAGAGGCAGCCACACGTGGCCTCCCTGGAGGCATATACCATCCAGGAAGGACACGGGTCCAATAAACATGTGGTGGAACTCAGTCGTCGCATAATCCTGTCCACTTCATCCTCAGAAACAGGATCAAACTCAGCCCAGATGACATCGGCCAGACTCTCTGTAACTCCCTCCTCAGACCACTGCAAGTGAGAGTTCAATCCCTCCCGGATCCGAGCGATCTTATCTGACAGATATTGTCCAAACTCCTCAGCCCTACCCTACAAAGGGTCCACCTCCGGCTCCCGATGTAAAAGGGAGTGCATGACCCTGAACAGGGCGGCCAGGTGATTATCTGCGGACGCTATGAGGGCGGAGAGGTAGGTCCTCCTCATCGCCCTCAAAGCTCCCAGGTAAGTCCTAACATAGGCTCTTAAGTGGGTTCAGTCGGATTCGAACGGGTCCACCTCCATCTGCTCTCTAAGCCCCTCCAGGCCCCAAATGCAGGAGGAGGGTCTCACACCCACCTGTCTGCGAAACAGAGACCTCCCTTGGAATCAAGGTCTCCCGAATAACAACAGCCACCCCACCACCCCTACCCTGGGTTCTAGGCTGATGCAAAACCCGAAAACCTGGGGGCCATAAGTCAACCAGAGGAACTCCACCCTCCGCCCCAACCAGGTTTCAGTGATACAGGCCAGGTCCGCAGCCTCCTCCTCAATCACTTCCCGGAGGAGGGATGCCTTGTTAGCCATAGACCTGGCATTAAAATACACCAGCTGGAGCCCAGGGGCTCCGGATCCCATATCCCCGGGGGAGTGGGCAGAAGCATGGGGGTCGGAGCATGCCACAGCTTGCAAACAGCAGCGGCACACTCCCTGTTCACGATATGGCCCCCTGTCTCTCCGTCCCCTGCCAACTCCGATCACCCTGGAAATCGCCATTCCCGCCTTGCTTCCTGGTGCCCAAGGACCCCTCTTCCCCCTCCCCCACACCACGATCCACAACCAAGCTGGACTGAGCTCCCACTAGTCCAGGCGGTGATTCAGCCAATATCCGCCCAGACCCCCTCCCTGAACTCCTTAAAAATTTAATTAAAAAATTTAACAAGGAGGTCTTGGTGCCCCTCTTTTCCTTTTGCCTCAGACCCCCACCCCTATCCGCGCGATGCCACCTCTCGGGATTCCAAAATCCGTCATCGAGGTAGGCCGATGAAAGTCCAGCAGGCCATATCTTGGACAGAGGGGAGCCCCTCAGGGCCTGCAGTTCTGCAGGAAGGTAAGTCCGCATAATAAAACAGATGGTCCATATTTCAGGGAGAGATGTTAAACAAAAGGAAGTGTCCCGATGGAATACTTAGTTCAGTCCAGGTAGGATGTTCCAGCCAATTGAATTTGTCCAAACCCCAGCTGTCCTCTCACGACAACTGGGGGAGGAGATGGAGAGACCTCCATGGAACAACCATCGCGCTCTCACTGTCGATGAAAATTCCAGTGGCTGGGCCCAGATGGTAAGGCAGTTGGTATAGCCGGCTAGCCTGCAGGGGGGAGTGCCCCACCCCTGCCGCCCTCACAACACAGCAGGGCAGGTGCACTCCCCAGATGCTCCCCGGCATCCTCTCACCATGGCGAGAGCATCCCAGCAGGCCACATCAACAGACCACAGCAGGACTGAAAAAGGAGAGGACATTACAAGAAAAAAAGGGGGGGGAACCCCATCCATTCATCAACCGGTAAATCCCCAAGTCCGGGCAAAGTCCGCTCCGGCAGTTCTCACCACACCGGATGCCACAGGATATCGACCTTGGGGCTGCCGGGACACCACAAAAGTTGTTAATAACCACCAGTCCCGGAACCAGTACAGGGAAAAGGCTCAGATGGTAAGCGAAGGGGCGAAGTTGACAAGTTGTCAAAGGCAGGAACAGGGAGGGAAAGCGCAGCAGATAGTCAAGGGTCAGCCACAAAGCCACCCAACAGAGGAGAACTGGCGGCAGGTTGTTGGCCCCCAGCGGGTTTCGAGCAGCACCCAGGCCTCCAGCAGCCTCCAGGCCTCCTGCCTCCAGGCCCCGCCTCCAGGCCTCCAAACCTCCGACCCTTCCGTCTCCACCATCGCCACCGCCAATTCCTCCTCGGGCGTCGCTCCACCACCACCATCGACGCCATCGCCACCCTCATCACACTCCAACTGCTCCGGCCCCCACTGGGCCCAGTGGCCATCATCACTGTCCTCTCAGCCGGTGCTGGGTCCGGGCTCTGACTCCGATGCCAACAGTGGGGTAAAAAACCCCACCGTTGCATAACAAGGCCGCCGCCCGCAAATTCAAGCGGGCGCGATGCTGGGTCCAAACGCTATTATAACCCAGCATTGCATTTGCTGGCACCGGCCAGAAAACCTCAGCCGAGCACCAGGAACCTTCTCCCCTCTGCCTCCAGGTCCAACGAGGTAAGAACGGACCCCCTAGTCCTTCCAGGCCACTAATCCGAAGCCTCCCCTCACGGAGCTCTAACCACGGGTGGCCATCTTCACACGCATGCGCAGATAAAATGGAACAAGAAGGAAGGAGTAAAGAGGAAATTGAACAAGGAGAGAAGGAAGGAATGAAACTAAGATCACGCCCACAAAGAGATACCAAAATTAATAGAAGGCAGATACCAACCCGTAAGTAGGAGGATGGAAGATGAAACCAGGCTAATATCACTAAACATCAATGGATTGAACTCACCTATTAAAAGAAAACAAATACTAACAAGATTGGCTAAACAAAAGCAGAAATAATATGCTTGCAAGAAGTGCATATTAAAGAACAATTTCGTAAATGCTTAGAGTACCCCAAACTAGCAAGGTTATTTACAGCTCTGGCGGACCAGAAACAGAGAGGGATAGCTGTATATATCAAAGAAGAAATAAAGGCAGTAGAAAAATATATAGACCCCAATGGAAGAGTACTGATACTGAATTAGAAATATGTCAGAAACCAATGTTATTGGTTGTAATTTATGCCCGAATGAAAATCAAAGTCAATTCTATAGTAATTTACATGATAAAATTTTAGAAATGGGACAAGGAAATATATGTATAGTGGGGATTTTAATGCAGTGACAGATATAAGAAAGGATTATATTAGTGGTATAAAAATAAAAAGAAAAGGAAAAGCCTGCCAACATCCTTCTTTGAGATGGCACAGGAATTGAATCTGGTGGACCAATGGAGGAGATTAAATTTGGGGAAAAAAGAATATACCTTCTACTCCAATCCACATAAATTGTGGTCACGATTAGATATGGCGTGGATGAATGTAGAACCAGGAAATGAATTAGAATTAATAGAGATTATGACAAATGTATGGGCAGACCACAATCCATTAAAAATAATTTGGAACGGAAGGAAAAATTGAGAAGATGGACATTAAACCCCCAGATCATAAAAGAGGAAAAATCTGTGTCAAAAATTAAATCAGAAATGGAGTTATTTTTTAAGGAGAATACTGTCCAACAAACCTCAATACAGATATTATGGGACACAGCAAAAGCATATTTGAGGTGAATAACAATAGCCTGCATGGCTAAAAGAAATAAAGAAAGGTGGGGAAAACAAAACAGACTACAGGAGGAGATTAAAGAGTTAGAAAGCAGATTACAAAAAACACCACAAGATGAGAAAATGAGAAGCAAGATGATTCTAGCTAAGCATAAATTAAATATTATGAACCAGGAAGAGAGAGTAAAGGAGGTCAAAAGAGCAAAACAGAATTTTTTTGAGCATGCTAATAAGCCTGGGAGATGGTTAGCCTACAAGTTAAAAATAGAAAGAGAGAAAAGGCTGATTCAGGAGTTGGGAGATGAAAATGGAAAAATACAATACCAAATGGCAGAGAAGAAAGAAATAGTGCAAAAATATTTTGAACAATTATACAAGTAAGATAAGATGAACAAAGATAATATAGAACAATATTCGACTTCCGGGTTGAGCCTTCTTGAGAACGGGTGGCGGTTTGCAATCATCCGCGACCGCAGCCTGGCTCTTGCGTTGGAGAGCCCCGATCCTGCAAGGTTCGGGGCTGAAGCTGCCTCGTAGGGGCGGCAGAGAAAGGGAAATCTGCCAGCCAGAGTGAGGGGAGCCGCATCTCCCCTTTTGATCTGGTCTTTCCTCCGAAGACGCCAAGAAGTGGTGGTCAAAATGGCCACCTCAAGAGAAGGTCTCAACGGGATTAAGATTGGTGCAGGAGGAAAGAGAGAAGTCGACAGCAGAGGAACCGGGAGTATTGGATGTTAAGATCAAGGCACCCGGATTAAGATAAAGATGAGTTTTTAGAAAAAGAAACAGAAGCGCGCAGTTTCAAGTGAAGGAAAAATAAGTAAAATATTTTGACAGCTATAAGGGGCTTCGAACTGGGAAAGGAAGAAGCCAGCGTAAGAATTTAAGTTTGGGGCTCGGAAAACTTTGAATATCAAAATAAAAGGAAAGGGTTAAGACTCTGTGCAGAAAGTGCCACTTTGTGGAGGAAAATTGGAAGCTAAAGAAGAAAGAAACTATCTTCTTCCTTTGTGGATTGGAGTTGTTACATTTTAAAGAGACGCTGAAACAAAAAGCAAGACTCATAGAAAGTGAAAGCTTGAATACACAAAGACGGACTACCGGATTAGTTGGTGACATTGATATAGATTCTGGACTTGGGTTAGGATCTTAGAAAATTTAAAGAAGAAGAAACAAGGAAAACAAAAATTCTGGTGGCCATCCAAAGAATCAAAAATGGAGTTTAAAAGTATGAAAGAACTGCTACAGGAAGTGACTGAACTAACTTGGCTCGTTGCAGAAAACATGGGCATTGAAATGGTGAATAAAGAACAAGAAGAAGGAACCTTAAGGGAGGAGCCAGCACAAGAGAAAGCCATCTTAAAAAGACAATTAATACAAAGATTAATACAAATAAAAGGGAAAGGAAGGGTGGCTAAAAAAACGGAACCTAAGAAAGTATCTAAAAAGGGGAACATCTATGAAATTAGGCATGTTAGAAAGGTTCAGAAGGATAGGGAGCAGAAAGGTAAAGAGAGAGAGAGGGATTCAAACTGGATAGAGAAGGGGGATAGCGGGATAAAAGGGTGGAGAAGGAACAAGAAACAAGAACAGAAGATAGAGAAACAAGGGAATTACATAATGAAGAAAGAAACTTGTTTGCATAGAGATAATGGCTAATGCATTAAGAAGGGGGGTTCTGCATGAAGAAGTGGTAATAAGAATATATTGCAATTATAAAAGTGTAAAACAATAGGGGTTACTGACAATTTTTACTGGTAAAAGGTCACACTTTTATTTCTTATTTACAAAAGAAAGGTAAATGTTGATTAGATAAATTGAATTAATTGAAATGATTCTAGAAAATGTTTAAAAATGAGATTTGTCAATAACCAAGATTAGTTATTTTTATTATTATTTTGGAACCATAAACCTTAGGGGGGATATGTGCTGCAGAACCCGACTGATTAGAGATATATTGTAAGGTAGCTTTTCTTTTTTCCTTTTTCCTTTTTCTTCTTCTCTATCTTTCGCTTTAAAGGGAATGATTATAATTATGCTACTATATTAACCACTGAGGTGTCACTTTCAAAGTAGTAAAAGGGGGGCAAGTCTAGGTTTTTTTTTCTTCTCATTCTTTTTAGTGTTAAAACCTGTATGGATTTAGGATCATGGAGAGAATATGTGATGAAAGGGCAAATCTGACGGATAAAAGAATTCTGTAAATGATAAAAGAGTATTAACAATGTGAAGATAATTAAAGGATAGATATGGATGAACTTTATCTTTAATATGATGGGCAAATATATTGTTATTTGTAAGATTTATAAATGATGTTTTTAAAATATATATATATATTGGCAATTAACTCAAATGAACTGGGGGTTATACAGATTGAGATTAAGATTTGAGATTAGGATTAATTTCTCTGACCCTTTGTCTGCTAAAATGGAATAGAAGTAAAAATGGGATAAAATAGGAAGTTAAATGTTTAAAATGAATATAGTTCTACTGTCATATTTGCATATAAAAGTGACGACCCGGGAACATGCTGTCTACTGAAAAGAGCTGTTTTAAAAAATGGTTAAAAATTGAATAAAATTTGTTATAAAAAAAAAAGATAATATAGAACAATATTTGAAAGAGAAAGGTCTACTGAAAATAAGTGAAGAACAGAGAGATATATTAAATAGAGAAATAACACTCATAGAATTAGATATGGCGGTTAAAAAAACAGAAAAATAATAAGACTCCAGGGCCAGATGGTCTTCCTGCAGCAATTTATAAATGTTTGAATGAATGTTTGCACCAGTGATGTTGGATCTGTATAATGATGTATTGGAGCATGCCAAGCTACCCGAATCATGGACAGAAGCATATATTTCGTTAATCCCCAAAGAAGACACTGACCACAACCAAATTAAAAACTATAGGCCAATCTCGTTATTGAATGTAGATTATAAGATATTTACAACAATAATGTCTGAAAGGTTGAAAGTAGTACTAAATGATCTTATACATTCAGATCAAAACGGCTTTCTACCTTCCAGACAGATAAGAAATAACACGAGAATAGTGCTTAATATATTGGAATACTATGAGGCCCATCCGGAAAAGCAGGCAGCATTGATTTTCTTGGATGCTCAGAAAGCATTTGACAATCTCAATTGGCAGTTCTTAATTCAACAGGTAGAGAATATGGGGTTTGGAATCAAATTTAGAAAAATGATCAGCACTGTATACTCAAACCAAAAAGCCAAGGTGATTATAAATGGAGAGACTACAGAAAGTTTTAAAATAAGGAAGGCTGTATGGCAGGGATGTCCAATGTTGCCCCTACTTTTCATTTTGACTCTAGAAGTGCTATTAACCCAGATCAGACAAAACAAGAGAATAGGTGGATTGAGGATTAAAGGAGAAGAATATAAAGTACAGGCGTTTGCGGACGACCTGGTGTTTTTTATTGAAGAACCAATGGAGACAGGGACAAATTTATTACAAGAATTGGAGGAATTTGGGGTAGTAGCAGGATTAAAAAATTAATATATAAAAAATTAAATTAATAAGGAAAAAACCAAAATATTAGCTAAAAACTTGACAGAAAGGCAGAAAAAAGACTTAGAAGAAAAAATGGGATTGCAGATGGTAAAAAAACTAAATATTTGGGCTATCAGGGAGATGTTCCTCTATAAAGAAGGATAATTATAAGAAACTGCTTCAACAGGTAAAGAAGGACCTGACAAACTGGGGGAAACTACAACTGTCTTTATTAGGGCAGATAGCAGCGATAAAAATGACTTTTTTGCCGAAATTATAATTCCTATAAAATTAGATAGAAGATTTTTTCAGGAGTTAAATAAGATAATTATGAAATTCATATGGCTGGGTAAAAAAGCATGAATAAGTTTTAAAACGCTACAAGATAGAAGTAGAGGCGGACTTGGACTCCCAAAATGGGAACTGTATTACCAAGCAGCAGTACCATTATGGGTGAAGGAATGGATAAATTTGAAAAACAAAAGAATTTTGGCAATTGAGGGCCATGACCTACAAGCAGGGTGGCATGCCTTCTTATGGGACAAAAAAAACAAGACACATTCATACTTCCATAGACATTTGATAAGAGAATCACTACTGCAAACTTGGGAAAAGGTTAAAAGAAAACATTATATGAAGATACCAAAATGGGTCTCGCCAATGGCAGCGATATTACATCCAAATATGAAAGATACAAGGCAAATGGTCAGATATGAAGAACTATTAGATAATCAGGTGAAGTTAAAAATGGTTGATAAATTAAAAGAACAAGACATAATTATAGATTGGTGGTCATATTTACAAATTCAGACAAAATTTAGGAAGGACTTAGAAGAACAAGGGATAGAAAAGGACTTACAACAACTGGACCAAATTTTGATAGGCAAGGAGATAAAATTTATAACAAGAATATATAACTATTTGTTGGAAGTAGAATTAGAAGAGGAAATAGTAAAGGGATCAATGATTGCCTGGGCAAAAAATGTAGGGCATAATATAAATTTGGAGGATTGGGAAAAAGTGTGGATTGATAACTGCAAATTGACATTGTCAACAGCATTTAAAGAAAATCAATATAAAATGTTTTGTAGGTGGCATCTAGCCCCAGCAAGATTGGCCAAAATGTATCCAAACACAAAAGCAGAATGTTGGAAGTGTAAACACAAAGAAGGAATGTTCTTCCATATGTGGTGGCAGTGTCCAGAGGTTAAAAAATATTGGATGAGGGTACAAAGATGGTTATTAGAAATTACAGAGCACAAATAAGAACTGGAACCGGAAACATTCTTATTAGGAATAATCAAGGGAAAATTGAGCAAGGTCATCCAACACATCATTATACATATCATAACTGCAGCAAGAATAGCCTTCGCACAGGGATGGAAGAAGGAAAAGATACCACCTGAAGAAGAATTGACACAAAAAATAATGGATTGTGGAACTGGATAAGCTCACAATGGAATTAAGAGGCAAAGATGATTCGGACTATTATGCGGTTTGGGATAGGTGGTACAAATGGGTGGAGGATAGAAATAAGAGCTGATATTTATGTATAAAAGGAGAGGTATGTATCAATAACGACACGAACACTGTTAATGTGAATAGAGATTTGTATTTTTGTTTCTAAAAAATAAAAATATTTAATTAAAAAAAAGAAAAAAATAAAAAAAATAAAAAAATGCAAATGCTGGCATGTATATAGATATGCATGCACATATCTCATCTGTTGTGATCCACAAGGTGAAAAAGATACCCACCCCTGCAGTAAAACAGGGGTAGTTTAATGCAATGGAAGCAATCTTCATTCTGGAAGGCAATATATGAGTCAAAGGTCACCTAAGCTCATTCAACTAATCACATACTTCATTGGTATTCATACACAAACTGCATTATTATGTTCAAACACTGTCTATGTTTAGATTTCCCCCCCCCCAATAATCTGCACAGTAATAAAGGACACTACATTTTAGAAGCCCTTTCTTTACCTGCTAGACATACAAAGTTCTTTCAGCTCTTATTAGCAAAAAATAAAGTTAACATCAATGCTTTTTTCTAAAACTGAAAGATTAATGCCACTTACTGTGATGGACTTTCATTATCCTCATCATTCTTAAGAGTTTGTATTTTACCATAGTACAATGGATTTCCAAGTGACTGAAAAATTGTCAATTTTGTCTTCTGAAAATGATTGCCACTTTCACATTCAAAGACATAATCATCTTTCATTTCCTATGAAATAGAAAAAAACACTTATAACAACTATTAAACAACATATTTACGGTGTGCTTGGCCTGTTTTACAGTTGTACAGAGAACAGCAAATTTTGGGACCCTTAAGAATACAAGAATCTTAATAAACTGTGTTTGGATGACATGTTTAATTTGGTAATGGATAGGATTATGGTGCTATGTAAAAAAACTAAATCCAACATCCTGTTACGTGTGTATTCTCTTGTGTCCTCTTCCAAGATAACCCTACCCCACACCATGTAGGGCTTTAAAGATTACAACCAGGACCTTGAACTGAACTTGGAAGCAAATCAACAATGAGTGTATTTTCCTCAAAAGAGATGTACAAATCTAGACCTGCACAAAAACCATGTGGTTTAAATCGACTGAAGCTTCCAGATACTTTTTTAGAGTAGCCTCAGGCACAGCACATTACAGTAGTCCAACTGGGAGATGACCAGGGCATAAGTAACCAAACAGAGAGTCTCCCTATCCAGATAAGGGCATAACTGGTGCATAACATGAAGTTCAGCAAATGCTGTGGTTCACCGGCAGCAGGTGTGGACGGCAGAGGTCTCTGATAGCAAGGACTCAGACGAGGGGCTTGCGTGTGATGCAGGGATGGTGACAGGACTGTTGGAGAGTGGGGTGCTGCCTTTGGAGCTTGTGGAGTCTAATTGGGGTAACTGCCAGAATCCTGACACAATTATTCATCTGGAAGAAAACTTATCACCATAAAATGTCCTGTCCAGGACAGAACAAGGGGCAGTCTGATCTGAGATACCTTTGGTTCCAAGCTAAAAAAAATCCAATTACATTTGGACAGGAAATTCAAAACAAGAAAGGGTAGAGCCTGTTTCTTTGCCTCTCCTCCTTTCTCATCAACAAAGGGCTTGAGGAAGCCTTCGCAATAAAAAAAGGAGGCGCAGAGGGCCACCCGTGTCCTTCTGTGTCTCCTTTCTTGCCACCGAAGCACCTGAGGTGGCCTACGGCTACGAGAAAGGAGGCCCGGAGAGACCCAAGCCCCTCCAGTCTCCTTTCTTGTCGGCAAAGCACTTAAGAATTGCATCCCTGTAGGCTTCAGCAGCCCTTTGCAAAAAGCTTTTGCCGGTAGGAACAGAGTTTCTGAGGGATGTGCCCACTACTCCCAAGCTCCGCTGGTGCTGACAAAGGCTTTTTGCAAAGCCAACAGGAACTCAATCTCCCTGCAGGCTTCAGCAAGAAAACGGCAAATGGAGGGAAGGCCCGAAGGACCAAAGCCTTTCTTCCATTTGCAAATGTCCAGGTGTCAATTTGCAGAGAATAGAGGCCTAAAGTGCAAGAACACATGAGATCAGTTACACAAGATCTAGCACTACTGATGTCGCAGCACATTAGGTCTCTGTTCTCTGCAAATGCATCAAAAGCCTGAAGCAATGAAGCAGGCAAAGAAACTGCGACAGAGGGATCTTTGCATAATAGGCAAAGTGCCTGGGAAGACCTGGAAGGGGGGGGAATAGGCAGGGCAAATGTTGCTGAGCCTCTAAAATCGTTCGTAAGAGCAAATAACTGCCATGGTGATGCAACATTTGTAATTTTGGGACTTGTTCGTAAATGCTAGGGTGCACCTATCGCGTACCTTTGAACGTTTGCTAAGGAAACACTCGTAACATAGGAATCAGGGGTGGGATTCAAATTTTTTAACAACTGGTTCTGTGGGCTTGGTGGGTGTGGCTAGGTGGTCATGTGACTGGGGTGGGTGTGGCTAGGTGGCCATGTGATTGGCAAACTAAATACAAGTGGTCCTCACTTAATGGCCAGTTGCTTAGCAAATGTTCTAATTTACGAGTGACCTCCCCAGAGCTACTTGACCTGTTTTTGGCAGCCATGCGTACACACAGTTTAACAACCACAGTGTTCGCTTAATGACAAGATTCATTAATGACCATGGTGTTTGCCTAACCCAAGGGTCTGCAACCTTAAACACTCAGCCATTTTTCTATTTTCTTTTAAGCAGGTATCTCACTATGTGTGTGTCTCTTTCTTTCTCCTCTCTTTCTCATCTCTCTCTCTCATCTTTCTCTCTCTCATCTCTCTTTTTCTTTCTCCCTCTCTTTCTCATCTTTTTCTTTCTCCCTCTCTCTTTCTCATCTTTCTCTCTCATCTCTCCCTCTCTCTCTCATCTCTTTCTTTCTCTCTCTTTCTTTCTCCCTCTCATTCTCTCTCTCTTTCCCTCCCTCCCTCTCTACATGTAGCCGTTCTACATGTTCTCCGACGACCTGTTTTCAGTGGCGGTGGCAAAAGGGAAACATGGCAGGGGGGTGGGGGAAAGGCGAATGGCAGTGGCAAAAGGCAAGTGCTGGGGAAAAAGGCAAGCAGTGGCAGGTAGGTGACCGGGGCTTGCTTGCAGAGCCTCACCGATTGCAAAGGCAGGCAGCAATGGCGGGCGGGCGACCAGGGAGTCAGGACTCAACTGCGGCTAGTGGCGGCGGCAGCAGGTAGGCAACAGGGGCTTGCAGAGCCTCACTCACCCAGGGAGATCAGATCAAGCAGGGCCGCTGCAGAAGGCAGGCAGCGATGATGCACGGGCAAGATAAGGAGTGACTGGGCAGGGAGGGACAGGGCAGGCGGGGAGGGGCCAGCCAATGGCGTGATTTGCTGGTTCTCTGAACTGCGCAACCTCGTAACAAGTGGTTCACCCAAATTAGACTGAACCAGCTGAATCCCAACCCTGCCCGGGATTACCTGTACTTTTTAAATGTTTTTTCATTATTTTTATCATTTTATCATTTATTTTTTATTCAAACATAAGGCTGTTAATAGGAATTATCACCGTTAGACAATTGATCTTTGACTGTACTGTACGTATAGTTCAGAGGCAATAGAATTCTGAGCACAATAAACTGGTTTATTCAAATGCTCAGCAGCTCATACACAATTACATTCTATTGCTAAGAAGTTGCACACTTGAAGAATTCACAAGATCAGTTTTCAGTTTTAATGAATAATTGAAAATGATCTTTAGAATATTTATTTAGTCACCTAAATGCAATCATGAACAAATTATTAATTACATTGCATTTCTATTTTTTCTAAAAGAAAATAGTTCTTGGAAATTAAAATTTTACTACTACTCACATGAATCGGCCAGACACTTGGTTGTGAGTCATCAGGTTTCATAGATTTTTCCACTTTAGCATATTTTTCCACCTTGATAAATAAGAAAACCAAATTAAACTGCAAGTGAACAAAAGCAACACTTGAATAAGTCATAAAGTTAATAAATAATAATTATTTTTTAAAAAATATCATACTGCTTATTTAAAGAAATCTAATCAATACTGTTCAATCCCTTCTGGGGCCTGACAGACATGCAACTCTATTCTAGCTGGGTCTTTCAACCCAAAAGACTATCTACCCTGGATTAACCAGTTGATTATGTATAACTCTAATGAGGATTTTTTAAAATTACTTGTAATGACATACATGTTTAGAAATAGGGGGGATAGAACATCCCCAGAAAAACTGTCACAACAAATTTACTGACATCATCTAAAGAATTCTTCATTTCTAAATATTAAAAAATATTCAACATTTTAAATAACTACATAATTAGGCAATGTTTTAATTGGAATAAATTAAATTGTCACAAAATAGCATGCAAGTTTAAGATTTCACCGAAACACCTCCACCAGCTTAGATGATAGAAGGAAAGCTTAGTAAATCTGTAAACTTACATCTACTTCAGATGGTGCAGTCAAATAGCAGGGGTTCTGTTTCCACATATCAACACACTAAAAGAAGGACAAACATATATAAATGGCCATCAGGATAAATACATTTCACAAATGTATTATTTTAAAAGCTTCTTAAAATAAGCATACATTTCCAGCTTTGGAAATTTTGAGATCATACTGTTGGCTTCCTCTCCTTTCCTTTCTTTTTTGTAAATAATCAAATAGCTTGAACTGTGGTGGAATGGTATTTTGAGACACCTCCTGCTGGTAATTTAGAGATGGCCTGGAATATCTCTTGAAACATCTATAAAATATTGCAAGATTAATATAAAGAAAAGTTATATTCTGGAATATATTTATACAAGCATTTATAAGCATTGTTTACCAAATCCTGATTTAACAATGTAGTTGTAAAGCTGCTGTGCAATTCCTTTTAAGTCAAGGAAATTAAGTCAATTTGAAGCTTGTATCTTCAATTTGTAAAACATATTTGTACTTAATTTTGTAAATATATTATATTTACAATTCCTTTTGTGTAGTGGTTAAGACACCAAGCTAGAAACCAGGAGACTGTGAGTTCTAGTCTTGCTTTAGACACAAAGTTAGCTGGATGAGCTATCGCTTTCTTTTCGCCAGTCATTTTCTCTCAGCCCTAGAGAGGCAATGGCAAGTGACTACTGAAAAATCTTGTCAAGAAAACTGCAGGGACTAGTCCGGACAGTCTCCAAGAATTGGGTATGACTGAACAGAAGGGGAAAAATGTTTATTAACTAATATAAGTTTACAATTGTATTGGACTTCATCCAAATTTTTTTCCTGAAATATATTTGCATTCAGTGTTCTAGGTTACCGTATAGGTTTTAAAAGTTATCTAACTTGAATGTAATCATTTTTTTCCCCAGTATAATATAAAGCAGATTTTTGCAAAGATTCTCTAAAGATGAATATTCTCCAGTACCGTTTCATTGGGTGAGTATTCATTTTCTGCTTATTATACAAAAGCCGGTTTGCTGTGCATGTAACAGCAATTGATGGATCTAGACACAGGGGTTCTGCTGTTGCCAGTATAAGTTGACTTTCTAATAGAAGTTTGTCTTCCTAAAACACAAATGCAGAAGATTCTAAAAGGGCAATAATTCTTTAATGCTACATTTATATGCACATTTTTATGAGTAAGTTCATTGAGATCACTATATATTTCATTTTCAATATTTATGTAGACAACAATGATTAGTTTCATTCTTTTCAATATGCTAAAGTAAGTTGATCCTTAAACATACTATATGTGTGAATATTAATAGACAACTTTTCCCTTTGAACCTATTGGGTTTTTATTTTTAATCTTCCAATAATTTTCAAGACTGTATAGTACTGCCATTTTAGAAGTAGATAAATTTATATTTAATATTATTTTAGTAACATATTTAATAATATTCATATTTTAGTTGCACAAAATAAAAAAGTACAGCAAATGAGAAATTGCTCAACTTCTAGAATTTAAGAGCTACAGTTGCTGTCAAATATTAACATCTATTACTATCATGTCTTAACCAGAGAAAAGGAAAGCAAACTAGAAATTGATCATATAAGTAATGATTATTTATTCTTTTAAAACATTAATTTATTGATGGGTTGTTCAACTAAGAATTGTTAAATAAAATATTGCTTAACAAAATGTCTGCACAGAAATACATGGGTCACATAGAAGAATTGCAGCACATACACAACCACTGTTTGCCATCCATCATATCAATTAAGATAACAAGTGGGACTCTATGAAGTATACTTATTGATCATGGCTTTCCTACTTTTTTCTCCTTGCAGCCTCTTTTTTCATTGTTTCCCCAAATGTTATCCTGAAAGATCAAAAGATCTCCCAGAATAACATAAAATATGGCATGCAAAAGATGCAACTAGGAGAGGGAAATAGGTATATTTTCAATTCACATGGGAAACTGTCTCAATTTTGCCCAATGTTATAATTAGCAAATAAAAACCAAGGTCAAATATGGGTGTTTCTATCACCTACTACAGTATATCATGGGAGGATGTGTATAGATCAGGGGTCGTCAACCTTTTGGATCTCAGGGACCACCAAACTCATACTTTTAAATCCCGAGGACCACTAATACAATTTTTTTTAAAGCTGATATATTTAATATAAAAATGTTTATGTTAAATATAATTTATATATATTTATATATATACGCCAGTCTTGGGGTGTTTGGGTCTTTTCCTGTGTAAGATTGAGAGTATCTTGGCGAAGTTTCGACGAGGTCCCACTCGCCATCTTCAGGCTGGTGCTTTCGGCTTCGTGCTTGTGCGAGCAAAGTGTGATTGGAGCTGCCATCTCTCTATAAATACTGGTGGGGAGGTGTGGTGTGCTGGCTCTGTTGTAAGCGGGTTGGTTGGCTGTGTTGTTACTTCTTGATTGGTTGATGGAGTTGATGTTTGCAGATTGGTTAGCTTTTTCGTAAGACCCTGTGTGGCTGAGGTACTGGCTGTGTGTCTCTCAGCCTTTTGTGTTGTAATGACCTGGGTAATGGGCTGTGTGATGACCTTCTGAGTTCTATTGTTGTGACATCCTGGGTCTTGTGCTGTAATCTCCTGGGTTGTTGGCTGTGTTGTAACATCCTATGGTTTTGTGGTGTAACCTCCTGAGTTCTGTGATGTGATATCCTGAGTGGATGGTTGTGATGTAACATTCCGGGCTTTGCTTTGGCTCCGAGTTTGAGGTCTGGCTATGTGTTCATGGCCTGTGTCAGTTTGCTTAGTTTGGGGGTCGGAGGATGTAGCAGCTGGTGATGCAGCCCTGGTCTGGTTTTTGGACGATGGTTGCCTTTCGTCTATGGGATGGGTTTGGGTTTGAGTCTGGTGAGGGAGATTGGTGGTGGCATCATGCATTGTTTTGGGACCAGTGTTGGTTTTCATGGCTGGGACTCGTTTGTTGATTAGGGCTAGTTTCCAGATGTCTGGTAGGTGGGAAACTAGCCCTAATCAACAAATGAAGAGGAACTAAAGATGTGGGTGAAGAAGAAGAGTGCAAAAGTTGGCTTGACACTCAACATTAAGAAAACTAAGATCATGGCATCTGGCCCTCTCAATTCCTGGCAAATAGATGGGGAAGAAATGGAGGTGGTGACAGATTTTATCTCCCTGGGCTTCAAGATCACCGTAGATGGGGACTGCAGCCAAGAAATTAAAAAACGATTGCTCCTGGGGAGGAAAGCTATGGCAAATCTAGACAGCATACTAAAAAGCAGAGATATCACCCTGCCAACAAAAGTGTCTATAGTCAAGGCTATGGTTTTCCCAGTTGCAATGTATGGCTGTGAAAGTTGGACCATAAGAAGGGCTGAGCGCCAAAGAATTGAGGCCTTTGAACTATGGTGCTGGAGAAGACTCCTGCGAGTCCCTTGGACTGCAAGGTGATCAAACTGGTCAGTCCTAGAGGAGATCAACCCTGCTCTTTAGAAGGCCAGATCCTGAAAATGAAACTCAAATACTTTGGCCACCTAATGAGAAGGAAGGTCTCACTGGAGAAGAGCCTAATGCTGGGAACGGTTGAGGGAAAAAGAAGAATGGAAAGGCAGAGAATGAGGTGGCTGGATGGAGTCACTGAAGTAGTTGGTGTGAGCTGAAATGGACTCTGGGGGGTGGTAGAGGACAGGAAGGCCTGGAGGAACGTTGTCCATGAGGTCACAATGGGTTGGACACGACTTTGCGACTAACAACAACAACAACAGTTACAGTATGTCCTGGACGCAGAATGGCTGCTACAAATTTTCTGAGTTTGGGAGATTTTGTTTCACATTATTTAACAATTATTCTCAAAATAAGGACATGAACTAACAAGATAGAAACTTTAGAGAAAGAAATTCAAACTCAAAATAAGAAGGAATTTAGCAGTGGAAAGCCTTCCTTCTGAAACTATGATGCTTCATCACTGGAGGTTTGCAATCAGACATTGGACAAACATATTTAGAATGGAATAAAAATTCCTACCCTGGGAGGGGGATGGACTAGATGACTTCTAAGTTCCCTTCCAATCCTTCAATTAATCAGAACAGAGCTGGAAGGGACCTTGGGGGTCATCTAGTCCAAACAGGAAACCCTATATAATTTTAGACAAGTACTGTAGCTATCCAGTCTCTTCTTAAAAACTTCCAGTGTCAAACACCCACAATTTCTGATTGTATAACTTAAATGTTCCGCCATAAGAAACAATTGCAACTAGGAACCAAGTCCATACTTTTTATTTTTGGTTTCTGAATAAGATGCTAAACTTACACCTAGGTGTACAGGTGTAAGTTGTCAACAACTTATGATCACAATTGGGATTGGAACTTGTGTGGAAGTTGTTGACGTAAGTCAAGGCATCCACATGACCTAACCCAATTTTATGACAATTTTTACACCAGTCATTAAGCAAATCATATGGTTATAAGTCTGAATCCATTCTTGTGAACGGGCATTTTTTTTGCTGGAAACTGGCAAATAACACCAGAAACTGGCAAAAAACTTGCAAATCCTGATCATATGCCCATGGGATGCTACAGCCGTGGGTGCAACCGGAAGTGCTTTATGAGCCACAAAGCACCCTTTGCTGAGGACTACCTGTATTCTTTACTTGAATGAATTTCCTTTGAATAAAGTATTTTTTCAACATAGATATTTGGAAAATTGATTATTTTTTCTGACATGCTAGTTTTATTATGGAAGAACATTCCATCATAGTCCAACTACAGGCTTGCTATTTGAAAAGAATTTGTTCAGTGGTTCATTGGATAAGCTAATACCAATCTTATACCAGAAATACAATTTACACCAAAAATGTATCTTAGATCAGAAATTTCTGGATTACCAACCTATAATATCACAAAGCTTATATAACTTTGTTTCTACCTGTGTCCACTTGTGGTTGTCACTTGTAATGGAATGCACATCACAAATCAAGGTCTAGGAAAAAGGAGGGTAACCATTTATTATGAAATACTGAATATATAAATAAAAGTTCATTGAAGCTATAGCAATGGCAGTTCTTAAAAGCATGAAGAGTTTACCTGCATTGTTGGGCGCAAAAGAATGTGTTTGCTTTGATATGTTGGAGATTTCAGATTGCCAGACTGTCTATAGTCACGTATTTCTGTTATGACACTCCCACAATGGAAAATATTAATCTGTTTAGAAAATAAACATAGAATTACAGTCATTTTGCTTTTTCTATACATAGAGAGATTTTTAATAGTTTGATTATACTTAAGTAGAACAAAAATGATCATTACATCTTAGAATCAATTGTTAAATGCATCTTCTATCAATACATCAGCAAGAATAAGGATGGCACCAAGTCACGTACAAAATGATTTTAAAATTTAATTTTGAAGCTTTTAAATTTTTTAGACACTCTCAAAGTGTCTAAAGTGTCTAAATCAGGGGTTGCCAACCTTTTGAACCTCAGGGACCACCGAACTCATAATTTTAAATCCCGCGGACCACTAATATGAATTTTGATTGACGCTGGCTTGCTGATGTTGGTGGGAAAGTTGGTCCCATATTCCAGAGCTGCAGTAGTCACAGGACTGGCCCTTTGGTCATCCCAGAGCAGCTGCTCCTCCACCCAGATGCACCGGCCTGCCATGGACTGGAGGAGCTGCTCCAGGATGACCAAAGGGCCAGTCCTGTAACTACTGCAGCTCTGGAATATGGAACCAACTTTCCCACCAATGTCAACAAGCCATCCTGGGATGGATTTCCCTCCCCCGCCAGTTCCAGCTCGCGTGGCTCTACTCAAGGTTTGTGCTTGGCTGAAGGGTGGGGCCAGCAGATGGGCAGGCCATGTGGGCGGCGCAGCCTTGTGTTCCCGCACAGCCTGGATTAATTGCTTTGGGGGGGGACATTTCTCTGTGGACCACGAAAATTTTCTCATGGACCACCAGTGGTTCCCGGCCCACTGGTTGGCAACCACTAGTCTAAATCATATACTAAGGAACAATTCTGATCAAATTATGACATGAGCTTTGAAACATATGACAAACAATAGTTCAAAATAAATTCCTTTCTAATATTTAGTTTGGAAATGCCCTAGAAAAAGGAACTAAGTAGGGGGAACATAAGGAAGTAAGTCTTAGTACACTGCGGATCTATTTTTGTTTTGCTTTGTTTTATCATTGAACTTATATAACCATAACCATACTCACTGAGGCATTACACAAAGCATTGTTCAAATCATGATTTCTCACTGAATCAGAAATCATAGCTTGTCAAGTTAAACATTATGTTAATTATGTTTGCCTTAGTCATGTTTTGATGTGAATTCTAAAATGAGTCTGTGAAAATAAGTAGTGTAATTACCAGCAATTTAAACATTTAAGGCTAAAGCCATATAGAAATCTAAGTAAACATTTTGCCTTACGGTCATATGGAGTATAAGATGGTGAATTACAACCTTGATTTTACAAAGAAACACATTTATCTGTGCCTATATCTACCTATCCATGTATACACACACATTCATACTCTTACATACAGTATATAGATTTATATGCACACAGTTTTTCAGGGACATTTTTCTTTTTACTGCCAATCCAGACTAGGGTTTCTATCTTGCTACAACTAATAGCAATCTTCTTCTCCTGTTTAACTGTTTGTTAATTGACTTGCCACATGAAACAATTGTCAAGGTTGCAATTTATCTAGATTTACTCTGTTCAGTTTTGTCTGTTAACAGCTATCACTCTTATTTTACAAACTGCCTACACAGTGGTATCTATGTATATATCCAACTGACTCTCATACATGCATAAGTAGTGTTGCTATTATATCACACCAAAAATGCATTAACAAATCCACGAACAATCGTGCAAATTCTTTTCAAACCTGAGATTTTTCAAGGAGGTCAACTAAAATAGGGGGTAGCTCCTCAGCATCCAAATATTCAAGTAATTCTCCCTCTTCATAAGGAAGTCGAATGGTTTCTGAATCTGTTTTAAAACAGAATAAAGCTCAGCAAGCATCTATTACTCATAACAAAAGAAACACTGATATTCTTCGAATCAGGCTTCTACCTACCAGTAATACTACTTCAAAATATTACACTGTGCATAATTATTAGGCAAGTGAGTATTTTGACCATATCATTTTTATGCATATTTTCCACCCTCAAGCTGTATAAACTTAAATGCTTAGTGGATATAGCAGATCAGGTGATGTGTATTTGTATAATGAGGTAGGGTATGGCCTACGATCCACAACCTGTATCAAAGTGTGCATAATTATTAAGCAGCTTCTTTTCCTCAGGTAAAATGGACCAAAAAAGTGATTTAACTGAAAAGTCAAAAAATGTAAAAAGTCTTTCAGAGAGATGCAGCACTCTTGAAATTGCTAAGATATTGGGGCATGATCACAGAACCATCTAAGTTTTGTTGCAAATAATCAAGAGTCACAAGAAACGTGTTGAGAAAAAAAGACACACCTTAACTGCCAAAGATTTGAGAAGAATCAAATGTGAAGCTACTAGGAACACATTATCCTCCAGTGCTGTCATATTTCAGAACTGCAACCTACCTGGAGTGCCCAGAAGTACAAGGTGCTCAGTGCTCAGATATATGGCCAAGGTAAGGAAGGCTGAAACACGATCACCACTGAACAGTTGAAACGGCAAGACTGGGCCAAGAAATATCTGAAGACAGGTTTTTCAAAGGTTTTATGGACTCATAAGTGACTCTTGATGGACCAGATGGATGGGCCCATGGCTGGACCAGCTACGGGCACAGAGTTGCACTTTGACTCAGACACTAGCAAGGTGGAGGTGGGGTACTGGTATGAGCTGGTATTATTAAAGATGAGCTAGTTGGACCTTTTCAGGTTGAAGATGGACTCAAAATCAACTCCCAAACCTACTGCCAGTTTTTAGAAGACACTTTCTTCAAGCAGTGGTACAGGAAAAAGTCTGTAACTTTCAAGAAGACCATGATTTTTATGCAGGACAATGCTCCACTGTATGCACCCAGGTTCTCCACTGCATGGCTAGCCAGTAAAGGTCTTAAAAATGAAAGAATAATGACCTGGGCCTCTTCCTCACCTGACCTAAACCCTATTGAGATCTTATGGGCCCTTCTTAAATGGGAGATTTATGGTAAAGGAAAACAATATACCTCTCTGAACAGTGTCTGGGAGGCTGTGGTTGCTGCTGTACAAAAAGTTGATCAAAAAACTGGCAGACTCCAGGAATGGAAGGCTTATGACTATTATTGAAAAGAAGGGTGGCTATATTGGTCAATGATATTTTTTTTGAAATGTCTGAAATGTTTATTTGTACATTTTGAGTTGTTTATTATTCTCACTTTAACAGATGCAAATAAACAAGTGAGATGGGCAAATTTTCATTTTTCATTTAGTTGCATAATTCTGCACACCAATAGTTGCCTGATAATTGTGTATACATAGATATTCTCCTAAGAAAGCCAAAACGTCACTTTTACTTTCTTAAATATTCAGGTTTAAGGTTTATTGCACTGTAGTTGTTCAATAATAAAATTAATCCTCCAAAATACAACTTGCCTAATAATTGTGCACACAGTATATTTAAAAAGACACTATTTAGATCAAAGAAAGATTTAAAAGCCAACAATATTTGTTTTACCTGAGCCATTCTTTCCTCTGAGCATCAAGGAATATCCTTCATTTCCTGGATAAAGATTCACTACTAGGCATGACAACGTCTCTTGCATAACTAGCTTCTCCAACAAGTTCACATTTCGTCTCAGCTTCTGCTTTAAAAGGGGGGCAACAATTCATGAAAATCAGGGATATCAAACTAGATTAGCACAATCTATGTATTTATATTTAAAATGTTCCAAGTCAATGACAAAACCCACACAAACACTGCCCCCAAATAAAAGCTATTTATTATTTTCTACCTTTCATGCCAATCCAAGTAGTCCACTTAATGACCAATCAAGGACTACTTGTAGCAGGGTGACCATTTATTTGATTAGGAAAACTTATCCTCACTGGCCAAGTTCATAAGACACAGTAAAGGCAGCTTTATTCTGAAAACAGTTGCTAGTATTTCTTCCAAAGTAATAGCATTTCTTCCAAAATAATGTTTCTTACAAAATAACCCACCCATGTTTATTTTATGTAAATTTACATTTACAATATCGTAAAAGTATTACTATACTGTTCAAACGTAAGATACTTGCTATTTCCAGCAGGAACTAGTCAGGAAATGTAATCAAATAAGTCATGACTAATTCCTGTGATTAATATAAATTGCCCTGAGAATTACATTGCTATCCAGCAGCCAAAGAAGCATCTTGTTTCCGTTTCCCATATATGTTACTGTTGAGGGCCCCTGGGGAGCTCAGAGCAATCCGAAACATGACTAAGGGGAAACTTTTTGTTTAAGGCTCCCTGCACAGAAAAAGTGATCATCACCAACTTAACATGACATGATCACTGACACTTTGGTAGAATTATAGGAAGTTCTAATCTTGTGTAAGAGGCACCTGAAAACAGTATGATACATCCTCCTCCATATTTAGACACTAATATACTCCCATATTTATATTCAAAACATGATTGCTTTTTCTCCAATTCCTAATACCTCCAGAAACTGAATGGAAATCAGGCAGCATGTATGAATATCTATTCCTTATTCAAGGGTAGGAATTCTTCATGAGACAAACTAACCATGCTGACATCTCACTGAATGCTTTTAATGCTACTACAATCTATAAACAGAATAGTTATGTGCAACTGGCCTTTCCTGGTCCACTATGAAAAACATAAAATAGACATTTGACAATGAGATTTCACTTACCTTTATTTCAGGCTCCTTGTCACATTCTTCTAGATACAATTCATATAACTTTTGAAATACTGATTTTCTGGAATTAGAAAAAAAAGCTTGAGTAAACATTTCCATCTGTTAAAGTAAGAAAAATGCACTAAATATTTCTTACCTCCCACTAGATAAATATTTTCGTTTTGGAGGCCGCTGGCGAGCACTTTCAATGATATACTGAAAAAGTGTGTAAATATTAATATGTTAAAAACATATTAGCAATGCACAAATGCACAGGTAATTTCAAGTATTTATATAATTGTGGAACACAATTCACTTATTATTGACATATCAAATAAGACTGAGGAGGAAAGTGGAAATAGAATACAGGTAGCTCTTGACTTATGACTACAATTGAGCCCAGAATGTCTGTTGCTATAGCGGGCATTATCAAACCGGAATACAGATAGTCCTCAACTTACAACAGTTCTGTCAACTCACGAAGCATTCCTGACCTCTCTCAAGTCGCAATAGGCAAGGGGGGTGGGGAATCGAGCCTTGCAACTGCATTGAGAAACTTGCGTTTCAGTCAAAACAAAACAGATTCCAGCCGGCAATGTCAAGGTCATCTTCATAGAGACCCACAGTGGCTGGAGGGAGTGACTTCTACAACCTGCAAAATTGCTTCGTTGGGGAATGTGACTGATGACACTTGGGGGAGGGGGAAACAGGACCAGAGCCAAGACACGAATTAAGTGAGGTCAGAGTTGGCTTCATTTGGTCCACACTGACATGAAGCTCCTAGTAAATAACTGGATTTCTTTTGAGGCTTGGCCTGAGGCTCATGATTTAATTAGGGCATTGGTCGGAACCCTGACAAGTTCATTTATTGATCATTCAAGGTTTTACAATGGCATGGAAAAAAGTGACTTATGACCATTTTTCACACTTATGCCTTTGTAGTATCCCCATGATCATGTGATCAAAATTTAGATGCTTGGAACTGGTTCATACTTATGACCATTGCTGTGTCCCAAAGTCATGTGATCCCCCTTTGCAACCTTTTGACAAGCAAAATCAATGGGGAAGCCTGATTCATTTAATAATTGTGTTATTAACTTATCAACTGCAATGATTCACTTAACTGTGCCAAGAAAAGCAGCAAAATGGGGCAAAACTCATTTAATCAATGTCTCACTTAACAACATAAATTTAGGGCTCAATTGTGGTTGTAAGTTGAGGACTACCTGCAGATGTTATTATAAATGTTTAAAATAAAGCAATTTAAGTATTTAGGAATTATACGTTTTTCATATACTTCTAAACGAAACTATCATATTTGGAACAATGCCTTTTCCACTGCTAGTATTATAATCAGAAAAGCCTGTATAATTTAGATAATCTATTATTTACCTCTGCACGATCCAGTGCAACTTCTAAATTCTGCTGCTGCAAAAATGAAAATAATATTCTTATTCTATTATAATTATATTATATATATTATAATTAATTGAGCAAATGAAATGTTGTAATTAATCAACAAAAACTAATATATAATATTATAAGGCTTAAAAAATCCTTCATATAACAAGGTAGAAGAAAAGTCCTACTAGAATTTAGCATGTTTTCAGGGTAAAAAGTTAGGAATAGACTGAAAGCAATCCATTACCATAATATTGGTTTAAATGTGAAAGTTTATCTAGATTTGTTTGTAATACAACAAAAGAAGGAAAGTAGGATATATCGAAGTATCACTACCAAGGGCAGATAACTTGAGACCACTGGTCAAATGTCCAAGTACAACAATGCCAGTGGCATTATTTCTATCCTTTTGAAGCAAGAGATACATGAAAACTGTAAAGCATCCTTTTGTTTCTGAAACAAAAACAAAACAGAGGGGGAAAAAATCCCAATCCTGCCCATATATGTTACAAACACATTCACTTTGTTTCATCATCTGTTCTCAAATAGTGAATGTAATTAAATAAAGTCCTGGACTTAGGCAGGAAAAAAAGTACCTGACTTTAACAGTACTAACTGTGAGAGAGATCTAAGTGTCCTGCAGCTGTCAAAAAACTGAAGTAATTGGAAAACTAAAAATATAGCTATTGATATTTGTGCATACAAGTAAATCAAGGTTATGGTCATTATTTTCTGAACCAGTTTTTGAAGCTCCATACATGAAATCAAATTGGAAGGAACAAAAGTAACAAATACTTTGTATTTCTCTCTTTAGCCATGCATTATTTAAAATACAAAAAAAAGACAATATCACACCCACAAAATCTTACCATCATGCTGAAGTTCATAGATAAAGAAAGTCAATGACTTTTTAAACATCATTTAGATTCTGAAATGAGGATCAGGGCATGAATTTTAAGGTCCATGTTTAATATTTCTACAACTGAAAGAAATAAGGAAATAAAATGTATTGTATAATATAAGAAATAATATTTAAGATAAAAAATAAGAACACTGGCACACTATTTTTCAATTATTTGGAATATACATTTTCTAAAAATGAAATACAGGCATATCACATGGACTAGAACCAGTAGTGTTCTGCTAGAAGAATTCATTCTTAATATTCCATCACATTTTGCATTCTCACTTGAAGAGATGTGAGACCAAATGAGGGAACACAGTAATACAGAAACTATTCATTTAATATTGGCAAAATAAATGAGGGTATAATCAAAGATTTTTATCAGATTAAATTACAAAATATACAATTTTGATATATAAATATATATATTATATATATATATTTGATACATATACATATATATATATATATATAATAGTAACATATTCAGATTTAGACAAAATCCACAGAACTACAGAATTAGAAGTAGATGCTGAATACATCTAAAATCATTAAATACACTCACACAATCTCTGTTCTAGAATGACCTAGTATAGTGCTTGAACAAGCTTGAAACTATTCACTTTTTGTTCTTGCTACAGCATTATCAATTTTTATAGATTGTTATAATACACTAAAAGGCTAATATTCAAGAACATGGAGGTTAACCTTTAGAAACTTACTGACCAGCAAATTCAAGAGAGGATTGCATCTTAAAAGAAAAAGAACCTGGGCTAGGAATGCAAATTATGTGTTGAACTCATTTCTCAACAGCTTCACTTGAATTCTGAAAATGCAAATAGATTTCAAATTTGGATGTATCTGAGAGGAAAGAAGAAATTAGGGTCCCTGAATCATCCAGGAGTCCTAATTTGGTATTTGCCTCAACCTGTAACATCAGATACATTAGATAGCAATTTATACTAAGATATTAGCTTTATTGTTACCCTTGCTAATAAGTTACATCTTTGGGAAAATTAAAAAGGGAACTCGCATCTCTACAGAACAGTATACTTGAAAATTTTGACTGTATTTGATTCTCAAATAGTTTCCAATATCTGATTGATCAACTGATTTTCAGGAAACAAAATTGGAAAGAAAATGGGTTCAACAGTTATTAATATATTAACTACTGATCTTATGTATTTTTGAGCTTGTTAAGCACTTTGAGCAATTATCTAGTAAATAAGACAATTATTTTCATCTTTTCCTGACAAGTTTTCCCATAATAAATCTTAGGCTGTATTATACACGTGCATCTATGTGTAAATCTCTTTAGATGCAGCATGATCAATGCCTCTAGAAAAGCACACAGAACTGTGTTATCTTTCTTGTCAGGCTGACATGACTGTTGTATCTTTTCTGATAAAGTTTGATGAGCTTTTTCCCCTACAGAATTTATTTTACCAGTCAGCACAATACAGCAATTGAAGTGTTAAAACCGGGAAATCTTGTGTTGAAATCTGTATGCAGAAACAACAAAAATATTTACTGGATGGCCGTGGACTAAATAAAAAGGTGGTTAGCGGGACATCTCAGTGCATATTTTTTTGCGGAAATAAATTAATGAACATTAAATAGCAAAACAGTTGCCTACGTAGTATTATCGTTCTGCTTCACAATCCCGCAGCCGTAAGTAACTTTCCATTTCTGAACATTAAGCAGTTAAAAAAACAAAAAGTAAATGCTAGCCTCAACCCCGCACCCAACACGCACATAAAGGGACACCCCATCCAGAACAACAGACAAGATTAAAACCTACCTTCCCCTTCTTTCCACCCTCTTGCAACTTCCGCTGTAAGCACTTCCGGAATCTTTTAGATGAAAATTAACGTAGCCGGATGGAACGCCGCGGCAGTCGTCATAGGAACTGAGGAAGGTTGAATATTTGTGCTTTTTGGAGACCAAATTAATTCGGGCAAAGCCGGTCTGGCAGGATCTAAAAGTCCATGTTATAATTATTAACTCAATTATCATAGCTGTAATAGTAATAAATAACACATACAAAATAAATCATATTATTATGATTGCTGTCAGTCAATCGGCACTGTTTTCGTGGAGCTGAAATCGGTAAAAAGAGCGCTCCTCTTTTTCAATTGACTGTAAATATTCGTCCAGAAGCAAAAGATACACAGATGAAAGGAATTGAGGGCTATTCCTGTATGATGTGGTTCTTTATTGTTGGTGAATAAAGGTGGAAAGATACATAACAAACCTGGATTTGTCTTAAGAGTATGTGTTCATTAATTCTTTTTCACAAAATTTGAAGGATTTGAGTAAAAAATCCAGATATCTGTTTTGTCTACACCAAAAGCACCATCATAGGCCTCAAGAAGTACAAATTAAAATCTTTTAAATGGCTCTTCTTCAAATGTGATTGACAACATTATCACCCAGCAATTTCCCTCTGGATTTTATGTAGGACAAAGGTCACACGCAAAAAATTATCAGTCACAAGTTTGACATCAGGACTCAGTCAATTGACAAAGTGGTATTAGACAGTTTCAACCCCAGCATACTGTATGGTAGACTTCAAAATTATCATTGGGGACAACAATATTATTGAGACATTGCTGATAAATTTCAAACAATCTCAGAAGATTTCAACAAAGAGAATGGTTTTGCAGTTGTTGATCGAAAGATCAATTGTAACCTGTATTTTGCACTAGATATCCCCAATGACTCTTAGAAACTTTACAGCCAGTGTCAGTATCAATGTGCAACTAAACAACCCATTCCACCATGAGTTCAGAGATATTTTCTTACCTAAACAGAGAAACAGAATAACCACGGGTGGGCAAAAAAAAAAGTAGGTGCAGGAGCAACTTCTGGATTTCTGCTGCTTCTCCATTAGTTTTTCTTGTGAAAAAGTATTGAAAATCTTCCTTCTGCCCTCCCACCTTCTGTTTCCCTACCACCTTTCCTCTCTCTCCCTTTCTCTCTCTCTCTCTCTCTCTTTTTTTTAATTCATATTTATATCCCGCCCTTCTCTGGAGACTCAGGGCGGCTTACAATTTTTGGAGCTCAGCAGTAGCCTTCATTCCATTGTATATGCCTGCTTATTACTAAGCGGCATTTTTACAATCTTGGGTCCTCAATTTACCTACCCCGAGAGGACGGAAGGCTGAGTCAACCTTGAGCCTGGTGGGATTTGAGCCTGCAGTAATTGCAGGCAGCTGGAATTAAGTGCTAGGCATTTAACAGCCTGCACCACCAAGGCTCTTACCCCTTCCCTTTCCAACAGGCAGGTAAATGGCTGCTGCTGGGTGAGGGAAGGAGAGAGAAATTGGGAGATTGGCTGGAAAATTGTCACAGATAAAATAAAGATCGTATAGCTGTCAGCCTTGGAAGCCATATTAGCACCAGAAGCTTCCATGGTGCCATATTCCTGTGCCTGGGAAATTGAGAGGGGGGATTTCATAGAGTGGATGTAGTTAGACATAATAGCATTCTTCTTTTCAGTCAAGGTCATGTCATCCTGCACCTGGTTGAGTAGTGGTTAGAGGATTGTCTCAAGTTGGGACGGGTGGTGATTGGGCCATGATGTGCTGATGGACTGAGAGGTGCAGGGGATGGGTTTTTGATTTTCAATTGTTGAGGGAAAACCCGGAACTCTCAGATGCAGGTTTTCCCAGATGTGCCAGTATGACAACTCTAATAAAATGGAACTTTGAGAAAATGTGCATCAGAGTTTTGGAGTTTGTTTTTCTGGAATGCTGACATTAACCATAACAGCAATGCAGCAGGGCAGCAACAATCAGCAGCACTGAAGCAGCCACAACTTCCCCAAATTTCATTCCTTCAGAAGTCAGGGGTCATTGATTTTGAATATATGTATAAGCCATGATGGCACTGTAAGGACTTGCCTCTCCTCTCTTCTCAAGAAATCAGAACTCTTGAAACCAGCATGATTTCAAAAGGAACTTGTCAGAATATTCATGAACTGGCAGGGACATGGTAACAAGGTCAGCCAATGAATATCATGGCAATAGATCAGTCAATGGGAGCTGAATTAGAAACTGAAACTTAAAGAGGGAGTCTGGGTGTGGCTTATCTCTGCTGTATGCTCAGCTCTGAACCAAAACTAGTCTGGGCTTGTCTGTTGAAACTGAGGCTGTTCTCTTCTCTGCTTGTGTTTTGCTTGTAACTACTACCATGTTGGAAGAATCTACTATTGGTATTGTACATTTACTCATATATTATTATGTATATGAAGAAGATAATCCTGCTGCATTTGATTTCTGCAATAAACTCTAACAACTTTTATTGGGAGATAGTGACAGCAAGAAAAGCAAGGCAGGATCTGAAATTCCCATTCAAAATCATTAGGTTAAAAGTTGTAGAAACCCCTCCCCTCCGCCAGTCCAAAGGTGAGCCAATCCACAGGTGCGAAGTTGTTGTGAGAACCTCAAGCTGAGAAGTGATAAGAAGCTGTTCTCAGGCACTGTTTGCTCGTTCCCTCGGAGCTGAGACAAAACAGATGGCCCAGGCTATTCCCTCCCCCCTTTCATTCTTAGGAAGGTACATCAAAGTAAAAGAAAGATCAGAGACAAGGAAAGGTTGTAAATTGGCATCTATGATCATAGGGATCTATGGGGACCTGATCTGCTGCCCCTCTAGGAGAAAGAGAACTCCATCTGAAAGAGACAAGAAAAGAGGGGGAGGAAAAAAATACAAACAATTAGTTCAGTTTATCTGGGTATTGGGCATGGAAATGTTTCAGCAACATAAAGGCTCTAAAGTGCTTTTAATGCACTCACTTGTTTTCAGGGGGGGGGCATTTCCCGGGCCACTAGGTACTAGGTTGACCTATGAAGTTTCCTTGAGTCAAGTATCTTTTTAATCTCAAATTGCTGTTCACCCTCAACCATAACGGGCTGTGGCAATGTTGCTGCTTAGTTCTAATGGGGGAGGATATTTCTGGTTTCAAAAGGCTACAGTGGAATACTGGGTTTACTTCTTTTAGTGTTTTTAGCAGCTGGCGCTTTACTTAACTGGGTTTATAATGCATGTGATTGGGAACAGACCTATGAATTTTGGTCCTAGTTTTTGTGAGGGAAACTGGGTAGACAAGACACCCCATTTAAAAGGCTTCAGCTCTACCCACTTTTTGTCGGCCTGTGCTTTGTAAGCTGCTCTTGCCTCCTCTAATGTTTTTCCTAAGGCCATGTGTTTTGTAATTGTTCTACCTATTCTTTCAGGAATGCTATGCAGGGGTGGGATTCAAATTTTTTTAACAACTGGTTCTGTGGGCATGGCTTGGTGGTTGTGGCTTGGTGATCATGTGACTGGGTGGGCGTGGCCAACTCAACATCACTCACTTCGAAGGATGATTCTCCTTGCCTGGCTTCTCATGACCACAGGAATGCTGCAATGGTTGTAAGTGTGAAAAACAATCATAAGTCACTTTTTTCAGTGCCATTGTAACTTTGAATGCACTAAATGAATTGTTGTAGGTCAAGGATTACCTGTACAAAAATACAAAAAGCTTCTTTGCTCACAAAAAGCTGCCCTAAATACCAATCATTAGATTAAAAATACCTGCAAGCCAGAGTTACAAATCAGGCAGGGTGCCAGAGCACCTTGAGGAATTAAAATACTTAAAATGCAATGATAACTATCAGCAGCCAACCCTTGCTCATAAAGTGAAACTCTGTAGCAGAGAGGTCATTTAAGCGCTCCAGAAAGAGCACACCCAAGAGAAGCAATCCTTAAATCCATTTGCACCACTTAAAGACACCAGCTGATCTCACTCACCTCACAAGATATCCTAAGGAAATCATCCAGATTTAATGAAAGATCACATGCCCCCCAGAAAGGCAGTTAAAAAAAATCAGTGCCAAGCTTGCATCCTGCCTCTTGGAAGTACATCCCAAAAGGACAGTGCTAGATACCACTAAAGCAGTGAAGGAAGACCCCCTCCCCAGATAGAAAAAGAACCATGAGGCAGGAAAAAATTCAAACACAATACATATAATTAAACCACAACAGTAGCTGTTGCTTGTTAAACCAACTACCACAACAAATAGACACAGGAACTAACCAGATTTCTCAACCCAGTTTTTTTTTCAGGAACAGAGATTAACTTTTTTCCTTCCAAACAAAGCTGAATAGGGAAAATTATCCCATCAATAAACACAGGATTAAATGTCACCAAGCACAGAATTAAACTTCACCAAAAACCAGTTTTAGACCAAAACTCAGAAAGGGTATGTAAACTCACTTTTGAATGTCAATCTTTCTAGCTAGCCAAGAAGCCTTTTTGAATGTCACTCATCTTGGTTCCTTGTCATTAAAAGTTTCTTTCTGGAAGCTTCATTATTCAATTATTTCTTCATTATTCAATTATTTCTTCAAAGTGCTGATTGTCCAGGGTAGTATTTCCTCCCAACAGCAGTGTAGAAAGCTTAAAATAATCCTTCCACTTTAAGAAAGTCAAGCCCCAGAACCTCCAGAGACAGGAAGTCTAGGCCTACTACTGTCAAGAATATAATAAGAGTTAACGGAGAGGCAGTTTCTGTAAGCAACAACACCAGAATGTTTTCTTCCTGTCTTCCCCTGTAAAGTGGAAAAAAACAAAAGGAGATTTCTTCCAACAACCAGTTCTCCGAACTGCTTAGAAAGTTAATAACAGGTTCTAGTGAATAGGTGAGAATCAGTAGAATCCCACCCCTAGTGGCCTCTTCGGCTGGGAGTTCTGGCATGGGGTTAAAGTTCATGGTTGCCACCCAGACAGGGGTGAAACCTGTGCTGGAGTGGCAGCATTGTTGTATGCGACCTCTGCAAAGGGCTATTAATAGTTTATAAAGCACTTTAGGTATTGTTCCAGAACCAAGTTCATTGCATTCCAATCCACGATTTGTTTGGCGATGGTGAGTAGAACTCAGCCCCTGATCAATCCCCTAAGAGGACTAAGAACACCCTCCACGACTTTGAGGTGAATTGAACCCCATAGTCCGAAATTATCCTCTGTGGGGTGCCATGCAAATGGTAGAGCAGAAAGATTTTGGCTAAGGTTTTGGCCTTAGCCAAAACTCCACTTCATCCCATGTCAGGGTCCACTTCATCCTATGTCAGGGATTTTCTGACATGGGATGAAGTGGACTTGTTTTGAGAACAGGTCTGTTACTGTCCAAATGACAGTATTTCCTGTGCTTTTGGGCAATTCTACGATAAAATCCATGGAAATCTCTCCCCAGAATGCTGAAGGTTCAGCCACAGCTTGTAAAAAGTCAGATGTTTTTCCTTGTTGTCTTTTTGCTGTTCGCACAAATAGGGCAGCTAGCAACGTAGCTTTCAATACCCCTTTTTAGGGATGGCCACCAAAACTGCCTTTTACTAAGTGAACCCAAAGTGTCCTGCCATTTTGAGTTGTGGCAAGTCTGTATAACTTTAAGTCTCTGGTTCACAGGAACATACAGTCCCCACCACCCCCATCCAGGGTAAGCAATCTTTCATGGAGCAGGAGTCCTTGTGCTTCAAGAACCACTTGTCAGCAACTAATGCTTGCTTAAAAGCCTGGGTTGTGGTGTTGTCTGGAGGGAGGTGTCTCCTTTCGCTTGTGCTCTAGTAATCACCCTTGTGGCTAGTTGGGTCACTGAGAGCAAAGGTTTAACTATCTCTGGTTTACTGCTATTGTATTGCAGCAGCCTTGACAAAGCATCTGCCAGGATATTTTTTCCTCCTGGTATGTATTGGAGGGTGAAATTAAATAGCTGAAAGTATTGAGCCAATCACACTTGCTTGGGAGATAATTTCCTCTGGTTTTGAGGGCTTCCATATTTTTATGGTCAGTCCACACCTGGAACGGAATCCTACTCTCCTCTAGGAAGTGATGCCAAGTGAGGAGAGCCCAGCAGACCGCATTGACCTCTTTTTCACACCACCAATCATTGCTCCACGTTTTTCAATATCTTTGAGCTGTATGCACAGGGCTGTAATTGGCTGCCATGCCCCTGTTGGAGTCTGAATCCGAGGATTCAATGTAATCCACATTGGTCTATCAGCTCCCATTCATTATTTGACAAAGTGTCTGAGAGACCCAAATGTCTATCTAAACCAAAAAGGAGAAAGAAAAAAGACAAAAAGAGGGAAAAAAGAGGAAAAAGGATATTCCAACAACAGTCCAGGCTATTTAAATCTCCTCATGCAAGGGTCAATGTTTTCATAGGTTATATCTATATGTCCAGTAAAAATAGCTGTGATCTTCTTTTCTTCCTCTTTATACTTTATGGTTCATACCTTAGCAACTGCCAGAATTTTCCTTTCACTTTAACAGAGAGAGGGAAGGAGGAAGGGAAGGGAGAGAAACAGAGAGAGAGAGAGAAAGGGAGAAAGAGAGAAAGAAAGAAGGAAGAGACAAGAAAGAAAGAAGGAAAGAAAGAAAGACAGAAAGAAAGACAGAAAGAAAAGAAAGAGGGGGGATGGGAGAAAGAAAGGGAGGGAAAGAAGAAAGAAAAAGAAAGAGAAAAAGAAAGAGGGAAGGGAAAAAAGAAAGAGGGAGGGAAGGAAGAAAGAGGGAAGGTAAAGTGAATGAGATATGGATGGATGGACGAACAGGAGATAGAGGGAGGAAGGGAGGGAGGGAGAGGAAAAGGAGAAGAAGGAAGGACCACAAATTCTGGCATTAGACATAGCTTCAGAGGATGCTTTGAAACAGCACAGCAATCCAGGGCTGGAAGGGACCTTGGAGGTCATCTAGTCCAACCCCCTGCTCCAGCAGGAGCAATCATCTTGATTATTTTGGTGCCTCTCATACAGAGGAGAAATTCCCAGAAATCCCTAGGCATTGCCAATCTCTCCCCCTAGTAAAACAAAAACCTAGAGCAAAAACTTCATGCAGTATTAAAAAGAAGAATAGAAAAGGGGGCTGCTGCGTATTGTTTAATGGACTACTAAATTGGCAAAATGGACTGCTAAATTGGCCACACACACACAGTCAATGACAACTGACCACACCCACCCAGTCACATGACCACCTAGCCACAGTCACCAAGCCACACCCACAGAACCAGTAGTAAAAAATTTTGAATCTCACTGTGGCTGTCCCTAAACATCACTGTTATCAGTAGACAGCTGTAAAAACACTTTGTAGCTAACAGTTCCCAAGGACTTCCCTAGTCAAAACAAAAATAAAACCACTTTACACTTATAACAGTCTCTTTCAGTCACTAGATGGGGCCCTTGCTCATTACTTTTCTTCAGCTGCTCCATTAAAAATTATTTTATCGATGCTTTCAAAAATTATTTTATCAAAAGTTACTAAAATATATATATTCTAATATTCTTCAAACAGTTAAAGTTCTTTAAGAAATAAATAGTTCAGACTATCCTTTAATTTAAAGTTAACTCCTTTATAATTATTTCTTTCCGGATTGATCAATGGCTCTGAAACTTAGTCACCGTCATTCTTCCTTTTGAGTCCCACTTTTTCCAAAGTCATTAGCATTTAAATTGGGATAAATTCCACAGCAGAAAGTTAGAAAAGTCTCACCCAGCATAGCCACATTGCTCCTTGATTTTTCCCTTCCTTTCTCTTTCCAAGCCGCCACAGCTTCAGTTCAGCCTTAATGGCCGTCCTCTCTCCTGCCAGATTCAAGGGGTTTTCCATGGATCTAATGGGAGATTGCACTTCTCCTCATGATCTATGGGGCTTCCCCTCTATCTTTGTTACCCCTCTGTGGTTAACTCTTCCCCTAAGGGTCTCCAGGCAGGCAAAATTGGAAGGCTGGAATGGAGCCCCGTTCCCTCAATCCACTCTGCTCTAGAAGGAAGTCAGCTTCCTTCTAGAGAAGAGATAGAAAGTAAAAGGCAAGAAGAAATACAAGCAGAAGAAAAGACTTTGCAACAAGCAGAGAGTGAAAATGAGAAAAGAGAGCGAGCAGAATGAGAAGGTGCAAGAGCAAAGGAACAGAGAGACGCGAGAACAACTAGTGGTGTAAAACCTATATATAAATGAAGTGATGGAAGAAGAAATACAGATGTTATCAATTAACATAAATGGATTGAACTCCCTTGCAAAAATGAAAAAAATGTTTATGAAATTACAAAAATTAAAATTGGATTTAATTTGTCTTCAAGAAGTGCATATTAAAAAGCAATACGGGAATCTATTGGAATACCCCAAAATTGGGAAATTATACTCTGCATTAGCACAACAAAAGAAAAGAGGAGTGGCATTACATGTTAAAGAAATGTTAAAAGTTAAACAAATATACTCAGATAAAGATGGGAGAATATTGATGGTGGTGGTTGTAATAAATCAGAAACAGATCCTCTTGATTGTGATATATGCACTAAATAACAAACAAGAAGAATTTTTTTAAAAAACTCCATAAGAAGATAATTGAAATCAGAGGTAGCATTCAGCAGGTTCTGACCAGTTCTGGAGAACCAGTAGCAGAAATTTTGAGTAGTTCGGAGAACCAGCAAATACCACCTCTGACTGGCCTCAACTCCCAACTATTCTGTGCCTCCTGAGTCCCAGCTGATTGGCTGGGTCTTCTTTTGTTGCCCTGCACAGGAGAACAGAGCTGGAAAGCAGGTTAATGGGATGGGAAGGGAATGGGATTTTGCAGTAACCTTCCCCCAGGAGTGGGGAGGGAATGGGGATTTTACAGTATCCTTCCCCTGGAGTGGGGTGGGAATAGAGATTTTGCAGTATCCTTCCCCTGCCACGCCCATCAAGACATGCCCACCAAGCCACATCATGCCCACCAAGACATGCCCACAGAACCGGTAAAAAATTTGAATCCCACCACTGAAAAGGACTATGAAAATATATGTATGATAGGAGACTTTAACACAATTATGGATATTAAATTACACTACCGAAGCAGTAAAATAATTTAAAAAAATAGAAGGACACTTCCCAAAACCTTTTGAAATGACACAAGAAATAGGTATCCATGATATATGAGAGAGTTAACCCCACCAAAAATCAATATACATTCTATTCGAATAGACACCAATCCTGGTCTAGAATAGGTATGATATGGATATCGGCAGAAATGAGAACAAATATCTAAGAGGTTGACGTAGAAACAAACATATGGGCGGATCACAATCCTATAAAAATCAAGTGGAAGGGACAGAGGAAAAAACTGACATGGACATTGAATCAAAGTATATTAAAAGACAAGGAATTTATATAAATAATGGTAAAGGAAATGGACCTTTTCTTTAAAGAAAATAGAAAAGAAGAAACATTACAAAATGTTTGGGACATGGCTAAAGCATATATGCGAGGATTAGCCATAACATATATATACAAGAAGAAACAAGAAAAAGAAACAACAGCAAAAAATATTACAAGAAGAAATGAAAAAGTTGGAGATAGAACTGCAGAAAGACTAGTGGAAAAGTAATGTGAAAGAGAAAATGGAATTAACCAATCATAAATTAAATTTAATAGAAAAGAAGAAATGGCACAAAAATCAAAATGGCAAGACAAAACTTTTTGAAAATGCAAATAAGCCAGGTAGATAGCTATCACATAAAGCTGAAAAAAGACAGAGAGAAGAAACTGATATATAAATATAGATGAGAAAAGGATCCTTTATTATCAAAATGAAGATAAAAAGAAAATAATCCAGGAATTTTATGGAAAACTTTACAGTCAAGAAAAACTTCCAGAAGAAATAATAATACAATATTTAGAAATGGCCGCATTACTTAAAATACCAGAGACAGTGAAAATGATATTAAATGAAAGAATAATGATGATGGAATTAACAGAAGCAATTAAAAGACAAAAAAAAACCCCAATAAAACAACTGGACCAGACGGACTTCTGGAAGAAGTTTATAAACATTTACAAAAGGTTTTAGGTTTGTCAATGTTTACTTGTTTAATTCTGTTTTACTGTAAATTTTCTCTGATGTTGTTGAGTCCTTAGGGAATAGGCATATAAATAAATAAATAAATAAATAAATGTAGGAGGTCTATAATGATGTGTTGTTAAGGGCTAATCTTCCTAAAATGTGGACAGAAGCAAATACTCTAATACCAAAAGAAGATTCAGATTTACAGCAGATAAAAAACTATAGACCAATATCATTATTAAATGTAGATTACAAAATATATGCCTCCATATTAGCAGAGAGTTTAAAACAATTCTTGAATGAATTTATATATCCGGACCAGAACGGTTTTCTACTGTCAGAAGAATTTCCCGGTCCGTTCCAGCTGGGAAAAGCCAATGATGAATGAATCAAGAGCAGCAAGCTACTGAAAAGCAGGTCTTTACTACAGGAAGGCAATACAGTGACAGAAAAGTGACTTCAGCATTCCTGCCTTGTAAGGTGGTCTTCTGGTGGTGAGCTATGACTTTTATATGCCTTTTTTGCCCTAAGGCTATGGGAATTGATGGTTCCTTCTTTGTGTTTAATGTTTGTCTGGAGCTTCCCTTCCTGCTTCAAGAGGTATTTCTTTTGTCCAGTTTCTATTTTGGAGAGATAATCCCATCAGGGGCAGGGCAGAGAGTTCCTGGGGGGCTATATGATTTCTATTTTTGAGGGATAATCCCATTAGGGGCAGGGCAGGGAGTTCCTGAGGGTCTGTGTTATCTGAGTTACTCAATTGCTCCCTTAGGCGAGCACGGAGCTGACTGTTTATTCAAGGTTTATTTATTTATTTATTTATTTATTTATTTATTTATTTGTCAAGCAAATATTAGATAACAGGTATAAGTATAAACATCGTTATGAATACATGAAATGGATATGAATAAAAAAGAAACAATAGGACAGGGACGGTAGGCACGTTGGTGTACTTATGCACGCTCCCTACAGACCTCTTAGGAAAGGGGTGAGGTCAATAGTAGACAGTCTAAGGTTAAAGTTTTTGGGGTTTGGGGAAGAAACCACAGAGTCAGGTAGAGTATTCCAGACACTGACCACTCTGTTGCTGAAGTTGTATTTCCTGCGATCAAGTTTGGTGCGGTTTACCTTGAGTTTGTATCTACTGTGTGCTCTTGTATTATTGAGGTTGAAGCTGAAATATTCATTGACAGGTAGGACATTGCAGTAGATAATTTTATGTACTATACTTAGATCGAACCGAAGGCAGTGTAGTTCTAGGTTGTCTAGGTGTAAAATTTCAAGTCTGGTGGCATAAGGTATTCTGCTATGAGTAGAGGAGTGGAGAACTCTTCTCATGAAATATTTCTGGGTTTTCTTGACTGTATTAATATCCGTTATGTAATGCGGATTCCAGACTGATGAGCTATATTGAAGTATTGGTCTAGCAAATGTTTTGTATGCTCTAGTTAGTAGTGTGATATTACCGGAGAAAAAGCTATGCATGATTAGGTTAACAACTCTTAATGTCTTTTTGGCTATGTAGTTACAGTGGGCTCTAGCACTTAGATAATTAGAGATGAGTACTCCAAGGTCCTTGACATAGTTGGGGACATCAACAAGGTCTTGATTATTCAGCTTGTATTTTATTTTCTGATTTTTTTTGCCAATATATAAGACAGAGCATGTTTGTTGAGATTTGAAGTTGCCATTTGTTTGACCATTCTGACACATAGTTGAGGTCATTTTGAAGGGTAGCAGTATTGTCAGTAGTGTTGAATAGCTTTACATCATCAGCTAACAGAACACAGTTGCTCTTAATATGATCACAGAGGTCATTTATGTAAAGTATAAGAGGGTTGGTCCTAGAATGCTGCCTTGGGGACACCACTGTTGACAGGTACAGGATTTGATAGGGTGCTCCTATTTTGACCATTTGTTGCCTGTTTGACAGGAATGCATCTATCCAGTTATGCAGGTGTCCAGAGATTTAGTTTTGGAGTAGTTTGTCATGTACCACTGAATCAAAGGCTTTACAGAAGTCTATGTAAATAGCATCAATTGCTTTGCCCTGATCAAGTTGTGTAGTCAATAAGTTTTTGTAGTGTAGGAGTTGCAGATTACATGATAATTTTTTTCTGAAACCAAATTGTTTGTTAGAGAATAGGTTGTTTGTCTCTAAGTGGAGGATAATGGATTGGTTAATAATTGATTCCATGACTTTACAGGTGATGCAACATAAAGATATATTGGTTTGTAATTTTCAACTAGGCTGAGGTCTCCCTTTTTGAAGATGGGGATGACTGTGGCTAGTGACCATAGGTTTGGCAAGGAGCTGGTCCTGAAAGATTTTTCAAAGATTATGCTTAGAGGTTTTGTTATGGCAGTGGATAGCTTTTTAAAGAAGTAGGCACATATTCCATCTGGTCCAATAGATAGAGATGGTTTTAGATTGCGTAGTGCTTTTTCAACATTATCTTCTGTAAAATTGATGTGTATTAGATCATTGTAGTTGTCTGTGGTTTGACTAGGAAATATTGGGCATGATCCATTGCTGTTTACAAAGACTGAACCAAAGAATGTGTTAAAGAGGTTGGCTTTAAGGGTGTCATCGTTACAATCTTTACTGTTAGGTCCTTTCAGGGGTGAGATGGACCTCGAGTCTTTAAGTTTGTTGTTTACAAAATTGTAGAAAGCGCGGGTGGAATTGTTTTATAGAAGGTTTTCCTCTTGCTTAATGTGATAATTGGGGCATTCAGTCTTTATCCGGTGGCATAAATTTTTGTGTTGGCTTTTGAAATTGGCAACGTGACCAGATTTGTTTTTCCACCAAAGTGATCTCTTTTTGGATTGAAGCTTCCTTATTGTTATGGATAATCTGTTTTTTCTGGTTTTGGGAGTTGTTATTGGTACATATAGTTTGATGACTCTTTTGACTTCAAGTTAAAATATGTTGTAATGATCTTCAACAGTATTGCATCCAGTGAATAGAAATTGCCAATCAAAGGATGAGAGATCGTTGTCGATAAGATCATAGTTGCCTTTTTTGAAATTATAATTGGGGATTACATCGTTGTGATGATTTTTGTGTGGACGTATGTTGAGACAAAAGTCAATCATGTTGTGGTCACTATTGGAAAAGCATTCTTTAATTTGTATTCTGTAAATTGAATTCAAACTATTGCAGAAGATGAGATCGAGGCAGTTGTTGAGTCTAGTATTGTTGGTTAATAGTTGTTCCAGTCCCAGATTTGTTACAGCATTGTAAAAGGTTGCATGTATGGGTTAAGTTTTATATTCGTTTAGGGTCCAGTTAATATGAGGTAGATTGAAGTCACCAAGAAAGATAAAAGCATGTGGGCAGAAAGTTGCCCATGTTAGTAGTGAATTTAGCTTGTTTACATGTTCGATGTCATAATTAGGGGCTCTGTAACATAGTAAGAATTGAAATGTGATATTTAAGGACAGTTCACAGACAGTGGTCTCAGGAAGAGCAAGCTCCTGGGTAACTTGGATGTTTTTTAAATGTAGGGACTTTTTATAGAAGATAGCAACACCACCTCCTCTACGGATTTCACGATTTGATCGGTAAACATGATAGTCTCTTACTGTGGTAATGGAGTCAGGGAGAGATGGATTGAGCCATGTTTCACACACAAATATGATGTCGAATTTAGCCGTATTTAGTAAGAGGAGAAATTCAGGTATTTTATTTATGAGGATTCTTGCATTGAGTAGCTTGCATGTAAGACCAGTTGTAGTTGGAATTGAGGTAGTTAGGGGGGGGTGTGTGCCTAGTTTTGGGTGATGGTGGATTGGATGATGTAGGGTTGGATGCTGAGTTGTGGATTGTATGACTTACTTTTAATTCAATCAGCACAGTAGTCAATGTATAGTTCCTTTTCTCCATTGTCTAGACGTTTTTTGAGTTCTGTGCGGAGTTCACGGGAGCGGATTCTTTGCAGTATGAATAAGACTGGTCTTGAGCAAAGTTTGTTATGGGTGGGATTGGTTTTAGCAATGGCATTTATTGTATGAATGAATATATGTTTCCTGGACTCATTTTTGCAAACAACTCTACAAAATCTTGGGGCCACCGAGCCATCATTGCATTTGAACTCAGGGCCATGTTTGTTGTATTGGAGTTGCTTATGATGTTGCGAACTTTGGTGATATCATCTGATTTGTTGGTGTCTTCAAGACCAAATAAAATGGCATTTGGATGTTTCTGATCACGTTCCAAGATGTCTCTGATGAGTAAGGGGATATCATTTGTGGTGTTACTTGATGGGATAGTGATTATTTGTGGCTGTGATTGTCAGGGAGTAAAAATCAGCTTCCATAAATCCCTGCTAATTAGAGGTGAACCGTGCCTTTCTTTGCTATCAACTTTGATTAAATAAAACCCGGAAAGTAATCTAAAAAACATATTTTTTATTTACAAAAATAATAAAACTTAATGGACTACATACCAGCAGCTAATCACATACCAAAGGCATATACAGGAAGTGAAGAAAAAAACTTTTTAAGAATGCGCAGTGAATCAGAAATCACAAGACATCCTTATCTCATTACTATGGAGACAAGATAACGAAGTTCTAGCTAGCAGACAACTGCCTGCAAATCTTAGCCTAGGAGCTTGGCAGACAAATCAAAAGAATGTAGTGACAACCCCTTCTTTGTCTGTTAAGCGGACATCAGGTAAGGCACATCTTCTCACATAAATATTTGTGCTGAGCAGCTGGAAGTGGTTTGTTGAGCATGTCAGCAATCTGATCATGTGTGGACACATACTGTAATTTAACAAAACCTTGTCTGACTAATTGCTTTATGTTCTTATAACGAATGTCAATGTGTCTGGACCTAAAACCTGTGAAACGTGTTTCGGAAATATAAACCACAGATTCATTGTCTTCCATCACGGTGATTGGCTGGATCGGGCATGTCCAGATATCTGTGACTAAAGCATCAAACCACATTAGAGAATTACATGCATCTGAAACACAAGCATATTCAGCTTCAGTAGATGAACAAGAAATGAAGTTCTGTTTACGCACATGCCAGTAAACAGGACATCCATTTAAGAACATCATATAACCTGAACTACTTTTACATGACTTCTTATCACTTGCCCAATCAGAATCTGCATAACAACATAATTCTGCATAATCAGTATGTGTCGGTTCTAACAACAACTTCATATTTTTAGTGTGCTTTAGATATCTCAACAACTTCTTAATGGATAACCAATGAAACTGTTTTGCCTTACCCACATGTCGTGACAAAAGATTAACACTAAGTGCAATGTCGGGTCTAGTCCAACTACTAATGTATAACAATGACCCAATTACTGAACGATAAAGTGTTTGATCTTCAAAATCAGGACTTGGTTCATGTGCCAGATTATGAAAATCTGTTTGCATAGGTATGCTAGCTGTTTTAGCATCCTTCATATTGCAATGATGCAAAAGTTGTTCAATCTTATCCTCTTGTGAAAGACTAAACCCCTTCTGAGTTTTGGTAATCTGAACACCCAAGTAAGTGTTAATGTAACCTAAAGATTTCAATGTAAAATATTTCTTCAAGGCTTTAGCAAAATTCTCATTCATTTGCTTATTTGGACCAATATAAACAATATCATCAACATAAACAAGAATTATCTCATATATATTCTCAGATCTTTTTGTGAACACTCATTCATCAGTTTCAGACTTAATAAAGCCCATTGAATTTAGTTTGTCAGTAAGACATAAGTACCACATTAAACCAGACTGTTTCAGACCATAAAGACTTTTGCTTAGGAGCCAGGTATCCCCTTCTTGCTTTCCGAACCCTGGAGGACCTTTGATGTAAATTTCTTCATCTAGGTCAGCATGTAGGTAAGCTGTTTCAACATCAAATTGGAAAACTTCTAAACCAAGAATAGTTGCAGCGGCTAAAGCAATTTTTACGCTCTCAGTCCAAACTGTCAGTGAGTAAGTATTTGTGTAGTCCTCAGGATAACGTTGAGCGAAACCCTGAGCTACAATAATGACTCACCATGTGGCTTCTTTTTAATTCTATAGACCCATCTAGTGCCAATAATTTTCTTATTTGCTGGAGGACTTGCAGGTGTAAACACTTTGAGTTTCTTTAGACTGTCCATTTCAGTCTGCATTGCCTCATACCATTTTTCTTGCTCTGAATCAGGAAGATGCTTAATTTGTGTGAACTTGTCAGGAGGAAGTGTAACAGCACAAATCAAAGGTAAAGGTGCTTTTGTCAATTGCCACAAATATCGCTTCGGAGGGATCCCCTTCGTGGCCCTCTGAGAACATCTCAGAACAACGGTCCATTCTTCTTCCATTTCATCCTCGTCTTCTTCATAGTCGCTAGCATCAGCATCAACTACTTGTGAAGACGGAACGTCTGGTTGAGAAGAACTAGTTGATGGAACATTCGCCTGTGAATCTTGATCATCAGGCTGCATGGCATCAGTAGCATCATTTCTAGGAAAATAAACTCCAGGATCACTGGAGTGAATCCTGGACCAGTCAGCATCTTCCTCAAAATTGAAGGACTGAGAAGTTCACTATTCCATGTTTGGAGTCAACGAATTTGCTCCATTTTGAATTGTCATCAATACCCATGAATCTCATTCTTTTTGCTGCTGGACCTCCTTTCTTTCTTTGAGCTAAGGGAATGTTCACCATAGTGTATGAACCAAAAATATGGATGTTTTTAAGATCGGGTTTATATCCATATAACATGAAGAAAGGTGTTTGATTTATTACACTACTCCAGATACAGTTAATAGTGTAATTTGCATATTTAATAGCTTCACCCCAGTATGGGAGACTGAGATTAGCGTCTTCTAGGAGACAACACATCATGGTTTGTAGAATGCCATTTCTCTGTTCCGCCACTCCATTTTCTGCAGGAACGTAAGGGGCTGATGTCTGATGCAGAATTCCATTCTTACGCATCCAGTCCTGAAAACGTTGGGACATGAATTCAGCACCACAATCACTTTGAATTCTAGTGATGCGAACATTGTTTGGTATTGACATAAGTTGCAAAGTCTTTAAAGATCTGAAAGGTCTCTGATTTTTCTTTCATAGGAAATACAAATCCATATCTAGATTAATTATCAAGAATTGTTAAGAAATATTTTTTACCACCAAGTGTTGGTGCAAATGGACCTACAATATCAGTGTGTACCAAATCAAAAATGCATGTTGACAGGCATGTAGAGTGTTTTGGAACAGCTGCTGCTTTGGATTTAATTTTCTTGCAGACAGCACAATCCAAGAACACCTTACAGCCCTTCAGATCCAAACCTTTCACTAATTCCAGCATCTTCCTAAGAAAATGAAAACTGGTGCCCCAATCTTCTATGCCACTTATGGATACACCTGGAATGCAAAGGTTTACCTGTTAGTGAATTCTCAATATTTTTATTAGGAACCTCAGGCTTGCTTTGGGCAACCTGTTTCTTATTTTTCTTTTTGTTGGCTTTAGGAGCCTTTGGAGTAGTGACAGGATCTCTCTCTGGAACATCTCTCTCTGGGCCTGTGCTCTCCTTTTTTGGAGATTGTATACTTGCCTGTGCTTGCGAGTTAGACTTTGGCTTTAGATAATAAACACCACCAATTAATATGGTTTTAGCAACAATGTTACCCTCTTTAACCACATAACTTGCTTTTTCAAAATGGTGAACCTGGTACTTGGATACTCTCAACAAATGACTTTGACTAAGCAAACTACAGGTTGCTGTTGGTATATAATAAACATCAGAAATAACTGCATCGAGCTCTTCAATATAAACAGTTCCTTTTCCCCTGACCTGAACAGGATAATTTGAAAAAGTGTACAGTTCATGCATGTCAGGTTCAGGCTCGTGCATCTCCGTGTAAATATCTTTTCTGTAGGTAACATGCACTGCTGCTCCACTGTCTAAAGTCCAGAGAAGTCATCTGTCATACTCTGGATAAGGATCGTTGGTTAACGCCAATGTGATGTGTGGAGCTTGTAGATCATGCCTGGGACTGCGACGACCTTGTCTTCCGCCTCTACCTCTGCCTCTGAAATCTGTTCCTCTGGGCTGGTATGTGACAGGTCCTGGAGATCGTTGGGGACAATCCTGGGTGGCATGTCCCACACAATCACAGATGTAACATCTTGGCATCCTTGGAACAAAGGCTCTTCCTCAGAAGGGACGCCTTGCTGGAGCTCTTGATGCAGGTGGTCCTCTCAAATGTGGCATGGCTTGCATGAGTGCTTCTTCTTCAATTAAAATTCTGCATACATGATCAACTGTGCACTGAGCAATAGGCACTTGATTAATCTTTGAAATGGCATCTTTCCATTCATAATTCAATGAATTAATAATACTGATCATTTGAAAATCATCCACAGCATAACCTTATTCAGAAAGTTCTTTTCTCTTTCCTTTCATTTTAGTTAAATGTTCTCCAATAGATTCACCAGATTTTAATCTCAAACCATGAAATTCAGTTAAGAGTAAATATGTAGATTCAATTGAAACAGGCTGGTAACATGCTTCTAATTGGGCCCAAATTTGTTGGGCAGTTGCATCAGGTGAAAAAATAATCTGCAGTTCAGTGTCCATTGACATCAATAATGTTGTGGATGCTTTAGTATCCAGTTCTCTTATTTCAGGAGGCCAAGGTTGTAGTGGTGGATTAAACACCATACAGTGGGTACCTTCTGTATGAAGTAAAATGCCAACCTCACTGACCCATGCCTTGTAATTTTGTCCTGAGCGCTTTAATTTTGAATCACTAGTCAGTGCGGTGATAGAAGAATGTTGAAGAGGAACATGTATAACTTGCGCTGGTTGAGCAATGTGTGCTTGGACACCAGGGGGCGCTGGAGCTGGCACTGGTTGACCCGCTAAAGGCTGGTTGAATCTGTGGCTGCATGTGAACTTGTTGCTGTTCAGCTGCCATTGGTATTTGAGCAACATTAATTTGGCCTACTGGAGGTGCTGGCATTTGCAGTTGCATTTGCTGCATTTGAGGAATTTTAATAGCAGCTATATCAATAGGAAGCCGAGCTGGTGCAATTTGGGAAGCCACAGGTGGCATTTGCACAGCTGGAGCAATGGCTGGAGGTGTGGCAGTTTGTAAAAACGGCTGTCTCATTAACAACATTGAGAAAGATCTTTGTAAATTTTCTAATTGTTCATGTATTGCATGCAATTTGCCAGCAGATGGTGGTACAACATTAGAAAATGCAGTTAGCTGTGATGTAGGCAAAGCTTTCTGCTCTGATTGGTCTGACACCACACCCATGTGACCAACTTGTGGGTGGTTCCTTGGCTTCGAAGAAGAAGGCAAGATGAAGGGCTCAGAAACTTGAACAACACCCTTATCTGGCTGAAGGGAGGATGCAAAGGCCTTAGCCTGCTTTATATTTTGTTCAAAAACTTTAATTTGCTGCAGATAATCACACACAACTTTCTGACACATTGTCTGCTCGGGACTCATTGTAGAATAATGAATTTCACCTTTCTCTTTGGGTGAAAAATGCTCAGCTGACTGTAAAACTTTAGCACCAAGCTTTTAATAATCTTGGGCTTTTATTTTTTCAGACTGAGCTCTTTCTTGGGCAGTAGCGTAGGAGCATGCATCATGAACAGAAGTTACAGACCTTCCTCTTCCATGGCAGCTTCTTCCAGACTCATAGCAGAAGCAAGTGGGGGAGTTTGCCAAACTGCAAATTGGCTGTCTGAAGCTCTCCGAGCAGCCCCCTTAGTTAGGTCAGAAAGTGACAAATCTTCCTCCGACTGAGCCCTTTGTTTATTTTTTGCTTTCTTTCATGGCATCTTGCAATTATACACAACGTCCTCGGATGTTGTGAACTAATTGACTAATAACCTCACTTATCAAGGCAACTAGCAAAGAAAAACATCGTTAATCTTGGAACCATCCTCTGCTACCATTTGTCAGGGAGTAAAAATCAGCTTCCATAAATCCTGCTAATTAGAGGTGGACTGTGCCTTTCTTTGTTGTCAATTTTGATTAAATAAAACCCGGAAAGTAATATAAGAAACATATTTTTTATTTACAAAAATAATAAAACCTAACGGACTACATACTGGCAGCTAATCACACACCAAAAGCATATATAGGAAATGTCAGCCTTCAAGATTTTCTTCTTTTGCTTTGCATCTTTTGGCTGTCATAAGTAATGGGGGGAGGAGGGGGGACATGGTTATGGGAAGTGAGCTGGAGGTTTTGTTAAAAAGAATTGTATTTGTTGGGGGGGAATTTCTTGCTTTGGTTTCTATCTTATGCTATCAGCTCTTTATCAAAATATGTCAAGGTCAACGGACAGAGGCCTCATCACCACCTGGAGATGCCCACATGATGTTATCCACAACTTTTAATTGGGTAGCCAACTTGAACTATTGTGAGTGGGAACGTTGCCATCACTTTGCATATGTGATTTTCGCGCTCTTTCTCTCAGATTCAGAATTCTTTTGTTGCTACCACTTGAATTCCAGTAAAAGATATCTTTTCTCTAATTAATGGAGTCTAAGTATTTTTTTTCTTGGATTTTGAATGGAGCACTACCTGACAGGAGGTGAAGAAAAAAAACTTTTTAAGCATGCGCAGTAAATCAGAAATCACAAGACATCCTTATCTCATTACTATGGAGACAAGATAACAAAGTTCTAGCTAGCAGACAACTGCCTGCAAATCTTAGCCTAGGAGCTTGGCAGATAATTCAAAAGAATGTAGTGACAGTGGTTTGGTGGTTATTTTTGGTTGTAGTTATAATTGTAGTTGAGGTAGTGGTTGTGGTAGTGGTTGTTGAGTTGAGATTTGATTTTGAGCTCATGGGTATTCGCTTATCTGTGCTGTATTTTTTTTTCCAAGAGAGATTAGGCTTGCTTGTATAGTTGTTTCAAACGTGTTACTAAGCGTTCTTCTATTGAGTGAATGGATGATTCTATGTTTTCAACTCTATCAGACAGGGTACTTAATTAATTTAGCTTATGTAAACATGATGGACATAGACAAGGAAGTGTATCTGATGTTTTTAGGAGATCAGCTAGGTTTTTGGTTAAGTTTAAACAGATGAGGTGGGCTTGATGGTCACATAGGTGGCATTTAATGTTATTTTCGCTTTCATTGATGCTTTCAAAACATTTGAAGCATGTGCAGGAGATAGGGGGGTCATTGGTAGAGATATTATTCTTTTGTTGATGTTTGGTGGAGGGTTTGGAGTTTTTGGCTGGCATGGTCAATGACAATAGTACACTAAACAATTAGAATAGCTAAATTAATATGACAAGTAGACAGTTACTTAATGAATGTTGGTAATTAATATATGTTAATTGATAAGTTAGAGAACAAATCAATAGTAAGTTTACTTATTACTAAAAAAAATAAATCAACTAGATAATCAATTATACAGTATTAAAGCACTAACAATCAATAAATCACTAATTAGTGGTCATTTAACAATTAATTATTATACTATTAAATGATAAATCAGTTATTTTAGACTAAGCATTATCTATCAATAATATGTCTTGAGGCAATGAAATAATGGAGGTAGTGAAGTATTGGAGGTTGGTAGTGAAAAGTTCCTTGGTTTTTCCTTAAAGCCACATTGTTTTTTTTTTTTTGTTTTTTTTGTTTTTTTGTTTTTTAAAGAGGAAGTGTTGCTTGAAGGAGCTTTGTTAGTGTTCTGTGGAAGACACTTTAATCAGTTACATTTCATTAGATCATGGAGATGTTCCAATCAGCTGCTTGAGAGATTTGAATGGGGAAGATTTGAATGAACTCTCCAATCATCTATTTTGGAGTTTTGAGTGGGGATTTAAATGGAGCTCGTCCAATCAGCTGGTTGCAACATTTTTACGAGGTATTAAGTGGTTAAGTGTTTCTTGGCTGAATGCCTGGAGAGCTGGTTTAAAGGGCTTTCCCTTACTACCTGAGAGAGAGAGAAAAGGATTTTAGCGTGGCTGCTTGGTTTTCTGATTGTATTGGGGTGAAAATATGGTAAAAATATAGAGTTTTGTCAGGGTGGGGGGTGCTAAGGTAAATCTTCTGACAATCCTCTGCTTTGGACTAGAGCAGAGAATACAAGGGAATTATCTCATCCTCAGACCAATCTAAGGCAGTGTCTGAGTAAACCTGGAAATCTTTGTCTATCTGGAGCATCCTAAGTGCAGTCTGGTTTCCTGGTTTCTTCTGTCTGGGAGTGCAGCTTTGGATGCAAGTGAGGCATGGGGGAATGCAATGACATAGGCAACACAGGAGGGCTCCTAGAACACAAACAATGACAATGCTTGCAATGAGGATTTTAAGCCAATGGAAGTCTGGTAGCCATGAGAAGAGCCAGGAAAAGTCTATGGATGGTTGGTTATGGCCAATATTTTCAGCTAGTTCTTTCAGGTGGAGGATGTCATTCTCCACAAGTTCAGCGGATTGTTCTAGATGAAAGCAACACTCACAGCCATTATTCTCTGACCTGTCTTAATTCTCTGTTCACAGGCTATTCAAATTTCTGAAATTCTGTACAGCTAGTCCTGGCACTTTCACTAGTGACACAGCCAATGAAACATATTCAGCTTTTGTAAGAAAGGGAATTTTGGAGTCACAGACTGAGTCTCAAGTGTGAAAAGCTCTCCTGTATTGTCTCTGTAATGAGGGCATAAGAATTATTAGTCTCCTTAGGGTGCAGGCCCCCGCTGTGGTGTTTGTGGGAAGATAAGAGAAAGCTATTAAGCCACATAGGAAGAACCATCCTGGGAGAAGCCTCATGTAACTATAGGAGAATGGGATGATTTCCATGTTGCTGCATGTAAAGGCTGTGTTATCTAGGATTATGCAGTCATGTATCTTTAGTAAGGAGCATCCTGTGAGGTTAAAACATTGTTAAGAGGTAATGGTTGCAGCAATGTGCAAGTGTGTACATTGTTTGGTCCTTTCTGTCAGAAGAGTAACTCCAGTCAAAGATGCTGGAGTAGGAGTCAGAGAGGTGAAAGTCCCTAAGCTTAGTATGGTTAAAGATGGCATGTGGTCTAGATGCTACTCTCATTAGGCATGTGGTAAGAATGTCCTTCACTGATTTTCTCCCTGCTAGGCAGAAGTTGGTGGTGTTCAGTAACTCTGTGGCTAGGTATTCCCAAATATTTTCTCTGGGAACAAGCTGGGGTCTAGGAATGTTGATACAGTGGGTACAAGTATACAAATACAAACAAAGTTATACAGTGTGGTTCTCAACATCTTCTCTTTCGGCCTCTTCAGGAATGTCAAAGAAAGCTGCTGGGGTCCACTGGTCCATCTTGGGGTCCTTTTTGAGTCTCACAGGTGGGACTCCAGGTGTTGTAGTCTTGGTAGGGCTGTGGTCCACTACAGTTGCAAGTTATGTTGGCTCCCAATTTGCAGAGTAAATCTCTGTCCAGAAGGGATTAAAGGAGATTGTGGGCACATCATGAAGGCATGAATCAGAGAGAAGGGACCTAATTCCACCTGGATGTCTTTTGTGAATTCTACAGGAATGATTTTTCCTCTCACCCCCATTATGTTGTCTGTGGCTCCAGGTGATACTGCTCCCTTAAAAGGGGCTGCTGTGATAAGGGAAGAAGTGGCTCCAGTGTCTATTAGGCATCTGTAGGGTCTCCCTCCTATAGAAATGTCAATCATAGGTTCTCCTTCTGGGTCTGTCCTTAGAGGAATGCTGAGGCTGGTGAAGGTAGGTTTGAATTCAGTTTGTCCTTCATCTAGTCACATGGCATGTGGGTTTCCAGCATCAGATTCCCATTTGGGTGACCTGGAGTTCCACCTATCTCTATGTTGGGGCTGGGTATCGCTAGGAAAAGGGGCTGAGGGTGGGTTGTAATTGGAAAAAATTTACATACAAGCCATACCCAGCCAGTCACATGACCACCAAGCTATACCCACAAATTAATCCACATCCACAGAACCGGTTATTAAGAAATTTTAATCCCACCCCTGCCTCTGTGTGTTTGTGTGTGTGTGAGGGGGGGGGAGGGAGAGAGAGAGGTTAGATCAGATATCTCTCTCTCTCTCCCACCAACACCAGCAAGCCACCATCAGTCAAAATTCATATTAGTGCTCCCTGGGATTTAAAATTATGCATTTGGTGGTCCCTGAGGTCCAAAAGGTTGGCAACCCCTGTCCCAGATGTTGGAAATGTAAACAGATACCCAGTTTTTATTATACTTTTTAGTAAAAAAGTATTGGTTAAAAATAAAAATGTGATTAGAAGAAATGATAAAACAACAAATAGACTTAAAACCAGAGACATTCCTGTTGGGTATTTTACTAGAGAAATACATATTTAATCTTATAGGTGGTCACAGCAGCGAGAATTGTACTGTATATGCACAAAATTGGAAAAATGAAAATATACCTATCTTCTAATTTCACACCTCATAAATAATTATACAGTTTCTTGATAATCTTTTCTTCTGTTCCTGTTAGGATTTTATCTAATTCTGTCAATTCATTATAAAACCTCTCCGCTTTAACATTTTTCATATCTAGAATGCATTTGCATGTATACCAATTCATATTAATCCATCGTTCATTCAGTTCTTTTTTTTTTTAAACAAATTTTATTCAATTTTTAACAATTTTTTAAAACAACTCTTTTCAGTAGACAGCATGTTCCCGGTCATCACTTTTACATGCAAATATGACAGTAGATCTATATTCATTTTAAACATTTGACTTCACTTCTATTCCATTTTAGCGGACAAAGGGTGAAAGAAATTAATCCTAATCTCAAATCTTAATCTCAATCTGTATAGCCCCCAGTTCATTTCAAGTTAATTGCAAATATACATATATATTTTAAAAACTTCCTGTATAAATCTTACAAATAACAATATATTTGCCCATCATATTAAAAATAAAGTTCATCCATATCTATCCTTTAATTGTCTTCACATTGTTAATACTCTTTCATCATTTACAGAATTCTTTTATCCGTCAGATTTGCCCTTTCATCACATATTCTCTCCATAATTCTAAATCCGTACCAATGTTAACACTAAAAAGAATGAAAAAAAAACCTAGACTTGCCCCCTTTTACTACTTTGAAAGTGACACCTCAGTGGTTAATATAGTAGCATAATCATAATCATTCTCTTTAAAACGAAAGATAGAGAAAAAGAAAAGAAAAAGAGAAAAGCTCCCTTACAATATATCTCTAATCGGTCGGGTTCTGCAACACATATCCCCCCTAAGATTGATTTATAGTTCCAAAATAATAATAAAAATAGCTAATCTTGGTTATTGACAAATCTCATTTTTAGGCATTTTCTAAGATCATTTCAATTAATTCAATTCATCTTGTTATGTATGTAGGTTTAAATGTTATTGGTTTATTTGAACTGGTCTTGTAAAATGTCAAATGGTATTGGTTTAAATAGTGCGGGAAGAAACCCTGCACTCCCATTGGCTAGCAGCTACGGCTGCAGGCTATAAAAGCACAGCCTTACCCGGACGGGTCCATTCGAGCTGTTGTCACTAATAAAGCCTTTTGCTGAACTCCTCGCGTCTGACTCTTCATGCAAACTTAACACATCTAATCATCATTTAGCTTTCTTTTGTGAATAAGAAATGAAAATGTGACCTTTTACCAGTAAAATTGTCAGTAACCCTATTGTTTTACACTTTTATAATTACAATATATTCTTATTACCATTTCTTCATGCAGAACCCCCCTTTTAAATACGTTAACCATTGTCTCTATGCAAACAAGTTCCTTTCTTTATTATGTAATTCCGTGTCTCTCTATCTTTTGTTCTTGTTTCTTGTTCCTTCTCCTCTCTTTTATCCCGCTATCCCCCTCTCTATCCAGTTTAAATCCTCTCTCTCTCTTTACCTTTCTGCTCTCTATCCTTCTGGACCTTTCTATCATGCCTAGTTTCATAAATGTTCCCCTTTTTAATTATCTTCTTAAGTTTCATTTTTTTGACCATCCTCCTTTCCCTTTTATTTGTATTAATCTTTGTGTTAATTGTCTTCTTAAAATGGCTTTGCTTGTTGGCCCTTCTCCTCCCTATTATCCTGCTCTCCCCCTTCTCTATCCAGTTTGAATCCCTCTCTCTCTCTTTACCTTTCTGTTCCCTTTCCTTCTGAACCTTTCTAACATGCTTAATTTCAAATGTTCCCCTTTTAGATACTTTCTTAGGTTCCGTTTTTTAGCCACCCTTCCTTTCCCTTTTATTTGCATTAATCTTTGTATTAATTGTCTTTTAAGATGGCTTTTCTTGTGCTGGCTCCACCCTTTCCAAGGCTCCTTCTTTATTCAGCATTTGAATGCCCATATTTTCTGCAACATGCCAAGTTAGTTCAGTCACTTCCTGTAACAGTTCTTTCATACTTTTAAACTCCATTTTAATTCTTTGGATGACCACCAAAATTTTAATTTTCCTTATTTCTTCTTCTTCTTTAAATTTTCTATGATCCTAACCCAGGTCCAGAGTCTATATCAGTATCACCAATTAGTCCGGCAATCCGTCTTTGTGTATTCAGGCTTTCACTTTCTATAAGTCTTGTGTCTCTTTAAAATGTAACAACTCAATCCACAAAGGAACAAGATAGTTTCTTACTTCTTTAGCTTCCAATTTTTCTCCACAAAGTGGCACTTTCTGCACAGAGTCTTAACCCTTTCCTTTTATTTTAATATTCAAAGTTTTCCAAGCCCCAAACTTAAGTTCTTACGCTGACTTCTTCCTTTCCGGTTCAAAGCCCCTTATAGCTGTCAAAATATTTTACTTATTTTTTCTTCACTTGGAACTTCGCGCTTCTGTTTCTCTTTTTAAAAACTCATCTTTATCTTAATCCCGGGTGCCTTGATCTTACCATCCGATACTCCCGGTTCCTCTGCTGTCGACTTCTCTCTTTCCTCCTGCACCAATCTTAATCCCGTTGAGACCTTCTCTTGAGGTGGCCATTTTGACCACCACTTCTTGGCGTCTTCGAGAGGAAAGGACCAGACCAAAAGGGGAGATGCGGCTCCCCTCACTCTGGCTGGCAGATTTCCCTTTCTCCGCCGCCCCTCTGAGGCAGCTTCAGCCCGAACCTTGCAGGATCGGGGCTCTCGACGAAGAGCCAGGCTGCGGTCGTGGGCGATCACAAACCGCGCCTGTTCTCGAGAAGGCTCAACCCGGAAGTCCCGTTCATTCAGTTCTTGTTTGTTTTGAGTTCACCCCTTTCACTTAAAACATCTTTATATCTAACAATATTTCCCATTTTAAGAACATTTGGATATATAAATGCTTCCATCATCGATTACCAGATTGGAATCTTCAAGTAGTGTTGTTCTCTTATTTTCTCCCATATTGACAATAAAACATTTCTTACTGTTCTGACCCAAACCCTTTTCCCAGAAAACAAACATAAACCAAAGAAACCTTTTAATGATTCTTATGAATCCCCGGTTAAAAGGCTGCTGCAAACTAATTAACTTTGATAAGCATGAGCCTCATCAAAACTGTGCGAGGCTGCCAAGAATAACAGATAAGGTTACCTAGAAATATTTTACAACACAAAAGTCTTCAAATACCAACTAAGGCAGTGTACAGGTCGTCTTTGAGTCCATCTTTGAACCAAAAGACTAGGATATCTTCTGGCCAGTTGACTTGGCTGGCCAGCTCGCGAAATTTCTCAGTGTATTCAGCCACAGGGCAACAGCCTTGCTTTACGACCCTAATGCAGTTGCGGGCTTTTCAATTGGCAAGGGGGTCTATGAAGTAGGGCTGTCATGAATCGATCAAGGTTCCTCAGGTCTGGGGCATTAATGTTGTGGAGGGTTACCATCCATCTGGTGGCTGTTCCTTCTAGGGCCAGGGTGATGACTTGCACTTGGGCCCCCTGGGTCGGGAAGTTCCACCCGTATTCTTGCATATAGGTGAGGACTTGCACCAGGAAGAATCCTAATTTCTGGTAGTCCCCATCGAATTTCACCCTCAAGGGCAGGATCTTTCTCTGCAGTTGTATGTCTCTGGGTTGGCCAGGGTTAATCCCCTGCTCTGGAACGGCAAGGGGTTGGGTACCTGGCACTGCTGCTGGTCCTCTGGCTTGTTCCGTTGCTCAATCATTCTCAGCTGGATCAGGGGCGACAGCTCGGGTCCTCTCAATTTCTGGTTCACTTGCTCCCCTTCGTTGGTGACCTGGTTCATCCCACACATTGAGGCCCTCCAGGGCTTCCCTCATGAGATGATTTATGTACCGTTTCAATCAGTCATCTACCAGTGGTTTCTCAACCCATTCTTCCCGATCAGAAAGGGCCTCCAGCTCCATTTTCCACCCGGGTTTATGGTTACCCTGGGTGAGGGTTACTCCCTTGGTTCTTCCATCCCAGCTGTCTCTCTTTCCTACACCTATAGACCACCGGGGCTTCATGGAATTTTCGCAGGCAGCTTCGATGTCTTTGATGGGATACACAAAGCCAGTGTCTGGCTGGATAGTTGTCGAAGTTTCTCCCCAGCATTCAGCTTCCCCTTTCTCCTTGCTATGTTCAGACATTTTTTGCAGGTCCCCTCGGTAGAGTGAAGTTCTTTTTTGGAAGGAAAAAAAATCCTCTCCAGGTTGACCACTATTGCAGATCCTGCTTTATGTGAGGCCCAGACTAATCCCCCTTCAAACAATAAGAATGAACTTCTGAAAACTGGTTACTTCAAAACAAATTCTTTATTGTGAAAAGGAAGATATCCAGGTACCAGTCAAATCAGGATCTAATATGCCTCCAGGCATACTGCATAGATAAAGGGAGTTAGAACCCCTCCCCTTATTCTGATGTGGATTTTGTCAGTACAAAGAAGCAACATGTTAATGCCCCCCTTTTCTGGGAACGTAGTTGAGAAAAGTTTTCCAGGAAGTTTCTTTTAGAGCTGGAATTTTTATGGTACCTTCTCCTCTTGCTATCTCTCCAAGAGGTGACAAGTTTCCAGGCATCTGGACTCCAGTCTCTAGTATATCATGTGCAAGTTATACAGATTCAATACAAGACTTAAGATATTCAGGTTACATCAAAAAGGATTACTTGTACCAACTCCCACCCCCTTCTTCTTCCATTGAAGAATGGCAGATACACGGATCTGACACTCGGAAAAGATTTCAATAGGACAGTCCATGGGTCGATGGGGTGGAAGCTCATCTGAGCCCTCTTTACTAAACACTTCGGCTAGGTCCCTGCATTCTTAGGGGATACCTCGCCACAGCTCCTCTTTCAGAGTGATGGCTGCTTTCTCCTTTGGCCCACCTTATTGCTGCTGGCTGCCATCATTAGAGCTGTTACCCCCCCAGGGAAGCCTCAAAGTCCATTTTTTCTAGTCCACTTGTGGGGTCCAGCACTTCAGCCATGAAGCCCTAAGACAAGGGGCAATTCCATTCCAGGCATCGCTATAAAGATTAAATCTCCTTGTGGCTCCCCATGATGAGTTCTAGCAGCTCAGTGGTGAATGTAGCTGGGACTGCACCTGTGACCGGCTTGTTTTCACAGACAGTTTCCCCATTAGGATTGTGCTGATCAAGCACCTGGTGCACCCTGAGTCTAGCAGGGCTCTTAATTTTATTCTTCTCCCCAAGCTGGGGATTAGCAGTTCTAGGAGCAAGGTGATTGGCTCTATCAGTCCACTTACCAAGGAGTCATCCTCCAGATCACTGTCAGATTGGCTGGGGCCTTCCTCAGATGGGATCGGAGTTCCACCTCCAGATTTTGCAGATGGGTGGAACTTTACAACCTCACCTGTCAGATCTGTGTATCTGTCATTTCTTCAATGAAAGAAGAAAGGGGGAGGGAGACTGATAATGAAATCCTTCTTGATGTAACCTGAATATATTTAATCTTATATTGAATTTGTATAACCTACACATGATACAATGGAGGGATGAAACCCAGATAGCCAGAACCTATCACCTCTGAGAGAGACAGCCAGGAGATGAAGAGACCATAAAAATTCCACAGTGAGATGTGTCCTGGGGAAACTCTGGAAAAGATCATTCTAAAAGGGGGTGGGGGGAATTAACATGTTGGCTCTTTGTTTTACTAAATACACATCAAGATAAGGGGAGGGGTTTTAAACTCCCTTGTCTATCTCTGCATGCCTGAGAGAACTTAGACGCTGCTTTTAACCCTACATGACTTGTCTCATCTCAATAAAGGATTCTTTTTGATATGTTTTGATACGTTTTCAGATGTTCATTCTAGTTGATTGAATGGGAGAAGTTCTGTAGCCTGACATAACCGCTTTTCAGGAAAGTGTCTTTGGTGCATGGAGTAGTCTTGGCCAGCTTTCCTTCAGGCAAATGATCACTTTTCTTGGTCAATGTATTTTATTGGCATTTGGCAGCACAGTGGCCTTCTTTTCCACACTTGAAATAGATGGTTGAGTGCAGCACTGCTGCTTGCTTTTGAAGGGCTCTTGCTTCCTTTAAGGTGGAAATCTCTTCCAGACTTGGCCGGACCAGTACTGATTCCTTGCTTGGTCGATTTCAGCCTCCTCCACCAGGACATACCAGTCGTAAAGATGATTTGGTGCCCCACAGGTGATGCAGGTGTGGTAGCGGTTGTCATTTATCCCATCCTTGAAGCAGCTCACTAGGATGTCCTCCGCCCAGTCTATGTGACAGGCCAGGCCCAGTCCATGTGACAGGCCAGGAACTCCTTGGTATATTTGGCTATTAGCTGGCAGCCTTGTCTCACAGTGTTAATGTGATCTCTGGTCTTGTGGTTAACTAAAGGGTCCTTAAACCTCCACTGGAGGGCCATCATGAAGTGATCAAAATTCTGGAGCTCTGAAGCATTTGCATTATGGAGGGTCACTATCCACCTTGTAGCAGTTCCCTCCAGGTCATGACAACTTGGATCCAGGGTCCCTGGCTTGGGAAGTCTCAGCCATACTCCTGAATGTAGGTAAGGACATGGGTGAGGAAGAATCCCAGTTGTTGGGGATCTCCATCAAATTTGATACCCAGGGGAGTGCTTTTCATTCTGGCTGGGGAGTTCTCCCAGCTGCCACTCTGGAGACATTCATTAGACACGGATTTTGGAGCAGAGGGTTGGCAGAGATGGCAGCTGCTCCATCTGTCCTGGTGGCATTTCCAGATGCTCCTGGGGTGGGAGAATCTGCTCTTTCTCCATTGGTTCCCCCTTATCGTTGCCTTCATCCTGGAGGTCCAGGGCATCCTCCGGCCCTATTATTCTGGAAAGCCTCCAGCCCAAAGCACATTACATGTTTCTTGAGGCTATCCTCTTGTTCTGGCTCCTCATCCAGGTCATCATGATCTGACAGGGCTTCCAACTCACACCTCCAGTCCTGCTGCCAACTGCCTTTGGTGAGGGTTACTCCTTTGGTCCTTCCTTCCCAGTGGTCTTTCTTCTCCACACCAATGAACCACCTCAGCTTTATGAGATCTTCCAGTGCATCCAGTTCCTCTGCCAAGCATCTGGAGGCTGCATCAGCTTAGGTCTTGGTGAAGGTTTCCCCCCAGCACTCTCCTTCTATGTGCTCACTGGCCTGGTGAGACATAGTTTGCAGGGTTCCCTCTCTAAAGCAGAGCTTCTCTTGGTTGACCACTATTGCAGATCCTGCCTAATGTAAGGACTTGCCTCTCATCTCTCCTCAAGAAAGCAGAACTCTTGAAACCAGCATCATTTCAAAAGGGACTTTTATTGGGAGATAGAAAGAAAAGCAAGGCAGGATCTGAAATTCCTGCTCAAAACCATTAGAAAGTTGTAAAAACCCTGTAGAGTCTGTCCTGTCTGAAGTCGAGCCAATCCACAGGTGTGAGGTTGTTGTGAGAACCTCGAGATAAAAGGGTGATAAGAAGCTGTTCTCAGGCACCATTTGCTTGTTCCCTCAGAGCTGAGACAAAACAGATGGCCCCAGGCTATTCCCTCCCATTCCTAGGAAGGTACATAAAAGTAAAAGAAAGACCAGAGGCAAGGAAAAGTTGTAAATTGGAATCCAGGCCCTCCCTGCAGGAATGGCAACATCTCAATAGGGATCTATGGGGACCTGACAGTGCAGTGGTTAGAATGCAGTATTGCAGGCTAATTCTGCAAACTGCCAGCAGTTCAATTCTCACCAGCTCAAGGTTGATCCAGGCTTCTATCCTTCTGAGGTCAGTAAAATGAGGGCCCAGATTGTTGGGGGCAATATGCTGACTCTGTAAATCACTTAGAGAGGGCTGTAAAGCACTATGAAGTGGTATGTAAGGTTTCAGTACTATTGCTAGTACTATTATTTGATTTTTGTTGTTGATGATGCACTGTTTCACTTAGTTAAAGGTTATGACAATAAGAGTTTTAGTAATATTTAAATTATATTATTAAATATAATTAAATTATATCATTATTAGTTTGTTAATAAACTTGATATTAGCATCCATGTTTTCTTTTGATGGTCGGGAAAGTCAGGTTTTGCTTTTAGCCAAAGCTATTTCTTTTTTTTTTCATGCAAAACTTATTTTATTCATAAATTAAACAAAAGAACTGTATTCTGGACATACGTGTTAAAGAAACAAGTGTGGATGGAAAAAGAGAAGATGCAACATATTTTAAGGATGTCTGTTTTTTCTTATGTCTAATCATTGTTTTTTTATTGTTGTTTTCTGCCACATCACATATATCAAATCTATGCATTATTTGTTTCTATACCGTATATAAAGACTTGAAATAGTCTTTCTTTGACTGTACAGTACACATTAAGGAAGACAGAAACCTCAACAATGAAGTATACAGAAAATCCACAGACATTGTACATTGGAGAAACAAAACAACCACTTCACAAACTCATGACACAACATAGGAGAACAAACCTGTCAGGACAAGATTCAGCAGTTCAATTGCATTTGAAAGAGAATGTTTGCCACATTCTGGACAGAGAGGATCATTGGTTTGAAAGAGGGATCAAAGAAGCCAACTAATTCAAGCAGCCCTCTCATAACAGAAGGGGAGGGATATGATACCAACTATCTCCTGTCTACAATCTCCTGTCTAGTCCTTTCAGCTGCCCCAAGAAGATTCCACACCCATTTGCATTCTCATTCAAGTGAACCTGAGGGTACAGATAAATCCCCAAGTGATCTCAATGACTCTCAGAGCTAACAATCAATCTTCAAAGAACTAAAGGCCAGATGACTGCAAAAAATATAAATCCTTCTATTCCCACCATTCCATCAGAATTTGTTGGATGATAAGAGAAATGTTTTCAAAGAAAAAACCAAGAAAGTCCAGTTGCCTTTTGAAAAGCACCTTTGGGACAACCATGACATGGGTGATTGAGAATCTCCATAGACATTCATTTCCCAGTGTTCCTTGGAAAATCAAGGAAATCTTCAAAAAAAAGGCCAGGACTTATAGTCCTAATAGTCCCGGTTCTCCCATGTTACCCCCCTCCTGCGCAGCCTGCATTGGCTACCGATTGCGCTCCGGGTGAGATTCAAGGTTTTAGTTTTGACATTCAAAGTCCTACATGACATGGGTCCTCAATATTTGAGGGAGCGTCTTCTTCCGATAGCTAGTGCCGGCCGCCCTTGCCATAGGCAAGGACTCCTCGGGGTCCCGTTGGCGGGTCAATGCTGGCTGGTGACTCCCTGATGACAAGCCTTTTCTGTCGTGGCCCCTGACCTCTGGAATCAACTGCCTCTGGAGCTCCGTCTGGCCCCTGATCTCCACACCTTCCGCTGTGAATTAAAGACCTGGTTATTCGACCAACCCGGGCTGTGACCCCTCCCTGGGGGAGGGATGGTTTTTAATGTATATTATTGTGTTTTTATATTTGGGCTTGTTTTGGTTTAATGCTTTTTTAAATATTTATTGTTCTGTGTTTTTAGTTGTGAGCTGCCCCGAGTCTTCGGAGATGGGGCGGCATACAAGTTCAAATAAATAAATAAATAATAAATAATGACCTGCTGCCTCTTATGCTCCAGAGGCCAATAATGTTCAGTAGAATTGCCCTTCAATCACTAAAGAAGAGAACAAATATAGGCAGTTTCCAATGTGGCCGTGAATTGAATTATGCCAGTATCACAAAGATATCTCCTCCAAAAACACTTAGCAAGACATTCATGTGTGTCATAGATAGTGTGTCATAGCGGGAAAAATAGAGTACAGTCAGACGCCCTTCCCTTTTCTCTTGAATTGCTTTCACTTACTTATTTTTTATGCTTTGCATAATATTGCTTATCTTATAAGGTAATATAGTCAGTATGTATGGCTTAGGATTCTAGCTCTTTTTTGATGACTGACATGAGGTGGTTCAATGTGATTTTGTTTTGTCAGTATGTAATTTTTCACTAGAGGTCAGGATTGTATTGCTAATGTAACAATAGTAGTTCTATTTAGTTTTTAAGTGTTAATTTTAATGCAAGTTTCATGGACTTTTTAAGAACAGAAGAATCTGAATTGGATCATTCTTTCATTTACTTTTTAGTTTGATCAAGTTGTCCACTGGACAGAAGCCATCCTTTCCTCTGCCATATCTGTCACATTCTCCATGTAAATCCTGTTAAAGAAATGTTATAGAATCATATGGCTAAACCTTGGAGTTTTCTAGTCCAAGGCAGGAATCCTTATACCATCCCAGATAAATGGTTGTCCAATATTTTCTTGAAAATGTCTAGTGAAGGAGCACTTACAACTCCAGGAGGCAAGCTGTTCCATTGGTCAACTGCTCTCACTGTCAGAAAATTTCTCCTTAGTTCCAGGTAGGAGCGCTGTTCAATGAACTTTCACCCATTGTTTCTTGTTCTGCCCTCAGGTGACTTGGACAATAAGTCAACCCCCTCATCTCTGTGACTGACCCTCAAGTGCCAGAAGACAGGTAACACATCACCCCTAATCCTTCTCTTCATTAGTCTAGACCATGCTGGCTCAGGAATTATGGGTGTTGAAGTCTACAAAGCCATTAAAGGGGCCATAGTCTAAATATACCTAGTTCCCATAACCATTCATCATACAGTTTAGTCTCCAGACCTCCTGTCATCTTTGTTCTTCTCTGCACTCTTAATAAAGCTTTAGAATCTTTTTTGTATCATGGCGACCAGAACTGGATGTGTATTCCAAGTGTGGGTTCACTAGTCCAGTATAGAGCAGTATTGTCACTTCTCTTGATCTTGATACTATACTTCTCAGAGATGGTATCCAGCAGGTTCTGACCAGTTCTGGAGAACTGGTAGTGGAAAATTTGAGTAGTTCGGAGAACCGGCAAATACCACCTCTGACTGGCCCCGCTCCCATCTATTCTCTGCCTCCTGAGTCCCAGCTGATTGGCTGGGTCTTCTTTTGTTGCCCTGCACAGGAGAACGGAGCTGGAAAGCAGGTTAGTGGGGTGGGGAGGGAATGGGGATTTTGCAGTAACCTTCCCCCAGGAGTGGGGAGGGAATGGGGATTTTGCAGTATCCTTCCCCTGGAGTGGGGTGGGAATGGAGATTTTACAGTTTCCTTCCCCTGGAGTGAGGTGGGAATGGAGATTTTACAGTATCCTTCCCCTGCCACATCCACCAAGCCAAGCCACACCCATCAAGCCAAGCCATGCCCAACAAACCACACCCACAGAAATGGTAATTTTTTTTAATCCCACCACTGATCCTTCTGTTGATGCAGCCTAGGACTGCATTAAGTTTTTTGGCAGCTGCAGCACATTTCTATATACCCCTTTCACATTTACTACTGATAAGCCATGTATCATCTATTCTAAAACTGTGCATTTGGGTTTTCCTGCCCAAGTTAAGGACCTTATTTTTCTCACCACTGAACTGCATCTTGTTGGATAGGACCTAGGTTCAAGTCTGTCAAGATCCTTTTGAATCTTGAAGTCTATCATCCAAAATGTTAGCAATTCTCTCCCCAGCCTGGTGTTGTTTGTAAATCTGATGAGTCCTCCGTCTATCCCTCATCTAGATCATTTATGAAGATGTTGAACACCTAAGAAATGAGCAAGGAGATTAATAGAAGCCACTATGGGTTTGTTAAGAACAGTTCATGTGAGACAAACCTTATTGTATTCTTTGATAAAGCAACTAAATTAATAGATCTAGGAAATGCTATGTATATAGCATACATAGGCTTCAGTAAGCCATTTGACAAAGTAGTTCACAGCCTACTTCTTGGTAAAATAGAACAATGTGGGAGAGACAGTACCACCACCAGATGGATTTACAAAAGTTCTGATACATCACATGATGCCGCCATAATGATGTTAGCTTGGTAGGTGATAGGGAAAGGAAGAAGGTATGAGGTGCCAGATAAGGAGTTAGGGTGGGATGGGATGCTGCAGCAGGTGAAGTGATTGATAGAGATGTTGTAAGTTTTTCTTTGAATTGAGGTTGGTAAGCTGCTATTTCTTGGTCTTTTGTTCTAGTCTCTATTTTTCCCATTTCATTCTCTTCCATATCGCCTGCTACCTGTCTGGTCAATGGCCAACAAATTAGTGATGTCATGAAACTTTTCTAGTATTTTACTTTTGCAAAGGATATTGGGTTTTTCTTGGAAGAGATAGGCAGGGATTTTGGATTCCCTGATTGTGATTTTTGACTCTGGTATATGATTATGTACTGCCAGAATCATTGGTAAATAAAGCTGACTGGGACAGTTGTTAACTGGATCATGATGTCATAGGTACAGGGCCAGAGAATTTCTCATCTAGGGATATGTGCCAATTCTCTTGGAACTCAGGCAGAAGTTGCTGTAAAAGCAATTTCACATTTTCACCAGAAATTCAATTATCTCTGGTTCTTGCCTTCTAACTACCTTTTCAACACTAGAAATATCTTTTCCCAGGCATTTCTGTTATTTGGTACTGTCCTTAAGTATCCACTTTACACTGGCATTGCAGTTTTAATGTTTGTATCTTTTCTGAAGTATTTATTCATGGAATTTCATTTATGTTTTTTAAAAAATGTTTTAATATTTAAAATTTTTGAAGCAACTCTGCTCAGATTTTAGTTCTGATCTAATCAATTTAATTTTGGGTAGATTATAATTATAATTAATTGATAAATCTACTAAGTTATACTGTGTTTCCCCAGAAATATATTCTATCCTGAAAACAAGCCCTAGCCTGATTTTCATGCCTGCGCCTAATATAAACTCTACCCCAAAAATAAACCTTATATAAGCCCCGGCCACCATCTGATTGTACGAGGTGGGACAGGTGAAAAAAATCAAACTAGGGCAGGGATGGGGGGGTAGAGCTTAGGATCACTGCAGCCAGGCTTCCCACACCCTGACACCTGCCCCGCCACTGCCTGACTTCTTCTGCAGCTGCTTGTACTCACAGCCAGGCACCATGTGGTGCATTGCACCGGTGCTGCTTGTCAACTCACAAAACATTCCTATGCCTGTTTTAGTAATTGCCATAAAAATGGGGGGAAAGTGAAAGTACATTCCAACTCTTATCTTTAAAAGATTGTAACTAAAATACCAGAGTTTTTGCCCGCAAATATATTTAATTGGAGAACGTGAATGATGACACCCAGTCTGTGAATGTGCTCAATTGGAGAATCTGGTTTATGACACACCCAGGGGGGAGGGGGAAAACAGGGTCACAGATGACTGTAAATTATGTATGCCAGAGTTGGCTTCATACAGAACAGTGCCAGTATGTCGCCTCTAATGAATTCTTTAAAGTTTTTTGAAGTTTGGCTTGAGAATCATGATTTAATGAGAGCGATTGCTGGAATCCTGACACTGCTGCTTGTAGAAAGACTCTGTGTCTCTTGTGCTGGAGCCACAGCTTGTGACAGGAAGCCATGAACCTCATTGCACTGGTGCCACCGGTCATACCAGAACGCTGCAAGGTTCATCATGCTGGTCCTGTTGCTCATGTATGCAATGGCACAACATGCCACACAGCCTCCTGCCATGAGCAGCATCATGACCAGCCACAGAAGAAGTCAGGCAGCAGTGTGACAGGTGTTGGGGCTTGGGAGGCATGGCTGTGGTGGTCCTAAGGTAAGCAGGTAAGACATCACCCAAAAATAAGACCTGATGCTTATTTGGGACCAAAAAGAAAACAAGATCAGGTCTTATTTTCAGGGAAACATGATAGATATTCTAAATGGAGTTACATTTCATAGAAACAAAATTGGAAGGTGATCTAGGCCATTTAATTTAGTTGTTGTTTCTTCATCTAAGTTAAATTATCTCTGGCAGATGATAGAAATACTCTGTACAAATGCTCCTGCTACAACTATAATAGATACAATATGATGGAATATTTTAAGGTACATTTTTTAAAAAGGACAATTTTTAATACATTTTCTGTCCTACAACGATCCTATCTAGTCTCAGAAGAATAGCTAAAAATCCAGAATTCTGCTTGGTGGTTTCTATCTTTCCTTCTTGTCCCTGCTGCATATTAAAACCCTTCCCTCTAATTCCTTTGCACAAATTCTGTAAGGAGAGACTATGTTAGTGTGTGATTGCAAAAATCAGAAATGTTGCACCTTTTCAGACAACAAATTTAATAAAAAGACATAAACTTTCCTGAGCTGTTGCTCACTTCTTTGGAAAATAATTTTCATTGGTCGTATAAAGCTGTACCTTGAAAGAGACATGAATCTCTACATTTAATATGTTGCAAGTTGTCTTGTTTTGGAAAGTCTAGGTATTCCAGAAGAATATGGCACAAAAATATGGTGGTATGATTCCCATGACTGAATAAAACTGCCCTAAATACCAATCATTAGATTAAAAATACCTGCAAGCCAGAGTTACAAATCAGGCAGGGTGCCAGAGCACCTTGAGGAATTAAAATAGTTAAAATGCAATGATAACTATCAACAGCCAACTCTTGCTCATAAAGTGAAACCTTTAGTAGAGAGGTCATTTAAGCTCTCCAGAAAGAGCACACCCAAGAGAAGCAATCCTTAGATCCATTTGCACCACTTAAAGATACCAGCTGGTCTCACTCACTTCACAAGATATCCTAAGGAAATCATTCAGATTTAAGGAAAGGTCACATGCCCCCCAGAAAGGCAGTAAAAAAATCACTGCCAAGCTTGCATCCTGCCTCTTGGAAGTACATCCCAAAAGGACAGTGCTAGATACCACTAAAGCAGTGAAGGAAGACCCCCCTCCCCAGATAGAAAAAGAAACCATGAGGCAGGAAAAAATTCAAGCACAATACAAATAATTAAATCACAACAGTAGCCATTGCTTGTTAAACCAATTACCAGAACAAATAGACACAGGAACTAACCAGATTTCTCAACCCAGTTTTTTTTTCAGGAACAGAGATTAACTTTTTTCCTTCCAAACAAAGCTGAATAGGGAAAATTATCCCATCAATAAACACAGGATTAAATGTCACCAAGCACAGAATTAAACTTCACCAAAAACCAGTTTTAGACCAAAACTCAGAAAGGGTATGTAAACTCACGTTTGAATGTCAATCTTTCTAGCTAACCAAGAAGCCTTGCTGAATATCACTCATTTCGGTTCCTTGTCATTAAAAGCTCCTTTTTGGCAGCTCTGCTTCATTATTCAATTATTTCTTCAAAGTGCTGATCATTGCATGCCAGCTGGAAGTATTTCCCGGGGAGTATTTCCTCCCAACAGCAGTGTAAAAAACTTAAAACAACACTTCCCCTTTAAGAAAGTACCAAGAAAGGAAAAAACCTTTGGAGACAGTAAGTCTAGGCATATTGCCAAGAATGTAATAAGGGTGGAAAAAAACAACAAAAGGAGATTTCTTCTAACTACCTGTTCTCCAAACTGCTTAGAAAGTTAACAACGAGTTCTATAGAACCGGTCAGAACTGGTAGAATCCCACCCCTGCTTCTCTCCATGTGGATGTAGTACCCATTAAGAACTACTCATTGAGTATGGTTTGTCAGCCAGCTGCAAATCCATCTGATGGGGATGTTGTCTATTCCATATTTTTTGAGCTTACCAAGAACTATGTTGTGGTCTACTTTGTCAAATGCCTTACTGAAATCTAAGTATACTATGTCCACAACATTTTGCTGGTCTACTAATTTAGTCACTTTATCAAAGAATGAAATAAGATTGGTTTGGTATGATCTGTTTTTAACAAACCCATGCTGGCATTAGTTATAACTTTATTTGCTTCTAGTTTTTTGCAGATCTGTTTTTTAATTTAATTTAACTTAATAATGGGATTTATATGCTGCCCTATCTCCTGAAGGACTCAGGGAGGCTCACAACAGTAAAAACATACAATACAAAATTTTAAAATTTTAAAAATATTAAACAAGAATCCCAATAATTATAATTAAAACTGACAGTAAACAATAAAAACCATTAAACCCCCTCAGTCCAGGTCGACCTGTTGGAAGAGCCATGTCTTCAGGTCGCGATGGAAGGATAGAAGGTCAGGAGCCATCCGCAACTCCAAGGGCAGTTGATTCCACAGGGTGGGTGTGCCAACAGAGAAGGCCCTCCCCCTGGGGGTCGTCAGCCGACACTGTCTGGCCAACGGCACCCTGAGGAGGCCCTGTTTGTGGGAGTGCACAGGCCTGGGAAGTTGTTGCTGGCAGTAGATGGTCCGGCAAATACCCCGGCCCTAAGCCATATAGGGCTTTATAGGTGATTACCAGCACCTTGAATCTACCCGGAGGGCAACCGGCAACCAATGCAACTCACACAGGCGGGGTGTAATATGGGAGTATCAGGATACTCCCATCACAACCCATGCAGCCACATTCTGCACCAGTTGAAGCCTCCGGGTGGTTTGCAAGGGCAGCCCCATGTAGAGACCATTGCAGTAGTCCACACGGGAGGTAACGAGCACATGAGTAACCGTATGCAAGGCATCTCAGTCCAGATAGGGGCGCAACTGACATACAAGATGAACCTGAGCAAATGCCCCTGGCCACGGCTCCCACCTGATCCTCCAAACTGAGCCGTGCATCCAGGAAGACACCCAAGTTGCGCACCCTATCTTTTTCAGGATCTTCCCAGGTATTGATCTTATACTGATTGGTCTGTAGTTTCCTGGGTCTGTTTCCCCCCCCCACTTTCTTAAAGATGGAAACCACATCAGCTCTTTTCCAGTCCTCAGTTTCTTTCCCAGTGCTCCAGGATTTTTGAAAGATATGGTACAATGATTCTAAGATAAGATCTGCCAGCTCCTTCAGAACTCTGGGATGTAATCTGTCAGGTCTCGGTGATTTATATTTGCCAAGGTCAGATAGGTGCTTATTTTAAGTTTTATTTCTAGTTTCTCTTTTATAGTTTTTTTAAATGTTGTGCTGTAATATCTTTCTGCATAAAGGCTGATGCAAAAAATGAGTTAAGCAGCTCTGCTTCCTCCCTACTGACTGTTACTTCCTTGCCATCTTCTCTCTTTAGTGGACCTACTGTTTCCTTGATTTGTTCTTACTAATATGTTGAAAGAAACTTTTAAAATTAACTTTGACTTTTGTTGCAAGTCTTTGTTCATTCTGAGCCTTCATCTTTGCATGTTTTGGCTATCTGCTGATAATCAGCCTTAGTTATGTGTCCCTCTTTCCATTGTTTGTAGTTGTCCTTTTTGTCTTTCAGTTTGTCAGAGAGATTTCTGTGCAGCCATGCTGGTTTCTTCTTGAATTTCTTGTTTTTCTTTTTCAGTGGTATGTGCTGGATTGGGCTTTTATGATTGCATTTTTGAGTTGTTTTCCCCCTTAGGATTTTCATCCATGGAATCTTTCCTAGTTTGTTAAAATCAGCTCTTTTAAAGTTTAAGACACTGGTTGGATTATTTTCTATTGCTTGTGTTTGCATTATATTGAATTCCACTATGACATGGTCACTTTCACCCAAGGTTCTGGTAATTTCAATTCACTCTATCACTTCTTCTCTATTAGTAAGAATTAGATCCAGTATAGCTTTACTTCTAGTTCCCTTCTCTAGCTTTTGGACGACAAAGTTGTTGGCTAGGGTGGTTAGGAATTTGTTTGATCTCCCACTTGCTGCAGAGTTGGTTTCCCAGTTGATATCTGGATAGTTAAAGTCTCCTGTTACTACTATGGTATGCTTCCTACATACATTTGCTAACTGGTTGGCAAAGAGTTCATCTATTTCTTCTGCTTGGTTGGTTGGCCTATAGCAATGTCCCTTTTCCCTACAACCTTTTAGATTGATATTCTGGAGGAGTTTTATCTTTGATCATGTGCATTTCTGTAGATATGTAGTGATCTCTTACAAATACTCCACCTCCTTCTTTTGTAGATCTGTTTCTTTTGAACAATTTGTATCTATCCAGCAGTACATTCCAATCATGGATTTTGTCCCTCCAGGTTTCTGTAATGGCAACTATGTCATACCTTCCCTTATGTACTATTGCTTTTAGTTCACCCTGTTTGTTCCCCATGCTTTGAGCATTTGTTTAGAAGCATTTAAGACTTTTATGCCTGTCCATGGGTTTCCTGCATCTCCTAATTGTTGTTTGAGTTTTTCTTTTTTCTCATCACTCCCTATCTCATTGTTTGATTTGTTTTCTCTTTATGATTGGTTTGGTGTTCTAGAGATTCTAAAGATTGGTCACCCTGCCCACTCAATTGTAGTTTAAAGTCCTTCTGATGAGTTGGGCCAGTTTTTTTCTGAGTACATTTTCCCCTATTTTTGTAAGGTGCAGCCCATCCTTTGCCAAGAATCCTTCATGTTGGTCCATAATGAAGTCCATGGCCCAGGAAAACAGTATTTTGGTGACACCAACCCTTTCATCAGTGGTTTATTTCTAGAATTCTTTTCCCCCTCGATGGATGTTGACCTTTTGTTGGGTGTACTGATGAGAATACTACTTGTACTCTTACCTCCTTAACTTTATCACCTAGTTATAATCTCTCAATATTGTACTCCAATTCTTTGTTGTGTGATTTATCCCACTGTGAAGGAGGAGGAAAGAGCATAATTAGGCCTAATTATTTCAATTAGGTTCTCAGACACATCTTTGATTTTTGCTCTAGGGAGATAACATACCACCCTAGATTGTATGTCCAATCTGCAGATGCCTGGTTCTGTTCCTTTGAGAATAGAAACTCCTATCACCAATACTCACCTTCATTTTTTGAGGTACAATCTGGGGTGCTTTTCTGTTTATCTTAGGTGTGTTTGTTAATGTGACTTTTTAAGGGATATTTGAAAATGTCTCTTTTCTAGGTGTCTGCATGTTTTCTTTGAGGGGGAGGTTGTGGGTCTGCATATTTTCATCTAGTGGGAGAAATTGATTGCCCAGTTTTAATGGGGCTGCTTCTGGTTGGGTTAGATTGGGCAGTAGGGGTTTCTTATATGTATGCTGCTCCTTTCTTTGATTATTGTGTTTCCTTCTATGAGTGACATACTGCCATTTGTCTTTCACTGCAGGTTTATTAGCAGGGTCACATCCCCTGGGAGTTATTTGTTCATTATTTAGATTGACTCCCTCTTCTTTGTGGCAGACCTTCAAATATTGGAACACTGCTATCATGCCATCCCCAGTCCTTCTTTTCACTAGACTAGTCATACCCAACTGTTCTTCATATGTATTAGCCTCCAGTCTCCTAATCATCTTTGTTGCTCTTCTCTCACACTTTCTCCTTAATGCATCCTAGGATTGCATTGGCTTTTTTGGCAGATGCAGTACACTATTGGCTCATATTTAAATGATTGTTCCCTAGGACTTGACTGCTCCCTAGCAATAACCACTATGGGGTATATCTATTCTTCTCTTGAGCTGTGGGTGCTCAGGGGTGTTCCCCTGTCCCTGAGATGTCCCGCTGTTTTGTCAAAGCCCCTCCTCGATGATGGGTTTCTTATTCCCGAGAGGGGGCATAGCATGACCAAGGGTTTCAAATTTTGTTTATCTTGGAAGGGGAGGTTTTTAAAATTTCTAATTGGTCATCTTAAGGGGTTAGGGAGGGGGGTGGAGGGGTCTTTTTGCAGCCCGGTGCGCGGTCAGGGAGGGTGGGGGAGGGGGCGGCGGGACTCCGGGGTGGGAGGTGGGGACCGCGATCCCCAGGGTGGTTGGAATTGGCAGAAGACGTCGAGGCACAGGGCCATATCATGTGTTGGGAGCGCACCGCCATCTTTGTGCGGTGGCCCGCTCCGACCCTGTGGCCTCCTCCCTAGGGAGCACCGGAATTGGGATCCCTGGCCTTAGGTTGGTGTATTTTAATGCCAGGTCCGTGGCTAATAAATCTTCCCTCCTCCGTGAGATCATTGAGGAGGAGGAGGCTGCGGACCTGGCTTGTATCACCGAGACCTGGTTGGGCCCAGAGGGAGGTGTCCCTCTGGTTGACTTATGCCCTCCAGGTTTTCGGGTCTTGCACCGACCACGGGCTCAGGGTAGGGGTGGTGGGGTGGCCGTGGTTATTAGGGAGACCCTGTTTCCAAGGGAGGTCACTGTTGCAGAGATAGGCGGGAGTGAGACCCTCCTTGTGAGGTGGGGGCCTAGTGGTCAGGTGGGTCTGCTGCTTACATACCTTTCCCCCAGCTGTGTGGCAGCAGCCCTACCTGGGCTTCTCGATCTTCTCTCTGGGGTGGCGGTGGAGCTCCCGGACCTTATGGTCCTGGGGGACTTCAATCTGCCTTCCCTGTGGGGGGGTGTCGGGTTTGGCCCAGGAGTTCATGGCATCTATGGAGGCCATGGGCCTGACCCAGTTGATTCAAGGCCCGACTCATGAGGGGGGGAATACTCTTGACCTAGTTTTTGTCTCTGAACGGTGGCGGAGTGACAGAGGGCAAGCTACTTCTACAGTCTTGCCCGTTCCATGGTCTGATCACTATCTCCTATGGCTGGTCTTCCAACAGGCCGCCCCCCACTGCTGGGAGGAGGAGCCACTTAGGTGGTTCCGCCCCAGGCGCCTGATGGACCCTGAAAGGTTCCAGGCAGAACTGGGGTTTTTTCCCTCTTCCCTTGCTCACAACTCTGCCGAGGATCTGGCAGTGGCCTGGCAACGGGCTGCGTCAGAAGCCCTCGACAGGGTTGTCCCCATGCGTCCCCTTACACGTCGTGGATCCCGGTTTGCTCCCTGGTATACTGAGGAGCTCCGGGAGATGAAACGACGTCGTAGGGGTTTAGAGAGCAGGTGGAGGTCTACCCATTCTCAATCCAATCGTGCCCAGCTAAGAGCCTACATTAGGACTTACCTGGTAGCTATGGGAGAGGCGAGAAGGTCTTATCTCTCCACTCTCATAGCGTCCGCCCAGCCACCCTGTTTCGGGTTACCTGTTCCCTCCTTCGTTTTGAGGGAGGGCCGGACCCATTGCGGGGCAGGGCTGAGGAGTTTGGTCAATATCTGACGGATAAGATCGCTCGCATTCGGGACGGGTTGTCCTCTGATTTGCAGTGCTCGGAGGAACGAGTTGTGGGTAGTCTGGCCACTGTTATCTGGGATGAGTTTGATCCTGTTTCCGAGGATGAAGTGGACAGGATTATGCGGCAACTGAGTTCCACCACATGTTTGTTGGACCCGTGTCCCTCCTGGCTGACTTATGCCGCCAGGGAGGCCACCTGCGGTTGGCTCCGGGCAGTTGTCAACGCTTCACTGAGGGAGGGTGTCTTTCCCTCTGCCTTGAAGGAGGTGGTGGTGAGACCCCTCCTGAAGAAGCCTGCCTTGGACCCGACCGTGTTAGACAACTTTCGTCCGGTCTCCAACCTTCGCTTTTTGGCGAAGGTTGTTGAGAGTGTGGTGGCTCAGCAGGTTCCGCTTTTCCTGGATGAAGCGGACTACCTGGATCCGTACCAATCGGGCTTCTGATCCGGTTACAGCACGGAGACGGCATTGGTCGCGCTGATGGATGATCTCTGGAGGGCCCGGGACAGGGGTTTTTCCTCTGTCCTGGTCCTATTGGACCTCTCAGCGGCTTTCGATACAATCGACCATGGTATCCTTTTGCGTCGCCTCCGGGGGTTGGGAGTGGGGGCACTGTTCTTCAGTGGTTCTCCTCCTACCTCTCGGGGCAGTCGCAATCGGTGTTAGTGGGAGGGGTTCGGTCGACCCCGAGGGCTCTCTCTTATGGGGTCCCGCAGGGGTCGGTCCTTTCCCCTCTCTTATTTAATATCTACATGAAACCGCTGGGTGAGATCATCCGTGGTTTTGGGGTGAAATTCCATCAGTACGCTGATGATACTCAGCTGTACCTTTCCACCCCAGGCCAGATCAGTGATACCCTCTCCCTGATGTCCCGGTGTTTGGATGCGGTACGGATCTGGATGAGTAGGAACATGCTCCGACTCAACCCAGCCAAGACTGAGTGGCTTTGCGTATCAGCGTCTCGGCCCAGTCAAGACTGTCCATCCTTGGCCATAGGGGGGAGTGTTACCCCCTGTGGATAGGGCGCGGAATCTGGGGGTCCTCCTGGATGTACAGCTCCGGTTGGAGGAGCAGGTGGGGGCCGTCGCCAGGGGGGCCTTTGCCCAGCTCCGTCTTGTTCGACAACTTCGCCCTTTTCTGGACCGGGACGCCCTACACACAGTTACTCATGCCCTTGTCACCTCGAGACTCGACTACTGCAATGCTCTCTATCTAGGACTGCCCTTGCATACCATCCGGAGATTGCAACTGGTGCAGAATGCGGCCGCGCGGGTGGTGATGGGAGTTACCCGGTTCTCCCATGTTACCCCCCTCCTGCGTGGCCTGCATTGGCTGCCGATTGCTCTCTGGGTGAGATTCAAGGTTTTAGTTTTGACATTCAAAGTCCTACACGACATGGGTCCCCAATATTTGAGGGAGCATCTTCTTCCAATAGCTAGTGCCGGCTGCCCTGTGTGGGCTCATAGGCAAGGACTCCTTGGGGTTCCATCGGCGGGTCAATGCTGGCTGGTACTTCCCCGACGACGAGCCTTCTCTGTCGCGGCCCCCGACCTCTGGAATCAACTGCTTCTGGAGCTCCGTCTGGCCCCTGATCTCCGCACCTTCCGCCGCGAATTAAAGACCTGGCTGTTTGACCAACCCGGGCTGTGACCCTTCCTTGGGGGGAGGGATGGGTTTTTAATGTATTTTTATTGTCGTGTTTTATATTTGGGCTTGTTTGGTTTAATGTCTTTTTAAATATTTATTGTTCTGTGTTTTTAGTTGTGACCAGTCTCTGAGATGGGGGCATACAAGTTCAAATATAAATAAATAAATAAATAAATAGGATTTCAAGATCTCTTTCGCAATTACTGCTATGGAGTCAATGTCATCTAATCTGTACCTGTACATTGGTTTTTCTTCCTTAAATGTAAAATCTTATTTTTATCCACATTTAATTTCATTTTGTTAGATAGGGCCCAGTGTTCAGGTCCATAGATATCCATTTCGATCTTGAGCCTATCTTCTGGTGTGTTGGCTATTCCTGCCAGCTTGGTGTGGTCTGCAAATTTGATGAGTTCCTCTTCTGTCCTCTCATCTAAATAATTGATGAAGATATTGAAGAATACTGGGCCTAAGAGAGACTGTTGGGGTACCCCACTGATTACTTCCTCCATGTAGATGTAGTTCCACCTATATGTTGAGTGTGGTTTGTCAGCTAGTTACAAATCCATATGGTGGTGATGCTGTCTATCCCACATTTTTCTAACTTACCAAGAAGTAGGTTGTGGTCTACTTCATCAAGTGCCTTATTGAAATCCAGTATACTATGTCCTCAGCATTTCGCGGGTCCACTAATTTAGTCACTTTCACTACTTTAGCCACTTTTGAATGAAAATCACTAGTGCAGAAATAGCCACTGCCAAACATAATCCTTTATAAAACCCTTAACGTGCTTTGCTAACAGAAGATGGGAGAAGCAAAAAAATCAGTTATGAATACTAATTAATAGGGAATATTTATTTGAGGAATTAGAAATGACAGGAATATTGGAGAAAGGCTTGTTACTTCCAACTCTCCAAAATCTCAAAGCACAAAAGTTACTTTGAGTGGCCTATGAGGTTTTGCAAAGAAAAAATAATCCATGCAGGAAATAGATTAGAATGGATTATAAAAAATAAACTGTCTTCTAATCAGGACAGTAATGGAGAGATGGGCAGTAAAACATACTATCAAAATTAGAAATCCTATGTTAGTTTTTCAAGATCTCTAAACACCTTTTCGGAAAGGATGTCTTCAAGTCAATCTTGATTCTTGGCAACTACCTGGATAAGTCCTTGCAACTTTCCTGGCAGGATTTTGGAAGTGGTTTCCCTTGCCTCTTTCCCAGGGCTGAGAGTGATTGGCTCAAGGTCACTCTGTGGCTTTGTGCCTAAGGCAGAACTAGAACTCAGGATCTCCTGGTTTCTTATTTAGTACTTAGGCATTACAAGTAGTCTTCAACAGGACCATTCACTGAAAATTACGATGCTGTACAAAGGGACTTTTGACCCTCTCCAAAGTTATGGCTGCTGCAGTGCACCCCACAGTAACATGAACAAAATTTGGGCGCTTGGCAATCAACTGATCCTTATGACTAACTGCAGAGATGCTGCAGCTGGCTCCCCATTTATCTTCCCCCATCCTACCTCACTAGAACTCTGCAGGCCTTAGGGCTGCTTCCCGCCCCACTTGGCTCCCACCACACCCCCATCACAGCTCAGTTATCTTTTTTGTAGATCTCTTTCAGGAAGTAGTTGCTCCACTGCATGGCCTTCCTACATGTCCTGACAAAAGGGACCATTTTCAGAGTGTTTGCAATGAATTTGGCCACTGTAAAATGGTGCCTGCTTCTGGGAAGGTGTCATGTGGCATTCTTTGGGATGCTGAAGAACAGTTTGGTTGGCTCTCCTTCCTGAACACAACCTCTATGTTCAGTTGGGGGAGAATGGAAGAGACAGAGTTGCTGCAACAGTTAACTTGTTTATTCAGGAACAAACAACCAGCAAAAACCTCATTGACAGTTCTCCTTTTATAGGAGTTGTCAGACGGGCCATCCAATCAGTTTAAAGTACACTGCTCAAAAAATAAAGGGAACACTTAAACAACACAATGTAACTCCAAGTCAATCACACTTCTGTGAAATCAAACTGTCCACTTAGGTAGCAACACTGATTAACAATCAATTCCACATGCTGTTGTGCAAATGGAAGAGACAACAGGTGGAAATTATAGGCAATTAGCAAGACATCCCCAATAAAGGTGTGGTTCTGCAGGTAGTGACCACAGACCACTTCTCAGTTCCTATGATTTCTGGCTGATGGTTTGGTCACTTTTGAATGCTGGCGGTGCATTCACTCTAGTGATAGCATGAGACGGAGTCTACAACCCACACAAGTGGCTCAGGTAGTGCAGCTCAACCAGGATGGCACATCAATGCAAGCTGTGGCAAGAAGGTTTGCTGTGTCTGTCAGCGTAGTGTCCAGAGCATGGAGGCACTACCAGGAGACAGGCCAGTACATCAGGAGACGTGGAGGAGGCCTTAGGAGGGCAACAACCCAGCAGCAGGACTGCTACCTCCACCTTTGTGCAAGGAGGAACAGTAGGAGCACTGCCAGAGCCCTGCACAATGACCTCCAGCAGGCCACAAATGTGCATGTGTCTGCTCAAATGGTCAGAAACAGACTCCATGAGGGTGGTATGAGGGCCCGACGTCCACAGGTGGGGTTGGGCTTACAGCCCAACACCGTGCAGGATGTTTGGCATTTGCCAGAGAACATCAAGATTGGCAAATTTGCCACTGGCACCCTGTGCTGTTCACAGATGAAAGCAGGTTCACACTAAGCACATGTGACAGATGTGACAGGGTCTGGAGACGCCGTGGAGAACGTTCTGCTGCCTGCAACATCCTCCAGCATGACCAGTTTGGCAGTGGGTCAGTAATGGTGTGGGGTGGCATTTCTTTGAAGGGCCGCACAGCCCTCCATGTGCTTGCCAGAGGTAGCCTGACTGCCATTAGGTACCGAGATGAGATCCTCAGACCCCTTGTGAGACCATATGCTGGTGCGGTTGGCCCTGGGTTCCTCCTAATGCATGACAATGCTAGACCTCATGTGGCTGGAGTGTGTCAGCAGTTCCTGCAAGACGAAGGCATTGATGCTATGGACTGGCCCGCCTGTTCCCCAGACCTGAATCCAATTGAGCACATCTGGGACATCATGTCTCGCTCCATCCACCAATGTCACGTTGCACCACAGACTGTCCAGGAGTTGGGGGATGCTTTAGTCCAGGTGTGGGAGGAGATTCCTCAGGAGACCATCCACCACCTCATCAGGAGCATGCCCAGGCATTGTAGGGAGGTCATACAGGCACGTGGAGGCCACACACACTACTGAGCCTCATTTTGACTTGTGTTAAGGACATTACATCACAGCTGGATCAGCCTGTAGTGTTGTCTTCCACTTTAGTTTTGAGTGTACCTCCAAATCCAGACCTCCATGGCTTGATGCATTTGATTTCCATTGTTAAGTTTTGTGTGATTTTGTTGTCAGCACATTCAACTACTGTACATTGTGTTGTTTAAGTGTTCCTTTTATTTTTTTGAGCAGCTTATTTTCCTGCCCAATTGGTGGACCGGAGGGAAAACTTACTCCTTTCACAGTACAATAACACCCCTCGCCTTTTAGCTAAATTATTAACCAATGGCAACAATGTGGCTATCCAACATAGTCGCACAGGTAGACAGAGTGTTTACGAGCCTGCTCTGACCTGCGCAATTCAGTCGGTGGTGAAGTGGCAGTCAGACCAGTTGGGTTTGCTGCTGCTGCTTCTTGCTCAGCCAATGGAACCTGCTAGAACTTCCCTTGGGGCATGGTTATTCCTTCTGGACTTGCATCACAGAGACCTCTATGCTGGACTCCCAGTTCCCCAGGTAGGTGTAGTTGCGCCTCCTCCGGGATTGAGCTAGCTGTTGGTAGGAATTCAAAGTTTTATTACTTTCTTTGTTAATATTATCTTTTTGTGTTTCTGTGCCTGACTGATGGCAGAGAAGGTTCCCTACTCGGATTCTCTTAATTGGTCTATATGCCTTCTCCATATGCGGCCATCTTCTAGCTCTACTTTGTAAGATTTTGGTCCCGTAATTGCTATTATTTTTCCAGGGACCCAGAGACTGCCCCCTGTGTAATTATGGGCATACAACCCTATTTTAAATGACCTGACTTTGCTAATTGAGTCAGAGGGTGTTTCAGTATTGTAGCTGGGGTACAGATGGTCTATTTTGGTTCTGAGTCTGTGACCCATTAATAGTTCGGCAGGGCTTCTGTTTGTTCCCGCATGTGGCATAACATGTTGTACTAGTAGAAAGGTGTCTATGCACTTCTGCCAGTCTCCTGGGCCCATTCTAGCCAACTGTTCTTTCATGGTTCTCATCATTCATTCTGCCTGTCAGTTTCCAGCAGGGTGAAATGGGGCAACTAATGTGTGGCAGATTTCCTGGTCTGCTAAGAACATTTCAAAAGGGGTGGCTGTAAATTGTGGCCCATTATCCGAGATGATGACATCTGGTAAGCCATGTGTTGAGAATAATTTTCTCAACACTTTAATAATGGCTTCTGTGTTTGTTGATTGCATGAGCACAATCTCCAACCATTTCGAATAAGCGTCTACAATTATCATGAATTTTTGCCCATGAAATGCCCCCCTGAAATCCATATGCATTCTAGACCAAGGTGTCTTAGGAGACTCCCATTCTTTGACTGGCGCAGCTGGGGTGGCCAGTCTTGACTCTTGGCAATGTCTACAGGTGCTTACCCAGTCAGTTATTTCCTTATCTAGCTTAGGCCACCATGCATAGCTCCTAGCTAGGGTTTTCATGCATACAATCCCCGGGTGCGCCACATGCAATAATTCCAATATTTGTTGTCTTAACTTCGTTGGAACAATAACTCGATCCCCCCACAATAAACACCCCTTAAGCCCTGATAATTCATATTGTTGATTGAAAAATGGTTTAGCTCTTTGGTTACTGGCCCCTTGGGCCATCCCCTTCCTTCCCAGCTCAGTACTTGTGCCAGGGTCTTGTCCTTAGCTGAGTGGCACTCTCTACTGCCATAAAAGGGCTGGGTAGGTCTTCAATTAGGAGAACAGGTGTGACTGGGGCAGGGTCTTGCACAGTCTCTGGTAATGGGTAGCGACTTAGGGCATCTGCATGTCCCAGGAATTTGCCTGGTCAGTGGATCAGGTGATAATTGTACGCAGCTAGGAAAATTGTCCATCTAGTCAGGCAAGGCAATAAAATATTAGGTGTGGGCCGGTCCCCAGAGAGTAGTCCCAACACCGGTTTGTAATCAGACACTAGTTCGAAATGTCTACTATATAAATATTTGTGGAACCGCTTTATGCTGGTAATAGCGGCCAGCACCTCCTTGTCTAATTTGCGGTAGCTTTTTTTGTCCCCAGAAAGAGTTTGTGAGTAGAACACTATTGGGGCCTCAGCCCATTGGGCATCCTGTGACTGAGGACTGCCCCGACCCTAAAAGGGGAGGCGTCGCACATGAAGGTGACTGGTAGTGCTTCTGAATATTGCACTAGCACACTGTCAGAGGACAAACATTTTTTTACAGCTGTAAAAGCGGCGGTTTCTCTATGGCCCCAAGTCCATTTAATCTGTTTCCCTAGGAGTCAGTTTAAGGGTTCAGCTATGGTAGCCTTTCTTGGGACAAAAACACTATAAAAATTTCGTGGTCCCAAAAGGCTTGTAGTTCAGTTTGATTTCATGGTGTGGGGGCATCCTGAATTGCCCTAATTTTTTCTTGGGTAGGGTGCAGCCCAGAGGCATCTATTAAATAACCTAGAAACCCAACCCTAGGTACTGCAAATTGGCATTTATCTTTTTTGACTTTTAATCTGCCTCCTGAAATCTTCTTAATATTTTAGTTAGGCAGTTTAATAGCTCCTCATTTGATTCCGCTGTAATCAATACATCATCAAAATAGGGGATTACTCCTGGAATCCCCAGTAGGAGGTGCTCCATGAGGCTTTGAAAAAGCCCAGGAGCTACGCTAATGCCAAATTGGAGCCTGCGTCATTTAAAGGCTCCTTGGTGGGTGACAATACTGTGTTTCTTAGAAAATAAGACAGGACCTTATTTTTTTTAGACCCCCAAAAAAACAGCTAGGCCTTCTTTTCGAGGAGTGTCTTAATTTCCCCCCCACGCACTTTGCCCAGCCACTGGGCTGCTTCTATCTGAAGGAACGCCCCACATGCCTTGCCTCTCCACCAGGCCGCTTCTGTAGCAGCCAAAAGGAGCTATTCCACAAGCTTAGCATAGACTGAGGGAAGAATGGCAGGCAGGAAAATTCCCACTTCCCATATTCCTTCCTGTTCACCAAAAAGCCTCAATTCCAAAACTTCAGCGTTCAGAATGGAGGGTTTTGGCAAACAGGAGGAAAATGGGGAGGGGGGATTTTCCTGCCTGTCATCTATTCCTCAAGCTCCCTCTCCCTCCCTATTTTCCTGCCTTTCACAAAACGGCTCCACTCTGAGCCTTCAGCATATCCCAGGACCCTGCAAGGCAATGGGATAGGCATGCTGATGTAATGCCTTATTGAGGGTACATTTATAATCTGCTCATATGCCATCTGGTTTTACTGGGGTCACTATAGGACCATTTTGCATGGTCAACCGGTTCAAGTATGCCTTGCACAATTAATTTATCTAGATGAACGTCTATTTTTGGGCACAATGCAAAGGGTACTCTGCAGGGCTTGAGCCTAATTGGCGTGACCTGGGGATCTAGATTAAATTTATTTTATTTTATTTTTAATTAGATTTATATGCCGCCCTTCTCCGAAGACTCAGGGTGGCTTACAATTTTTGGGATACAACCCAGTGTGCTCAGCAATAGCCTTCATTCCATTGTATATGCCTTCTTATTACTAAGCAGCATTTTTACAAAGTCAGCTTATTGCCCCCAACAATCTTGGGTCCTCAATTTACCTACCCCGAGAGGATGGAAGGCTGAGTCAACCTTGAGCCTGGTGGGATTCAAGCCTACAGTAATTGTAGGCAGCTGGAACTTAAATGCAGGCATTTAACAGCCTGAGCCACCAAGGCCTGAAATAGGGGTCCTCACACACTTGCTCAATCTGTCATCAAAAATGCCTGCATATTCTTGGAGTAGTTCTTCAAATGCTGTCATCTGGTATCATGTGGATGTCAGTCACCTGAGTCCCGAAGAGTCAAACCACTCCAGGCTGAGCAGACTGGGTAGTTGCCATCTACAATGGTTAGCTGCAGGGGACCTTTAAATTGTTTAAAGGACCTTTAAATGCCACTTGGAAGTTTCCAATGCCCAGAACAGGGATATGGTTCCCCTGATAATCTTTGAGATGGATGCATTGAGTCTTTAGTTGTCTTTTGGTGATGTTGGGCACCAGTTTCTTTATAGTCGCCCAGGTGACTATTGACAGGGAGGATTCTGTGTCAACTTCCATGTCTCATGTAGCTCCCTCTACGGAGACAGTGATAGTGATCTTCGTTGCCTGCGGTGAGGAGGCTTTCCCGATTGTTGTTTGGAATGTCATCTTTGGCTCGTCATAGTAGTCTTTCTTCTTCCTTGGCTTCCAGGCTTGTCCCCTTTTAAACACTGCCTGTGGGTTTCCTTGACTAGCACGGCATGCTGTTGGTTGGCTCACCTGGCAAACTCTAGCCAAATGTCCCTTCCTATTGCAGTGCTGACAGATTGCATCTTTGAATCAGCAGTTGGATCTTGAATGATTGCCGCCACATCTGACGCATGCGGACTGCACTGCTTCAGTGCCTGTTTTTCTTATTGACTTTAAGCTGGCATACATCTTCTTCATCCTCTGTTGAATCTTTTTGTTCGGTGTGGTCTTGCTGAGCTGTGGCTGTTTGTCGCAAGAAATTTGAATTTTTATTTTTCTGAATTGCCTCCGTAGCCTTGATTGACGTTTCTGTAGTTCTGGCTTCATCTAGTGCTGTCTTCAGCATGAGGTTAGGCTTCGTGAGCAGGCACCGCTGTAGGTTGAGATCTCTTATTCTTAGTCTATCTAGCAGAAATTCTGCCAATTCTTGGAATTTGCAGTATAAAGTGGCTTTTTGTAGTGCTGTGATGTAATCATTTATGGACTTGCCTTCATTTTGGTTCTGGCAGTGAAATTCATGGAGTCGAACGATCTTAGACAGTGCCAGTGCGTAGTGCATTCTGAGTGCGTTTAAGATTGTGTCCCAAGGCACTGTTTGTACTGCGGCTGGAGTGACCAATGCTTTTGCAGTGTCGAAAATTTCTGAACCATAGTAACTCAGGGAAAAGGTATCGCTTTCGGTTGTCCGAGAGTGCCTGAAGGTTGTTGGCTTCCAGGAAACACTCAAACCAAATGAGATAGGAATCCCAATGTTCCACGGCTGGGTTGAATGGTGTGGGTGGAGCATGCGTGGCCGTCCTTTCGGAAACTGAGTTCAGGGTCTCTTCTTAGGCAACCGTTTGCAGCTTGTTCCACTGTTCCGGTTGGAGCATAGTCAGCTCTTTTTGTTAATTTTCTTCTGATCCCACCTTCATTGCCAGTGTTGAGTTACGGGAAAATAGAAGAGACAGAGTATCTGCAACAGTTAATTTCTTTATTCAGGAACAAACAACCAGCTAAAAACCCATCTGACAGTTCTCCTTTTATAGGAGCTGTCAGACGGGCCATCCAATCAGTTTAAAGTATTTTCCCGCCCAATTGGTGGACCGGAGTGAAAACTTACTTCTTTCACAGTACATAACACTCTGGATCTCCAGAGATCATATTTGGGAAGAATAGTCAGCATGGTGCTGTCCTTAAATCAGGCACCATTTCAGAGCAGCCACAATTTATTGCCTCCCCAACCTCCATGATTTGGTTCATCTTCCAATTTTGATATGAATTTCAAAAGGCCATCTCTTGAGTTTTCTTCCCTCCTCCTCAGTTCTTCCACATGATTTTCAGCCCTGGATATTTTTTTTCCTCAGACATATTCACCCTATTTACCCTGGGAAATTATATTCAACCTTCAAGAGGGCATAGCAACTTACAGAGTACACTGTTACTGCTTTTCACTTTTTAATTGGTTTTTTTTTTTTTGGAATCTGTTCAATTTTGGCATTTCTTAATGGCGCTCCTACTCCAATGCCAACAAACCTTAGCCTACAGCTGGCCCTGCCTTTATTCAAAACTCAGCAGAAATTTGCAAGCTATTGAGCAGCTATTTGGCAAGCTGAGAAAGTTCCATGGTAAATTCTTTAGCTTGTTTCAAAACTCCACACATTTATTTCAAAACAGTGCCAATTCCATTTTTGAAATCCTACCAATACCTTGGAAGCCATGGATGCCACAGATGAAAAGAGAAAATGCGCTGATTTTTAAAGTGTTGGATGGAATTTCCTTTAAGGATCATCCTCATCTCCTGTGTTTATTTTTAACAACAAGAATTACAGTAATTTTTGTACTAACTACTTTGGGGAATGACAATGCCTTCTTCATGGTTCTGGGCTTAGACTTTCACTTTATCACTTTTTATCACAAATTGGGTTTGCTTCACTCCTACTATGGTTTTTTTCTACCTGAATATTTCTTAGCTTTTTCCCCCCTTCTGGGAACAACCCCATCAATACCATATGGAAGTTTCTAGTCTCCATCTGTCCTCTAGATATTCTTTCTCTTTGATCTCTTCCCAGGCAATCTGTTTTGAGATCATAAGGGTAAGCCAGCATTGTTTCTTCCATGTTTCTTCCACTCACCAGCCCTTAAACTTGGATTTTGCAATCAGAATAAATCAGGCATCTGTGACATGGATGAAGTAAATGTGGGTTTTGCCTATCTTGCAGTACAGGCTTGGGTGAATGGCTAAGTGAATGTAATGGAGGGAAGGGTTTGCTAATTTCTTTACCCATTCACCACACATTCAATCATACTTTTCAAAAGAATAAAAATTGTTACCATCCTGCCATCTTCTCCTAACAGCAAGTGTACCCCTTCCGTTTATTATTAACTTTTAACTATTAAGTAAGGATCATCCAGAGTGAGATGGGTGGGATATAAATTTAATGAACAAACCAACCAACCAACCAACCAACAACAGTAAATAGCCAAAAAGCTCCTTTTGTTAGTTTCCCTTACAAATTCCTTTTATGCTTTAGATTTTCCAACCTTATTTTTGCATATATTGCTACTGACTGGGTACTTTTTTTTGTGCTTATTACACACATCTTCATTTCCTATAGATGTGTGTCCCTCAGTCAAAAGCTCCTGATACATCTATAGCAGTTTTCTAAACTGTCCCCCCATTTTTTCTCACCACATTTGATTGCAGTTCTATTATCATACTTTTGAGATTGCATTTCCAGTAACTTACTTTCTTACTGTGTGTAATTCAGAGGTGGTATTCAGCAGGTTCTGACCAGTTCTGGAGAACTTGTAGTGGAGATTTTGAATAGTGCAGAAGACTGGCAAATACCACCTCTGACTGGCTCCGCCCCCATCTATTCTCTGCCTCCTGAGTCCCAGCTGATTGGCTGGGTCTACTTTTGTTGCTCTGCACAGGAGAATGGAGTTGGAAAGCAGGTTAGTGGGGTGGGGGAGGGAATGGATTTTGCAATAATCTTCCCCCAGGAGTGGGGAGGGAATGGGGATTTTGCAGTATCCTTCCCCTGCCATGCCCACCAAGCCACGCCATGCCCAGCACGTGCACAGAACTGGTAGTAAATTTTTGAATCCCACCACTGGTGTAATTGCATTTCCAGATTCTTACTTTTGCTGTTTATCTGAGGATTTCTGTCTGTAGGATTCAGTCCAGTACTTTGGGAAGCTTATTGAAATTGGCTCCTGAAACTTAATGTTCATAACTTTGGTCCATTATTTTTCTTTCTGTAATAAAACATAGATAATAAAAGATATAGAAAGCAGCTCTTTACTGGTGCAAAATATATTGGAAACAGTTTTTGAGTTGGAAAATCTGGACAAGGTGCCAGTCCTTTTTTGGGGTGGTGGTGGGGAGGGATGTGTTACTGTTTACTGAAGCTGTAAATGGTTTAGGGTTTGGCTATTTGGAAACTGCCATTCCTGTTATAAACCTATTCAAACATAATAACAAACAAATGTAAAGATATGTGAGAAGGGTCCTTTTGAAGGTATCCTCATGGTATTAGGATAGTGGAAAGCAACCCTCTTGTGTTTGCACATACATCAAAAATCAATACTAAATAAATATTAAACAGGTGACAATCTTCACATAATTTTTTATAATTCACAATTCTTTTATTATTTTGTTTTGATGGGTTAGCATTATGGATTGAGAAAGCTATGTTTGCCAAGTATTTGCAGATTGCAAGAAATATTTCTCTTACTGCATAAAACACGTTTTTAATTATATGGTTGATTGACATTTTGGCAAGAAAATATGTAGTTCTAAATAACTTACACACACACACACACACATACAATTGGACCTACTATAAAATTCTGATTCTGATTCCTTCAGGACAGGGTGTACTTCATGAGTTCCTCTTAGGCTATTTTCAAGTCATAAACATTTTAGCAGTGATGTGTTTTCCAGGTGGTGACCAGAAAGGAAAAGCTGGAGGAAACAGCAGTTCTTGTAGCACCCCTAAATTCTGTTAATACACATTCATTTTGAATATATTTGTTTGTTCAGTAGAAATCCCAGTGAACAGATCCCTTACATTAATAGCTTTGATGCAATTTCTCCCCCTGTTCCACCAGTATCTTTGTGAGCCCCTTATCAAACTAGTATTTACATTGACTTATGTGATGAAAAAACAGAAAATGACAGCATCCCCAAAAGTCTTTCAGCAGAATGTGATCAGAATTGAATTATTTTGATTAAATACAAATTGTATTGATTAAATACAAAGAGTTTTATATCAAGAGACTGTTTGCTTCCATATTACAGCTTGATGCCTGTGGAGCCAGAAGGCATGGATATAAGTCTCTTTGATGTCTTAATAATTAAAAATGGATATACAAATAACACAAGAGTGACCTGGATAATTTTTATATATTGGGTTTACAAAATTAAGTTGTTAAACCCTTAAAGGGTTTTGTGAAAAGGACAAAGAAAAAAAATGAAAGGAAATAAAATTCTAGGAAATTATTTGAAGAGAATGAAGATTCCCACCCAAATTGGGTGCCATGCCTTTCTATGGGATAAAAAGAATAAGACCCACTCCTATTTTCATAGACATCTCATAAGGGATTCATTATTACAAACCTGGGAAAAAGTAAAAAAAAAGCATTATCTGAAAAGACCAGATTGGACCTCACCTATGGAAGCTATGTTATATCCAATTACAAGGGACATTAAAAAATGATTAGATATGAAGAACTATTAGATGAACAGGGAAAATTAAAAACATTGGATAAACTAAAAGAACAAGGATTGGTAGGTATACTTGCAAATTCAAACCAAATTTAAGAAAGATGTAGAGGAACAAGGGATAGATAAGGATTTACAAAAATTGGACCAAATTTTGACAGGCAAAGACATAAAATTTATAACACGAATGTATAACTATTTATTGGAGATGGAATTAGAGGAAGAAATTATCAAGAGATCTATGATTGCCTGGGTGAAAAATGTAGGCCATAACATAAATTTGGATGAATGGGAAAAGTTTTGGACCGAGAACTAGAAGCTAACTTTGTCGACGGCATTTAAAGAAAATCTATATAAAATATTCTGTAGATGGCACTTAGCACCGGCAAGATTGGTGAAAATGTATTCAAATATAAAACTGGAATGCTGAAAGTGCAAACAAAAAAAAGAAACATTTTTCCATATACAGTGGCAATGTATAGAAGTTTAAAAATATTGGAAGAAGGTACAGAGATGGCTTCTCAAGATTACAAATCAAAGATTGAAATTGGAATCAGAAACATTTCTATTAGGTATGATTAAAGGGAATTTGAGCAAGGACAAAAGATGTATCATGGTACACATCTTAATAAGAGCAAGAATCACCTTTTCATAAAGTTGGAAGAGTGATAAAATGCTACCAGATAAAGCATTAATTCAAAAAATAATGGATTGTGCAGAGCTAGACAAATTCATTATGGAATTAAGAGGCAAGGATGATTTAGAATATTACATGATATGGGATAGGTGGTATGAATGGGTGGAGAATAAAGATAAAAATGATGTATAGTCACAAAACAAGAAACATGTATATACAATGACACAAATATTGTTAATGGAAATGAGAAGTTTGTGTTATGTATGCAGGTTTAAAGCCATTGGTTTAGTTTGAACTGCTCTTGTAAAATGTAAGAAATGATTGGTTTAAAAAGTGCGGGAAAACCCTGCACTCTGATTGGCTGGCAACTGCGGCTGCTGGCTATAAGTAGCAGCCGCAGCCCAGCCAAAGTGGGTTTGTTCTGAGCTGTAGTCACTAATAAACAAAGAGCTTGAAGCACTCTGCGTCTGTCTCTTCATGCAAACTTAACAGTTTGTATATTTTGTTTTTAAAGAATAAAAATGTATTAAAAAAAATAAAAAAATAAAATCCATGTGTTGTAATCTCTGCTAACTCCTAATCAACTGTTGTTGATCAGGACTGAATTATGAGGCTTTGGAAATGGGATCTGGGAAGAAGAGATCATTTAAAAGAAGTGGTAAGTTACTAAAATCATTTATATGTCTGATGAAGAGGGAAGTCTTTTCTTTATATATTTCTTTTTCTTTTCTTTACTATATTTTTTTGGGCAATTTCTTTTTTTTGGTATTAGCTTTTTATATTTTTCAATGTAATATTTTATTTTTAAATTACTATTAAAAAAACATTTTGCCTGGAATAGAAAATACTGTGGTGAGACATGAGCACTTTTTTCAGGTATGTGAAAAGCTGTTATGTAGAAGATTTCTTAGGCAAATTAAAGACAAGATAAGAAACAATTGATTAAAATGATAAGGAAACTGCTATTGATTAGGCATTAGAAAGAATTTCCTAATTCAGACTGGGATGTGGAGGACTTTCCAACATGGGAAATGCTGGATGGCCATCTATTGGGGATGCTTTAATCATGGATTCCTGTGCAGAGGAAAGGCCGTCTTATGTGATCTCCAAGGTTCCTTCTCTTACCACACTATGATTTTATTAACCAAAGAATGGTCATGGAATATTTAATTACTGTTTACTTTACAGACTTATAGAAAGTATAAAGCCAATTTGGTTTGGTGCTTAAGGTGCCAGGCTAGAAACCAGGAGAATCTGAGTTCTATTCCTGCTTTAGCCGTGTAAGCCAGCTGGGTGATTTTTGGACCAGTCACTCTTTCTCAGTCTGTGAGAGGGATCTTGGAGTCTTAGTGGACAACCAATTTAATATGAGTTAACATTGTGTGGTGGCAGCCAAAAAAGCCAATGAAATCCTAAATTGCATTAACAGAGGGATTCAATCAAGTTCAAGTGAGGTACTAATACCACTCTATAAAGCCTTACTAAGACCACACCTAGAATACTGCATCCAATTTTGGTCACCACACTATAAAAAAGATGTTGGGACTCTAGAAAGAATGCAGAGAAAACCAACCAAGATGATTAGGGGAATGAATGCTAAAACATATGATGAATGGTTACAGTAACTGGGCATGGCTAGTCTAGTGAAGAGAAGGACCAGGGAAGACATGATAGTAGTATTCCAATATTTGAGGGGGTATCACAGAGACAAGAGGGTCAACTTATTTTGCAAAGCACCTGAAGGCCAGACAAATAATAATGGATGCAGTAATAATGGATGCAGCTGCTTATAAAGAAAATCTGTATAGGATGTTTTACAGGTGGCACTTACCCCTGATGAGAATTGCGAGAATGTTTAAGAATAAATCGGATAAATGTTGGAAATGTCATCAGATACTTTGCTCGTATTACCATATGTGGTGGACGTGTTTGGAGGCAAAAAGATATTGGACTAAAATCCACACGTGGTTGGAAAAAATGATAAAACAACATACAGACTTTAAACCAGAGATATTTTTATTGGGAATTATACTGGAAATGTACAATAAAGAATTGAAATATTTGATTGTAAATGTGTTGACAGCGGCTAGGATTGTATTTGCTAAGAATTGGAAAAATGAAAAAATACCTATGCAGGAGGAAGTTATTAAGAAAATTATGGACTGTGCTGAAATGAGCAAATTGACATTTGAAATTAGAGAACAAGAAGATAAACAATTTTATAGGATATGGGGTTTGTTTCATCAATGGTTGGATAAAAAAACTTGGTAATGTAATAGATTAAATAATTTTGTAATAGAAATTTAATAGATTGATATAAAATATAATATAGACATATATTGGATAAAAGTGTAATAGAAACTATAACAAAATTGAGAATATCTTGTATAAATGATGGAATAAATAGTTTAGTCATGAATGATTAATAACTGATAAATATATAAGCATATTTTAGATTGACAACATGAGAAGTTTTTACAAACTGAGTGATGACTACAAAAGGGTAACACAAAAGATCTGTAACTAACTGACACACTGTATGTAGATAAAATGGAGGATGGTTTTATGTTTTTTATGTTTTGTCTGTATTTGTTTTAAAAAAAATAAAAATCTTTAAAAAAAAAAAAAATATGAAGATGACTATTCAACCTTAATAAGAAACTTTCTGACACAATCAATCAAGGTGGAGGTGAGCTCCAAAGGCAGTTGATTCCAGAGGTCAGGGGCAGCAACAGAAAAGGCTCGCTGCCGAGGAACCGCCAGCCGGCATTTCGACGAACCCCGAGAGTCCTGCCTATGAGCTCTAACAGGGCGATCGGGTTTGACATCGGAAGAAGGCGCCCTTAAATATTGAGGACCCATGTCGTGAAGGACTTTGTATGTTAACACTAAACCTTGAATTACCCGAGCGCAACCGGCAACCAATGTAGGCAGCGAGGGGGGTCACATGGGAGAACCGGTAACTCCCATCACCACCGCCCAAGATTTTGCACCAGCTGCAATCTCCGATGGTATGCAAGGGCAGTCCCAAATAGAGAGCTGCAGTAGTCAAGCCTGGAGGTAACAGGCATGAGTGATCAGGCGCAGGGCCCGATCCAGAAAAGGGCTAAGTTGACTAACAAGACGGAGCTGGGCGCCCCTGGCAACGCCCCACCTGCTCCTCCAACCGAGCCGCATCCAGGAGGACCCCAGATTCGCTCTATCCACAGGGGCAGCACCTCTCCCTATGGCCAAAGATGGATAATCTTGACTGGGTCGGACGCCGTATGCACAGCCACTCAGTCTTGGCCGGGTTGAGTCAGCATGTTTCCGCCATCCAGTTCGCATCGCATCCAGACACCGGGTCATCAGGGAGAGGGCATCACTGATCTGGCCTGGGGTGGAAATGTACAGCTGAGTCATCAGCATTGATGGAATTTCACCCCAAACCACGGATGATCTCACCCAGCTGCTTCATGTAGATAAGAACAAAGGGGAAAGGACCGACCCCTGAGGGACCCCACAAGTGAGGGCCCTAGGGGACGACCTGACCCCTGTTAACACCCCATTGCATCAGCCTCGAGAGGTAGGAGGAGAACCACCAAGAACGGTGCCCCCACTCCCAACCCCCAAGGCGATCAAAAAGGATACCATGGTCGATGGTATCGAAAGCCGCTGAGAGGTCTAATAGGACCAGGACAGAGGAAACCCCTATCCCGAGCCCTCCAGAGATCCATCAGCAGCTGCCAATGCCGCTCTCCTGCATACCCAGGTCGAAGCCCGATTGATACGGATCTAGGTAGTCCGCTTCATCCAGGAAAAGCGAACCTGTTGAGCCACCATTTCTCAACAACCTTCGCCAAAAACGAAGGTTGGAGACTGGACGAAAGTTGTCAACACAGTCGGGTCCAGGGCAGGCTTTTCAGGAGGGGTCACCACCTCTTTCAAGGCGGCGGAAAGACACCCTCCTTAAAGAAGCGCGATAACTGCCCGAGCCAACCGCAGGGCCTCCTCTGGCGCATAAGCCAGCCAGGAGGGACACGGGTCCAATAAACATGTGGTGGAACTCATACGCCGCATAATCCTGTCCACTTCATCCTCGAAACCGGTCGAACTCATCCCAAATAACCAGACTCCTGCACCCCTTCCTCAGACCACTGCAAATCGGAGGACAACCCGTCACTTAATACGCAGCAATCTTATCCGACAGATATTGAACAAATTCTCGCCCTACCTCAACGGGTCCGCCCCCTCTGGCTGAAGGAGGGAACGAGTAACCCAAACAGGGCGCCGGGCGATTATTCGCGGACGCTATGAGGGTGGAGAGATAAGATCTTCAGCTACCAGGTAAGTCCAGGTAAGGCTCTCAGCTGGGCTCGGTCGGATTGGGAACGGTAAACCTCCACTGCTCTCTAAACCCTTCGATGGCGCCATCTCCCGGAGCTCCTCAGTATACCAAGGAGCCAGCCGAGATCCACCACCACAAGGGGACGATGGGGACAACCCTGTCGAGGGCCTCACGGCATGCCAGGCTGTGCTACAGATCCTCGGCAGAGCTGTGAGCAAGGGAAGAAGGAAAGAACCCCAGTTCTGCCTGGAACCTCTCAGGGTCCATTAGGCGCCTGGGGCGGAACCATCTAGGTGGCCTCATCCCAGTGGGGGCGCCTGTTGGAAGACCAGCCTTAGGAGATAGTGATCAGACCATGGAACAGGCAAAGTCGCATAGCCACCTGCCCTCTGTCACTCCGCCACTGCTCAGAGATAAAAACTAGGTCAAGAGTATTTCCTCCATGAGTAGGACCTTGAATCAACTGGGTCAGGCCCATGGCCTCCATAGAAGCCATGAATTCCTGGGCCACACCCAACCCCCCCAAGGAAGGCAAGTTGAAGTCCCCAAGACCATAAGGTCCGGGAGCTCCACCGCCACCCCAGAGAGGAGATCGAGGAGCCCAGGCAGAGCCTGCCACACAGCTGGGGGAAAGGTATGCTAGCAGCAAGCCCACCATTTGGCCCCCATCTCAGGAGGAGGATCTCACTGCCTATCTCTGCAACAGAGACCTCCCTCGGAAACAAGGTCTCCATAACCACGCCACCCCACCACCCCTACCCTGAGCCTGGCCGGGTGCAAGACCAAAACCTGGTGGGCATAACTCAACCAGAGGAACACCCCTGGGCCCAACCAGGTCTCAGTGATGCAAGCTGAACCCAGCCTCCTCCTCGATGATCTCCCGGAGGAGGGACGATGTTGTTAGCCACAGACCTGGCATTAAAATACACCAAAGCCCAGGGATCCTGGTTCCATTGCCCTTGGGAGGGAGGCCATAGGGTCGAACGCGAACCGCCTTAAATGTCGGGTGCTGCTCCCATAACCTGATATGGCCCTATGCCTCGCCGCCCTCCTCCAATCCCCACCACCCTGGGAATCGCCAGCCCCACCTCAGGGCCCAGAGCCCCACGCGCCCCCAACCCCCACACACTCCCACCCAGCCTCGGGCTGCAGTGACCCCTGCACCCCTCCTCCTCCCTAACCCTTTAAAACAACAATTAAAATTTTAAAATTCACCCTTAGATCTTAGTTTAAAATTTAGCCCATTGATTGCAGCATGCCACCTCGGGATCCCAAGATCCGCCATTAAGGTGTTGTTGATAATCCCCTGGCCAACTCAAGGACAAGGGTGCAGTCCTAAGTGCCCACAATTCGGCCAGTAAAACCCATAAGATAGTTAAGGGGTCAGAGTATAGTATGGCAATACATAGCAGGGTAATGTTGTTAAAAAAACCAAATGGAGAAAAGAATACAGGCTACAGCAGTCAAGAATTTCAGTCTCAAAACGGTCTCTCACACCCGCTTGGACCAAAGATGACAAAATGGCAGTCGCTTCTCTCACTGCGAAAGCCAACAAAAGAAATCTTGAAAACTGCAGGGTTAGATGTAAAACTCTCCACTCTCCCACAGTAGAGAGATAAACCATCGCCCTCTCAACAATGGGACCTGTCCAAACAAAGTCCTGGTAAAAGGAGAGGTCCATGATATTTAAAACCGAGTCATTGGATAAAGATGATAAATATCTCCACAACTTCCGTGGAGACAAAGCCAGATGATCAAGTAGAGAATACGCAGATAATTCAGCGTGACACCATCAGTTCAACAGTTCGATAGGTAGGAATCCAAAGGAACCCAACAACGGGCTCCTTGAAGGCAGGGTCCAGGGCCACAGAAATTTGCCAACCGCAGGGGAATATATATATATTCCATCCCCCGCTAGGCAAGTCACAGCCCACCCTCAATCTCTGCCCAAAGTCAATCCAGCCATTGAAGGGAGAGGAGCATCAAGGGCCTGGATCTGGCCCACCCCCAACAGTCCAGGGGCTCACCGGCTGGCACAGAATCCACAATGATAACCACCACCTGTCCTGGTTCTATCATGGTTCACCTGCAGCCTGTGGTCCCAAAACAAGCAGGCCACCAGGCCACAGGACTCACATCCCGGCCGAAACCATTCCTCAGGCGCTGCCCCTCTCCATCCAACAGCCTCCGGCCATCACAGCAGCCATCC